>BSBK01002438.1:790000-1390000 GCA_027943335.1 Chamaecyparis obtusa | reverse complement strand
AGTTCAAGTGATAAGGTGGAGTGATGGATCTTATTTGGAAGATCAAGATCATTGGTGGCTATCTGGTATCCACCGTGATGTTCTTCTTCTGTCAAAGCCACAGGTTAGTTGATTTATAAGCATATATTCTAAGAAAAATGTTATGCTTTTTATGCTCTGGCCTTCAGTATCTATCCATGATTGCTTAAAATTGCAGTTTATTCTTTCCTCATACTGTATAACAATGTGACGAAATGTTATATGCAACAATGAAACTAGTAGGTTGGGCAATAATGATTATTTCAATGCTTAGTATTTTAATAATATTGGAAAAAGTAATGTGGAGGTAGGCCTAAGGAGGGAAAATCAGTCCCCTACAATATTACCAAATTTTTCAGCAGCATCATAAGATATACTAGAAAAGCCCACTGCCAAAAACTAAGAACAAAGATAGCTAGAACATAGCAGACATCAAAACTATATATTACAGTTATGAGGCTGATTAGTAACTATTTTCAGGTGATATCGAATTAAAGATTTCCAGCCTGAGTAATTAGCAACAGTCTACAAAACTATGTAGATAAGACAATTCAGAAACCTCTGATATAATGCTAATAAAATAAGTTGATCTGCCACAGGACAGTTTCAAAGAAGTAACTAGATTTTCCATTCATCTTTCTACTGAAATGAGTGACAATGAAGCAAAGGAGATTTTTTCTTGAGAACCATGCAACTTGTGTAATGCCCCCTTTTTGTGGCCAAGTAATTAAATTAATAATTAATTAATTGAGAGCCTGGTGGGTTAATTTGATTTTCATAATTGTGCCACTTTTATTTCTTTTTCTCTTACAATAGGGGCCTACATGTATTTGAGATGTTGGAGGAAAATTAATTGAGAAGGCACTATAGATGGAGCTCTTGAGAGAGCAGTAAGGATGGATGTGTTTTCTTATTGCCAGGTTTGGAGCAAAAGTTAATTGGTAGATTCAGTGGCCTTAAACTACTGTAGTCTGCTCAAATTTGTGAAGTCTCCTAATTGGAGACAAATTTGGAGTGAAATATAATTCCATTGAGGTTCAGAAGATTCAAATCAGCAGTGAGGCTGGGTACTCAGGTATGAGATAGGAAACTCTTGCGATCTTAAGTGATTTGCAGTAAGAACAAACCTGGCAAATTATGCTGATCGAGCAAAGCAAGGTTTGGAGAATTGCATGAACCGCCATTAACTGTTTAACCGCAATGACTTTACACAACATACATTTAACTGTGACAGACACTTATATTGCGATAGTTATAATAACATTCCACACCAGAGGTCGAAAGATAGGAAGATTCTGCAGTCCATCTTATTCAGAAGAGTTCAAAGTGAAGAATCCAATTATATTGACATTTTAAGAGGAGTTGTGGCAACTTGAGGGTGTGGAGCATAGAAGTAGTAGAGCGATCAGGCCGTGACAGTCACAACATGGTAATTGGACAGAATTAGAGTTGACTAAGCTATTGTGGATATAGAGTTGCTTTTGTTGGAATATCCAGAACTCCCTATTCACTAGGCAAATGGAATAACAAAATAAGTCCCAGTTGCAGCGATTGAGTGACATCAAGTATGTCAACTTGAAGTGCAAGAGTTATAGCGAATCAATAGGCAGAATTTTTAGATCACAGATATTCATTTATCACGGAGAATTTTAGATCGATAATAGTCCGATCAGGGGAAGACATTCAACAGAGAGATTAATCGGGAGTTTGGATGAGCGATTGAAGCCATATCTTAATCAGAGATAACTCAGCTTTATTATTTATTAGCTGACAATAAAGGACAAATTGAGAAGGCAATTTAATTCTTTTTGTATAATTGGTTTGGAACTCCCTTAAATCCAACTCTTCAATATTCCTTCCGCACTTTCCAATGCGGAATATTATGTACATGCCAAGGAGCAAACATTTTCATATCTCAAGTTATTTGCAGTTGTATTTCAGATTTCAAATATAATTTTTTTCGTGGAATTCTACTTGGGATATTGTAGTGGTATTAGAGCCTTGACCTTGCCAGCTTGCTAGGTTGAGGATTTACGAGCGGTGAAGAAGCGACTTAAATCATCTACCAGAGAACAAGGCAATGAGCACAATCTCACAACCCCTCTTTCAAAGGTACAATGGGAGATGCACAACCAAATCTGAGCATTTTGGCGATATTGGGTGATTTGGCAAGAGGATAACAAAGGATAGCTGAAGCAATTGCTCGTTTATCAAAATCAAGGGATAATGAAACCATTAATGGAGATAACAATGGTAGTGGCAAAAATTCAATCAGTGGAAGGACTCACAAGCTATGCACTCTTTCATCCAGTTCAAGGTGCATGATGCCCACCTTCTCACCTAGATTTGAGCAATTGGAGAGTCATGCTCCCTCATTGTTTGAATTACAATAGCAATTCAAACAAGATTGGCTAGACGGAGGGTTATAGTTGGATATGTCCCTCAAGGACTACTTGGATCTGAGAATGAGGCAGCTGCTCAATAGGGGACATAGAGACTACAATAATGATTTGAGGACAAAGATGGACAAGCTTAGTCTACTCTTCTTTGATGGCTCAGGGAAGACAACAACATGTGCTTGGGTACAAAAGGCGGGTACATACTTTCAGCTTGGCCCCATGCCTGAAGATGGAGCAATTAAGTTTGCAACACTACATCTTGATAGGATTTCTATGAGTGATGGCATCACATAATGATCATTTTTGGGACATGATCAAATCACCTCATATGTGGATTTAGTGGAGAGATTTATTGAGATATTTAATGGGAAGGATCTTGAACTCAACTTCAAGGAGTTAGCACAATTGAAGAAAGGAGGTCCGGTTGACAGCTAGGTTGCCGAATTCTAGAGACTCTATGTTGGTGATAGACATATATGAGAGGAGGTTAGTTGCTCTTTTCATGGACGGATTGATAGATCCTTTGAGGGAATGGGTCTAGGCTATTGGCCCCCATGCACTCCGAGAGGTGATCAATAAACCCGTGACATGGCATCGTCTTTGTCTAAGAGTTAGGTCCCTTCTAAGGCACTCTTTTCATAGAAGGATAATGGAAAAAAACCTTTGGAGATGGAATGGCCCCAAAAGAACCAATTGGATGATGCGATGACAAGACTTGTGAAGGAGGAACTTGTGGTTTAGCTTCAAGGAGATGTGGGTCTTGAGACATTGATGCCTTGTTAAAGGAAAGGTTTACTATATTGAGGTCATATAGAACAATAAGGAGGACCACACAAACAATGAATCCGATGAGACAAATGAGGAACCATCTCTTTTGCAAAAGTTAACACCCCTTGGGAAGAGTTGAACTATTGCTGCCTTATTTGGTATTTCACGATATAACATATTTTTTGGGTGCAAGGTCTATTATAGGGACATTGAACCATAATCATGCTTGATTGTGGGGCCACTCACAATTTTGCTAACTCAGTTGCTAAGAGAGGGTTGCAGATAGTAGAGCTTGAAGGGTTTGATGTTAAGGTAGCTAGTGGTCATCAGTTGCCTTGCACACACATGGTGCCCCGTTTGAGCATCACCTTAGGTGACTACATGGTTATTGAGGACTTTTATGCTATAGGATTCACATTCAAAGTGAATGTGAAGATGTCTTAAAAGGCATGCCCTAAAGGAGAATCTAGAGACACTTTAGCTAGGCGCATGGAGGCGAATTTTTCATACATGAAGGATCCAAGGATAGGGATTATAGCCACAAAGCATTGGATTTTGTCCATCACACTAAGGGGGACATTCTAAAGATGCAAGATATGTGTGATGGTTGGAGTCAAAGAGCTAGAAAGGAAAAGCTACTTGCAGCCCAAGCAAAGCAATGTCTCCAAGAAATTAAAGAGAGGAGCAATCATAGAGATAAGATAAGATAGCAAAGTGAAGCTAACCTGTGATCACTCTTCCTCCTGGCAAAAAAACACAAGGAGAGTTGTAATGTCCCGAGAGCTCTCTTTGATGTATGACTCAATCCTACCTTGATACACAACAAAATTCACCCACACAATTTTCCCTTGAGCTATTTTGTACGGTTCAATCGACCAACTTGTGGCAATGATGTAGGAGTCAAAGTTTGTGTGGAAAAATGCCATTCGACGTAGCTTGGCTGGTACGGTAGTTACTCTGGTCCGTACAGTGAAGGTGGGCTTCGTACGGCTATGAGTTTCTTCCTGTCACCCCAAACTCTCCACTTGTTGTATGGTAAGATTTAATCTCACCCTCCTATTTGCCGTATGGTCAATAGTCCTGTGCAGAAGTAGTCTCAAACCACAATACCTGTACCAATCGACACTGCCAAGATGCCAGTTGGCACTGTACTCGTACCAATTGACACTGCCACCGTATCGGTCAACACTGCCTCCATACTGATCGACACTTCCACCATACCTGTCGGCACTTCTATGATGCCATTCAGCACTGTACCCACACCAATTGACACTGCCACCATGCCGGTCGACACTTCCATCGTACCAGTCAGCACTGCCACCATACTCGTACCAATCGACACTGCCAACATGCCAGTCGACACTATACCCGTACTTGTTGACATTGCCACCATGTCAATCGACACTTCCACCATACCAGTCGGCATTGCCACTGCACCCGTACTAGTCAACATTGCCACCATGCCAGTCGGCACTGCCACCGCATCCATACCAGTTGACATTGCCACCATGCCAGTCGACATTGCCACCGTACCAGTGAAGAGTAACTCTCCATCAAACTTCTGCTGCTCCACTCTGATATAAATATTGCCATTCCCGGAGTCATCGACATCTCACAAAAGCCAATCATAAAACACATCGGAGCTCTAATCCAAAATCTTCATGCAGTCATGCCAATAAAAAGGATCACTGGTAGTGTCTACTTCATGCTGCAGATTGATCAATGTTGTCTTCCAGACAAGCTCCATGATAGTATCTTCTTCAACCTTGCTTTTGTCATGTAGGTTTAGGTTTTCTCCACTTGTAGGGGTAACAACATATTTTTGCATATCTGCGCGTGGCTCTTCATCTTCTTCATGTAGAGCATCACTCTTATTGCCATCATCAACTTCCTCATACTTGTGCAAATGCGACTTTAATTTTTCTTTACAATGCTTATGCTTGTATAAATTATTGACCAATCTACATGTCGCAATTTAAGGGATACATTCTAGATTACGAACAACCAATAGCATAGATATGATAGGTTGGGGTATTATATCCATCTCCTCAATACATGAAATTATAATATTCTCCATGGCAGAGAAAATCGTATTATCATGGCGCTCCTTTATCGTGACCAAGAAATGATGAAACATATTGTGGATCAAATCTTGCAATCCTAGATCCAAGAGGAGATTACTTACTTTGATATTTGCGTAGATCTCCAGTATGGTAAATCTCTTGGCAAGTGGATCACTACTGATGTCATCCAGGCTCTGAAAGCTGTCAATAATCAAGTGCAATATCTCTGTCAGGGCGTCATCATCATACGGTGCTCGAGGAGCCGAGATTCTCAAAATCTCACTTAGACATGCTGCAGCGACCAACTTAATTTCCTTGTCATGGTGTCTCAACAAACTGGGTTGACTTACGGTGACCTTAATTGGAGCAAGGATCTTTTCTATGAATCTTGAAGGTGATTGGTCCATCTTACAAAAACATTCTTCCAATATATCTAGAGGAAGGTTAATACCATCACTGAGTTCTTTTCCTATATTTTGTAGTGCCTTAAACCTCCACTCTCCATCGCTACTAGGTGCCATAGTGTGATTCAGATCCCAAAATCTCTCAATCATCCCAATAGGCTAGCAAGATTACTAGCTCTGATACCACTGTAATGTCTTGAGGGCTCTCTTTTATGTACAGCTCAATCCTACCTTGATACACGACAAAATTCACCCACATAATGTTCCCTTTAGCTGTTTCAAATGGTTCAATCGATCAGCTTGTGGCAACAATGTAGGAGCCAAGTTTGTGCGAAAAAATGCCATTTGACGTAGCTTGGCTAGTACGATAGTCACTCTGGTTCGTACGGTGAAGGTGGGCTTCGTACGGCTATGAGTTTTCTCCTGTCACCCCAATCTCTCCACTTGTCGTATGGTAAGAGTTGCCTTCATACGGTCATATTCAATCTCACCCTCCAATCTCTTGTACGGTCAATAGTCCTATGCGGAAGTTGTCTCAGACCACCGTACAGTTGGTTATGGTGTTCCTATGGTTGGGATGTGACCGTATGATCACTCCTTTTAGCCTTGCTTATTATCAAAATGGCCGTATGATCTCTCCTGCCTTCCTCTTGTATAGATGTCCCAACTTCGATACAAGTATTAGATAGAGACATATCAATAGTTTGATGCACCAAATACACAAGTTCGGAAATTCACAAATGCCACAAGAAATGGTATTAATAATGATAGCACTTGAGATTACAAAGACTTCATACTACTTCGCACAGATCCACAATCTCGGACAAATATCCGATATCGCTATTTGTTACAAATTTTGTCTTCTACAGAAAACTTCACAAATTTGACACAGTGAAATATCGGAATGATATTTCCAACGACAAACTAGGGTGGCTGTGAACCACCGAAACTGCAACAAACCAAATGGGGAGGATCTTTCACCTCCGCAATTGTGGACAACAAAACTCCAACTGGAATTCGCAATACAAATAAATATATCAAATCACATACTAACAACTTCCTACATGCTAGTCATAAATACCCCTTCCGAGAAACTCCAGAGGGTTTACAAAAGAATGCCGACACAATAAACACCTATGGACAACAATAATAAAAATGGGCCCCTTTATTAATTAATTAAAGGTCCATTTATAATATTATTTAAATTTTAGGACCATTAATTAATTAAAATAATTTATTAAAATTGGGGACATTACAGAGAGGGAGAACATAGTGGATGAGCTTAAGAAGCAAGAGAAATATGTCGATGAGGGTGAACAAAGTTATTGTTTTGACCTTTTCACACCATCGCCCCATTGCAAATGGGGACCCCCTCTTTCACTTTAGCAGTTAGTCGTTGTCAGTATGTGTTAGTTTTGGAATAACTTGGCAACACTTTGAAGGTTTTGAAGGTTTTTAGAGGTCCAAGTCTTAGACAGGGTTGAAGTGAAAAGATTGTCTTGGGTGTGAGTCGAAGCCTTATAGGAGGTGAGAGTTTTTAGTTGAAGATCAAATTTACGATCCTGAGTCAAGTCTTCCACCACTTGGTAGAGGAGTCTAGGTAACATCATGATTTCCTCTCAACTTGTAAGACTCTTGAATTTGAGAGAACTAGAATATGAATTGCTTGGAAGAGGTGGATGAGAGATGTTCGAGACTTGGGATGAGAATGTAAGTTGTCTCACAACTTGATCCAATCACCATGAAGGATATCAAACTTCCAATCAATCCCACACATTGCAACCAAGGAAAGATAAAATTGGGATTAAGGTGAGCAAGTGTGTCAAGGCATTTTCTTGTACTCTCATGGTGTCTAGGGTTTTTGCTTTTAGACCTTAGGTTTTTAACGTGTTCAAATGTGTTTTGGCGGTCTCATGTGTTATAACTTGTTGACTTGCCCACCCGGTTGATGATCCTTTAAGTTATCCGCTGAAGGGTTCCTCATCGTCATGTTATCTGCCCCACTTCTAGGTCAACAACCTCAATTTGTAAACCCTCTGTTATGACTTTAGTGGTGATGTCTTTTGTCTCTCGATGTTTTATTACCTTGCCCCTTGCATTTGGCCCCTCCTAACGATGACCTAAGGACATAACTTATATGAACGTGGTCGTAAGTTGTTTTAAGTGAGCCCCCTGTTGTGTTCACTTGTAGACTCGTTGATATATTTTCTGCGCCTTGCCTACCTCTTGAGTTCCTATGGTTGTATTTGAGTTAGCTTTCTAACTATTGTAATGAGCTACTTGTTGGCTTCTTGAAACCTCCTTTTGGTTTTATCGAGGTTTTGATATATTTTCATTTTGCAGGTGTTACCAAGAGTTAAACACTCAGACGCTTGGCGAGATGTTTCTTGCATCAAGTTCCACGATCCTATGTGGAATGTGCAGAAAGAATAGTGGCTGCACTTGGATGCTCATTGAAGTTCCTTTTTGGTTTCAACGAGTGGACGAGTAAGTGATCAAACAGATGCTGTGGAGAATTAGATAAATTGTGGACATGTGTGTTTGAAGAACAAAAGGTTGATGGCCAAATGCTTGGTGAAATGCTTTTGTGGTTTCATTGAGTTCTCAGGAGGAGAGGGAGGTGGTAGTTTCGAGCTGATGTGGTTTTTAGTTGATGTAAGTGATGTTGCCCGGTGGCTGGTGCTTGTTGAGAGTTGTTTCTTGTCTTAGTGACCTTCCGAGGAGATAAAAAGAAGTGTTGAGTCAGCGGTTTGGGAGTGGTTGAAGGTTGCACTTGAAGATTCAATGAGAGCTTTCTCTTATCCCAGTGAGGGCCCGAGGAAAAGAAAAGAAAAGATGGTTTCCGATTCATGTGGATGTACGATAGCAACTTGGGGCTCGTTGAGACATTCAAATGGTTTTGACAACTGCCTGGGATAAAAACAAATGAAAAAGGAAATGTGAGGGCTGTCCATGGTGGTGGTTTGTGCAGAACTAAAGCGATACTTGGAGCTCGCTGAGAGCTTTCTCTTGCTTCAGCGACTTGTTGAGTATGTGCTATGAGGGCAGACTCAAGGTTAGATGGAAAGGAGAATTGTGAAAATGTCTCCTACATAATGTTATTGATAGGGCAACTAGATGGACTGTTTGAATTGGAATACAATGTTATAATTATGAACATGTAGAATGCAATAGTGGCTAGTCCAACTTATGATGCACAACTTCAGGCCTATAATGAGTTTTTGCAGGGAGACAAGTGATGAGCTAGACAGATTTTGATGAGCCAAAAGATTTCAATGCCTTGCTCATTCCTAGCCATAGGCAATTTTGTCTCTCCTAGCTAGCGTCCACATTAGCTCTCATGTGTTTCAGTTTTATTCTTTTTCCAAGTCAGCAAGGACAGCTTGACCTAGAAAATAAAACCATAGGGAATAAAAATTTTGGTTATAACTTTTTCCCTCTCTTGGTCGATGAAGTTTGTTGTCTAAGATGCTCTCAGCATATTGCATTGTAACAAAGTTCAGTTGTGACATGTGGCGAATTGAGTTGAAGTTGTTGTTGCTCCCTTATTAGAAAAGGGAATTTTGGGTCATTTGCAAAGGGTTTTGAAACCTCAGCCCTAGTAGCTGTATGCATGACCAAAGAGTTATCCAGAAAATCTGTCACAAAGTTCTCTTGTTTCAAGGCTCTCTCCTTAAATTTTAGTACCAATAGAGGAACCTAAGCGTGAGAGTGATGAGTGTTGGTGGGCATCATAGAAGACGACCTAGAAATGGATAACATAGAAGTGTAGACAATAGATTTCTGATTTCTGTTTTTTGTTTTTTTAATGCGCACGAGTTTGTCAAGCTATTGATATTTTTGGATTTCAATATGTAATATCAAATATGTAGTATGAACTCTTTGACTTTGATATCTGTGTTTTCATTAAAGTTCAACTTTAGTGTTCTTATTTTGAAAGTTCAATGTCACGATATTTTCATTTTAACGTAGCAATTTTTTTTTAATAAAATTATATTAGAAGAAAATGGCATCTCCAAGTACCCTTATCTCCCATATTTGAAAAATAGACATATTGAACCTAGAGGAACATAGGTGAGGAAAATAGAGGAATGCTGAACGGTAGTGCTCTAGCCTATCCAAGAGGAAAATTCATTGCATGACTTAGAGGAGCCATATACTGCAATGTTACTCAAGGAGTATGCAAAAATAATCAGTAGTGAGATGCTAGAGGAATTACTAACAGTTTGAAGTTTGTTGCAGTGCATTGATTCAATCCTAGGATCTAGTTTACCAAATAAGCAGTGTTCCATGGGGATGTGCCCCCCCTTGCCCCCCAAAACGCTAGCGTCCGCGGGACTTGGGGATGCCATAGCCAAGTCCCCAACTGCACCGCCCATCAGTCGTCGGTCAGTCGCTAATCGCCGCCTGAGGCCCGACCTCCCGAGGGATGATTATAGGTCTCCCTTCACTACATTTTGACATTTTCTACATGTTTTAATATCATGCTACTCTATTTAGTATTTTACTTGTTAATATTCTTATACATCTTTTCATAACTAGCATTTTAAGTACCATATGTATAGTATATACAACCTCCTCACATTGCCCCCCGCTGTCCCCAAATTGAGGCCCCTTTGTCCCCTTGTCCTGGAAACTTGTCGCTTCATTTCGTCGTCCCCTCATCCCCGATAGCAGTATAACTATGTGAATAAAGAATTACACAAAATGAGTTCAAAAGTCACTAGGCAAGTAGAAGAGTTCTTGCAAAGAGTTTTGATCAAACAAAGAATGACGATTATAGATTTTATTATCATCTAGGTGGGATAGATAGTAAGTGGTGGGTCGAGTAGTGAGGAAACATAACCAAGAGTGGCCGGTAGATTGATAGGATCGCTCAACCTAAGCCAGTTCGCTACCTAGAGTACTTGTGCAAAAGAAGCAAGCTGAATGGTGAATGGGCACAAACTTCAGAGAAAGCCAGCAAGTGAGTATGCGAGTACCATTGTCACTACTTGTGGTTTTGAAATATTGTAGTACCTACATCATTTAGTATTGATGGCGGCGATGACAATTTTGAAGACACACATGATGCTGAAACTTTATGGCTGATTGTTGACATTATTATTTTTAGTTTTAATCTTGAAGTTTAATAATGAATATATATCGTGACATTTGTTTGACTAGTTGACATTGTAGCATTTTTAATTTATGGTGATATTGTTTATTATATGAAGTGATGAATAGTTATATTTTTATATATGTTTATGGAAAAAATTAAAATGAACCCAACCCCAATATTTTTGACCAAATCCATGTATTGAACCCCTGTGATCTAACCCAAACTAGCACGAGGATCACTAACTTATCCTTTAAACACTAATTTAGCCACTTGTGCCTATTTAGTACTTTATTGCCTTTTTTGTAGTTGTAAGTTTGTAACAACTTTTGACCTGCTCAGGTCTCTTGATCTATTTGTCAAAGATGTTGTAGGAGTGTTCTAGTTGACTAGAATGTGTAGATTAAAATATAGAAGATATCTTTGTATGCTATGAGCTTTGAAGATGCTATTCAGATGGATTCCTCTTTTATGGCGTCAAATAAATAGAACCTTACTGTGCTATTTCTGATTTTGTTTTTCAGGTTTTTATATCAGATTACCATTTTAAGACACATTTGACTGAAGATTTTTCTTCTGCATCCATCCAAGTAAGTTGTTTTGCATGCTTCATTTTATTGGCGTTTTCAAGCAACTTCTCAACATAGATAGCCCTCAAATTTTTAACAAGAAAATGGTTTTGCAATTTTAGTAAGATGATGTTTCATTGCATAATAGTTTTTAAGCCTCCGTGCTTGTAAAAACTTCTTTTCTGGAGGATGTCTGGCAATTGTTTATAATAAATCTTGTATGTTGGCTTTAATAATGTTGAAAAATGCATGTTATGGCTATTGGAAGATACATATGGATTCTTGCCCTTATGGGAAATCATATGCTCAGTTGACTTATGTTATTTTTCAATGATTAGTATGTTGTATGAATATCCTAAATTATAATGCCCCTTTTTAATAAGTGAGCTCATGTAGGTCCAATCCTTACTTTTTGATAAGGATGGAATCCTTTTTTAATAAAGGATCCATAAATTGAGTAATTAGAAGTAAAAACTAAAATAAAATAATAAATAATAATACTTAATAATAATTATTAATAAAAGAATTTCATGTAAATGGATGTGTGGGTTCATAAAAGGTTGTTGGTAGCTTCATCATGACAGATTTTATGACAGGGCTATGATAGATTCTATGACAAGAAATTAAAGAGGACTCAGGAGTTAGGACAATGTGGGCCTCTTTCTAGGAGAAAATCTCATTAAAATATTTTACAAGAAAAAGTGGGGCTTATTTTAGACTAGATTCTCATCAATATTTACAAAGAAAGTGGGGCTCTGTAGGTGGGATTCTCATTATATTTTAACTTCTATTTTGAAGAGGAAATGGGGAGTTGGAATTTCTGCCCCCAAGTTGTTCTGTAGTTGCTAGGGGAGTTGGAATTTGTTCCCCCAAGCTGTTCTCTTGCTTCTATATATTGAGTTGCGTGCATGCCCTTGTAAACAATTGTCAATTTTATTGCTTTTCTTTTTCTCATTTTGAGCCTTTTGTTCACCTATAGAATTCAAGGTTGAGAACCCTTAAGTTTTGAAAATCCAAGGGTGGGTCTTAAAGATCCAAGTATGATACTCTTTTGGTTTCCTATATATTGGATGATGAAAACCCCATAATTTCTCAAGGGCAATCTTACACAGAGGTTGTATTTTTATTGAAAGTTTTTGTTTATATTTTCAGAATATATTTTCTATTTTTGAAGCAATAGTATATTTTGGAAGAAGCTTGATTCATATTTGTGTGCTATTTACTTGAAGCTTCAACATATTTATGTTATTAGTGCACTCTATTGCTACATCTTTCTAGGTACTATTGTTTATTTGAAAAAAATAGATAAAAAATATTCTTCAGTTATCACATGCTCTTACCTTGCCCTACTGGGATTTGGGTGATTAAAAGTTGTTGTCAGTATATTTTGTATGTACGGGTGTTGTGTAATAAACTTATGTTAATCTCGGCAGTTAGTACCGAGAGTGTGAAACGTCACGTCGTAACGGTTCACACTCTCGGTACTAACTGCCGAGATTAACATAAGTTTATTACACAACACCCGTACATACAAAATATACCGACAACAAAAGTGCTGAAAAATAATAATATTTCCTTAACTTCAGATGCTTGCCCTTGTGAAAAGTGTTAAAACAAAATCAATTACTTGGTATGGAATGGTGTAGTAGAAGCATAAATCTCCACTTGAATTTTTCGCGGTTTCATGCTTTCCCTTGTTAAAACCTTAGTTGCCGATTCGGGTTCGGGGACGGATTCGGGTTCGCAAATCCGGTTTGTGGATTCGTGAAAATTTTTTTTCCCGTTTTGGATTCGTGAGGATTCGTGAGTATATATATATATATATATATATATATATATATATATATATATATATATATATGCATTATAAATTTATATATCAAAAAATATAAGAGAAATATACTTAATTCTAAAACTAAATCATTTCATACTATGAGTATGAATCTATGATGCTTGATCATTAAAACTTCAAATAGCATACTTGATCATTGATCTATCATTCTATGTTGACAATTCTAAAGAAAATCAGCACATTGAATTATATTACTGAATTACAAAATGACATTTCAAAATATTGTTCATTAAAGTTTGAGACATGATTCAATGTTCAATGGTTCATCAATCAAATGGATTATCAAAAAAATCTGGATCAATGGGGTCTCCAGTAGCTGCAAGTGTTTGATCAAAATCATCATTAATGGAACCCAAGGTTCCACTAGCACTAGAGGGTGCTGTCTCATCATCATCATCATCACCATCATAATCCACATCAGCCAAAGTGCTTCTAGCAAGATCGTGAATGGTCATATCTAGGTCAGCAGATTCGGGTGCTACATCCCAAAGCTTCGTTGGCCCCTTCTTGTACTTTGGATCCTTCCGTGACAGGAGACGCAAGTTGTTGTGAACATACACCAAATCTTCTGCTTTTTTTGCAGCCAACTGGTTACGCTTGACTGAGTGGATAAAGGAGTAAGTACTCCAATTCCGCTCAGCGGCAGAAGAGCTCGCAACCTAGAGAGAAAACCAACAAAATTAAAAAAATACAAGATAAATTGAAGAGCGTTAAGTATTAAATTCTACAATGCAAGTGACAAAACACAAAGAAAAAAAAAGTTATAACTTAAAAACTTACTTGTGATAGAACCTTAATCGCAAGAGGTTGGAGGTATAGATAATCTTGCCCATGAAGATACCACCATGTAACAGCATCCATTTTGCTTTGGTCATTGATAGCAGTAGGGTGGAGATCTCTTCCTGAGATAAATGATCCAAATTCTCTCCTAACACTTACCCCAATATCTGGATCGCGGAAGATTTTATCAAATGCCTTCTTATACCCACTAGCAACCTCAGCATCTCTATATGGTGCCACTCTACCTGGAATACCAAGTACTTGTGCGCTATAGTACCTAGGAGAAAGAGCATATGCTAGGAGGTGCAATGGTGTGGTCATCTTGTTCCAACGATGAAGAACCATTGCTTCCACCTTTTTGTATAAGGTGTCCTCAGGATCATTCTCTCTCCTATGTATGACCTGGGATATCAAATGAAGTTCATGTAAGTTATCATTATGTCCATTTTGAATTTAAATAACTCTCAATAAACAAAGATAAAGGAATGTATTAAATTTATAACTTACCATTTTTATCTTCTCCAGCATTGTGTCCATGCTATCATAGATATCCCCCAAGCATGGTAAATTAGTGTTGGCAAATCGAAGCATAAACATGATGGGATCAGTGAATTCCAACACATACTCCACATGAGTCCACCAATCATCATCTAATATCAATGCCTTCACCTTTTGGGCCTTGACTGTACTGGACTGCTTCTAGATGCTCCATTGGTTACTAATAACCATTTGTGATAAGGCCTCCTTCACCTTGACAAGCCGTCTCAACACAATTGTGTGAGAGGCAAACTGGGTTTCAGCCACCTAAAACATGTTAGTAGAAAGTTAAAACATGACATAAAAATTATAAAATGATAAATGAAACTAAATAAGTTATAAATTAAATTTTAAAATTTACCTTCAACAATTCCAATTTTGAGTAAGTTCTGAAAATTGCTTGTGACATATGGTGATTTGTCACAAACATTTGAATCTCCTCACCCTCCTCATACACCTGTTTCACCCAGTCTATTTTGGTGCCAATTGCCTTCATCACTAGATTGAGAGAATGGACGGTGCACGGTGTCCAAAAGATGTGATCATATCTAGCCTCTATCAAAGCACCTGCAGCCTTGCAAACTTTTGCATTGTCCGTAATTACTTGGACAACATTGTGATGACCCACGGACTCTATGGATTCAATGAGAATCTGGGCAATGAACTCTGCATTTTTAAGTTCGCCTTCACAGTCAACCGCCTTCAAAAACATTGACCCCTTGGAGGATACAACAATTACATTAATTAAGGGACGGTTTTTACAATCTTTCCATCCATCTGAAACAATAGACACACCTGATTGAATCCAAGAATCTCTTATTGGTTGTAGTAGGTGCTCTACATTTTTTCTCTCATTTTGTAATATGGTGGTGCACAACTTTTCATATTTAGGGCCACGGTAACCAAAAGGTGCTTCATTTATTCCTTCACACATGTCACTAAAATAAGGTGATCTCACAAAGTTGAATGGAATACCATTTGCAAAGAGGCAACGTCCAACTTTGGCATCAGCAATTTCTCTTAATTCAATTTGAAATGCCCTATCTAATGCGCCTCTCTTGTGGGGGGTGTTGTGTGGTTGATCTACATCTTCATCCCTAGAAGGCATAGGCAAGAATGGATGTGATCTAGATTGCATTTGAGTGGGTGGTTGCATTGTTTTCTGTTTACTAGTATAAGAAACTTGTTTCCCTTTTGCACATATTCTGTCAGCTTCTTCTTGTTCCTTTACCAAAGCTGCTATTTGTGCAGCTGGCAATCCCTTCTTATCTTCCCCCTCACACATGTTAATCCCTTGACCTGCAGGGCCTAAAAGATGATATTTTACCCAGGAGTAGGAGCTTCTATATTGTGTTTTGCAAAAATTACATTTCCATACATACCCCCCACCTCCAACACATTGAGAAATTCTTGTGGTGTGTCTCCATAAAGGAGACCCTTTATCAATTTTAAATCTTTGAGATCCCTCCCCACCCACTGAACCTTGACTACTCATTGTTGCAATCTATAACAAAAATGAAAAAAGAAAACTTCAAAACTTATACAAAATGAAAAACTTATACTTCAAGAATCAAAACTTATCAAAAAAACTTGAGAATATGGTTCAAATGCATACCTTAGTCACTCAAATAGACTGAATAGTGCTTCTTGGAAGGTGTTTGCCACTCCACAATCGAGCTCCTTCAAATTCAATCACCTCACTTCAAGCTTGCATGAATGAGAGAGCAAAATGAGAGAGAATAATAGAGAGCACAATGAGAAATAAAATGTGTTTGGAGACTCATAAAAGGGGTCGTTTTAGGGTTAGAAGTAAAAAAAATAATATAAAAATGTATTTTTGAAGTCATTGTTTGACTTTTCAAGTTGCAAAAGCCGCGGGTCCTTGAGGATTCGCGCGGATCCGTGCGAGATCCTCTTGGATCCGCTCGGATCCTCCCGGGTCCATGACGGATCCAGGCAGGGTCCGGACCAAACCCTGTGGATCCGTCCGGATCCGCGGCTCGTGGATCCGGACGGATCCACAGGGTTTGGTTTGGACCCTACCCCGGATCCGTCTCGGATCCGACGCGAATCCGGACCCAGACCCGGATCCGGCCTTGCCAGGGCAAATCCGGCAACTAAGGTTAAAACCCATGCTCTTAAGTGATGGTTGTGAACTTGGAGTAGTGCATGGAACACAATATGAATCTATATTGGATGAAGATTTACAAATTTGAGGCCTAATACTTACACTGGCACTACCACTGCCAGTACTCATAGATCCAGGAAATTGAGAAATTGAAGTCTTCTCTCCATCAATGACTGCCATTTTTCTTCCACTTGCCTCCTTTTTAATTCCTTTTTCTTCTCAAATGTCTCTAGTTGGTATAACACTTAATGTAGAAGTTTAGAGGGTGCTACTATGCATGGTTTAGCATCCTGGCATGGTATGTGTGCAAGGTGATACTTCAACCGATTAATACCTCTCCTATTGTACTTCTTTTTGCAATGAAAACATGTTAATTTACCTTTTTTTGTCCCAATGATGGCATGTTTCCAACAAGAATGCTTTCTAACTGGGGTATACATTATGCTTGAAAATTTTAATCAATTTATAAATGAATTGTAAGATGTAATAAATTATAAATGAGAAATTAACAGTTACACTTTCTAAGTATTTTAAAATAAAAAAGAATGAAAAAACAAAGATCAATTAGGGTTTTTAGCCAAAAGTAAAGAAAAAAACAAGGTTTGTTTATTTGATAGGTAGGGTTTCTTGTTTATTCCCTTTAACCTAAATTGAAATAATGTAAAGTAAATGTAAAGCACAATGGAAATTTGAAAATAAAAAACAAAAAACAAAAAACAACAAAAAATTCTAACTTACCTCTTCTAGTTTGCTCCAAAATGAAGAAATGCAGCTCCAAATCAGTGGTGGCCTCCTCCAAATCCTTCTTAAGCTCTTAGAAATGTCAATGGCAGCTAATAACCTATCCAAGTAATCTCCAATCACTTTTTTGTTCTCAATCAATCTTCTATTTTTCTCTCCAATGGCATATAATTCTTTCTCAAAAGGTAGTTTTTCACTCCTTGTACTTGAAAACAAAATGAATGACTTTTTAGGTTGGAGGGGATAACTTAAGTGTTTTTGTTTTGACGTAAGTGTTTTTTGATTTGTTTATTTCTTATTATCTCTACCTATGCAAAAAAGACTTGGACTTGGTACTCGCTGAGTTTGGCGAGTCTTGCAAGATTTTCCCAAACCTAAGTCTCGGGTATCTAGGTCTCTTTTCGCCCCTAGACTTGATGAGTCTGGGCGAGTCCAAGTGATTCTTGTAACTATGGGGGGAGCCTTGGGGGTCTTCTTTTTAGTATCATTTTTATATGCATTTTTGTTGTTATAGTTCTAAAATAAATTTTGATAGCCATGGGGGACATTCTAATATCCTCGAGATTGTTGAGAAACATCTTGATGTCCCTTGGGATGGTAGGATGTCCTTGTCGCATTTCTAAAATGCGGGGGCAAAAATTATCCTTATCCAGAGCTTTAGTAAAATTGTCTGCAATATATTCCTTGGTAGGCACGTATTCTAACTTCACTTCTTCTCAAAAACTTTCTCCCTTAAGAAGTGATATTGGATAGAGATGTGTTTTGTCCGTTAATGCATCACCAGATTCTTGAAGATATTATTAGCATCTGTGTTATCGCATCTGTGATGTCCCCTTTGAGAAAGGGAATTTAATAAATAATATTAAAATATAAAAATAAATAAATAATAATATTAAAATATAAAAGTAAATAATTAAATAATAACTAAATAAATATTATGAGAAGGAAGAGGATTTAAGAAAGGTCAGCAAAAGTATTAAAGAAAACATTAATGTCATGGAGGTTTCACAACATATACAAACATATGTTTGCTGGTGATAATCCAAAAAAGAGTAAGGAGACATCTATCTGCCACCGATATCAAACAGCAAAGCTTGAGTAATCAAGACACATTGATATATATCCAAAGCAATATAACAGCGATTACAGTATTAGTGATTTGAATACTGTCGACATAACAATAATAGTTGGCTTATCTGAAAGGCATGATACAAAGTGACGGAGTGAAGGAAACTACTGAGCAGAGAACAAACGATGGTTATTGCCTTTGAAGACAGCGAGCATATATGAAGACAACGACATATGGTCATGTAGGAATGACACTCCACGCGACCGGTTAGGGGGCCGGCCTCCTATGCTAAGAAGAAGATTATGATCAGGAAAACATGGATGCATTTTGATATCAATGATAACAGAAAGTCGATATCATTAGACAAAACAATTAAATGAAGAAATGAATGGAACGCAGGACAAGCATTGAGAGATCAGCGTTTGTGATCTTGTGATGATCAAGTTATCAGTAGTTAGTGATGATGAGAAGGAACTTTTGATACTGTGGTCTAAGAAAATAATTATCATCGCTGATATACAGAATTAAACTAACTAAAATGTCAGTGATTTGAAACAAATGTGTTACAGCAGCATTAGTTAAGGGTTGATTTGTTGTTTATACGAAGTGGTGCGATTTATGAAGTTGTCTTATTTAAATGGTTGTGACTACTTACTGAAGAAGGGTGTCTCTTGTAATCGATCCTCTTGGGAGTTATAAATAAGTGAAAACTTGTGAGATGGAAGGGCAGAAGGAGATCACACAAATCATGGATGCATGAGGAATTGGTGATTATAATCAGGGACACTCCATCAACTACAAATGTATGAACACAATGTACACAATCTGAAACAGCATTCAAGGGTCAGAAGACAATAATCTAAATTCATATAATTACAAATCAGATTCATTTCAGTGGACCAGTAATAAGTTCTCAGCCATATTCATGTTAAGAAGTCATTATCTGTGGGATAGTTCAAAGTTTGCAAAATCGAATATATTAACAGGCTTGTAACATAAACATTTATATTATTGAGGGCAATCAGATATAGGAATATTATTTCCTTAAAATATAATCAGGTTTCTAACTGCTCAAATACATGCTTATAAGGACATAAATCAGGGACAGCGAACACAATTTTCTTTAGTCTTTCATACATTATATACCAAATCCGCCACTTTGTATACGAACTTATATATCTGCAGATCAGTCACATCTGTTCTTGAAGTAAGGAGATCCTATGTGTGGTTAATTGAAGATATATCAAATTAAATATTATTAGCAGACTTTATATTCTAGAAGTTAGAATTCACTTTAAGACTTCTGCTTGGGGCAGAATTTCGAGAGTTTATTCCAAACCTTCTTAATTCAGATCTAAGGAAAGTTTGGCATCATTCCTGATAAAATTACAATATTCTTCTATGTATATGCAAGTTTGCTTACTAATCAAGCCTTTACTATTAACCTCATAGTGATACATTCATCTAAGATTGCTCACTACCAAGGGTTTTGCTAATCTAACTAGAGATAAGCTTAGATCCTAGAGGATTGTAGAAGTCTTATATATATCAATATCTCAAGCATACAAACCTCAGCAAGACCTCAAAATTATAATCACAATTAGCCTTTGATGCAGACAAGTAGAGCAACTAATCTATTTAATAATAGGCAAAATCCTAAGAGGTCCCACAAGCGGACATTACAATGTCCCTCTTTTTCGGCGAATGGATCTGAAGGACACAATTGGTAGGCTGTAATGCCAAATGATATTACCACAATTGGAACAACAAAGGATACTAGATTGCTTCAACAATATATTTTGTATTCTCATTTGTATAATTTATAATATGTTTATATAAGTTACAATGGATATTTAAGGAAGCTTCTAGATGGAGGAGGTTGCACATAGCAACATCTGCAACATTAAATAATATAAAACAAACCCATGAGGCAATGTAAAACATCCAATGAAGTACACTAAGCCATGCCACTCTCTTTAATAAAACACACCATCCCATGTTGGTATGTCTCATCATGCAGACTACTAGGGGTAGATCTAATCAATTAGTTTCCTCATCAGACATTTTATAGTAATTTTTAAATTAATATGAAGCAGTAATCTTTTTGTTATTAGCAAAGCATATATCCTGTTTGTATATTTGGATCTTTCCAGTTTCTGAGAGATATTTTCTAATCTATAATAAAGGATATGACAAAACTACTATCACTTCCAATTACAGAAAAGATCGAGTCAGAGTGTATAAATTTATGCATTTCTTTCTTATTCAATAATAGCATTTGTAAGCTAAAGCAATTTTTTACCTCACACGGTGTATACATTTTGTTGTACTATTCAGGTTGAATTGGTGGTTGAAGCGCAAAGACAATGTGTTGAAAGTGGTGATCTAGCCCTTTATTCAGCTGAAGCTTGTCTTTGTGATTCACAGAAATTGTTCAAGGACAGTAACCAATTTGATTTACATTCAACAGAATTTATTTGGTTGAATCCCTGCCAAAATATTGAAGCTAGGGTAGGTACTCAGGGTTATGGTGTGCTAAGTGGAACAATTGAAAGCCCAAGTCTGTGGTCTGCA
This sequence comes from Chamaecyparis obtusa, assembly GCA_027943335.1. NCBI lineage: Eukaryota > Viridiplantae > Streptophyta > Pinopsida > Cupressales > Cupressaceae > Chamaecyparis > Chamaecyparis obtusa. The sequence goes on along the minus strand of BSBK01002438.1, from coordinate 1,369,000 downwards.
GAACATGTAAGATGCCTAGAGCTTCTTCGTATATTCTGGATACATCTGTTTCTACTATTTTATGTTGAGTTTTTGTGCAGATATGCACTGCATGGTATTTAATTCAATTCAGAGTATCTAAAGTTGCAGAGTTAAGCACTGTTCTATTCAAGATTGAATCCAATATATTGTAACATGCAGATGCTCCTATAATTTTTGGTTTTCTTATCTGACATCAATAACTGAATAGCCGTACTTGAGACAAATTGCATATATTTTTCAAAATTTGGATTCTAGGCTCCATATAAGACTTAGCGAGAAAATAATGTCAAACTTGGAAAACCATACAAAACCATATACCAACAGATCTGTTCACAATTTCATGGTTTTGAAGTCACTTTCACATAGGCAGACACAGTCAATGCTTTTAGAGCTAGTTAACAGATAGGATAAAAAATCGGTTCCAACAAAGATTCACTCAGTAGTCGATGACAAAAGCACCAACTGGTCAATGAGTTGTGCCTCTCTGCTGATAGGTTGCCAGGTGACAGGTTTTGTGTTTCTGGGTGACATAGCAAAGGAATTTTCCTTTAGTCACTGACAAACCTAAGAATATTTTAAATATCAATCTCAACCTAATTGACTGATGGATTTTAGCATTTCTCCAAACTTTTGTTAAATGGTTTTGTTTTGGGTAAGCAATTTTGAAAATATTTCTCCACATTTTGCTGCAGCTGTTGCCAAAAGAAATCTGTTTTTGTATTTTTTGCAGTTTCTTTGCACTATAATTACAAAAAATTCTAAAATGGACTTTTCTGGATTTTAGTTATTTATAAATTTAATTTATTATTAGTTACAAGTTACAACAGATGAAAATATTAATTATCCTGAAAATGGACAACCTATCTGTCTTATTTGAGGAAGCAAGGCTAGGCAAAATGATAAATTTTAAAATCAAGAACCACAGTAGAAGATCCAGCATCATAAAGGGTTTGAAATGTCATAGGGCCATAGTTCTTGGTCCCATAGACTGTTTTGTCTTATTGATGCTATTAAAATCTTTCTTTTAATTTATAAATTTATCCTCAAAATAGAGACAGGATACATGTTTAGTGCAAGTTAGAAAAATTGAGATCATGTGCATACATGTTCAATATTATATAAGGGACAAAGTTGCGATTGATCAAAGAAGTTTAAAAATTGTGGATGCATGCTGAAAAGCACTATTATTTCAATTGCAATTCCTGTGTGGTTGATTGCAAGGTAGAAATGCCACAAAAATGTATTGTTTTCATATGTCTGTTGTTTCCTTATTGTTTTTATTAGGTCAGTTGTGGCTTTTTTTTAATAATTTCTTTGATTAATAAAATTCAGTCTAAAGGGACTGCACCCTTTGTATTAATAAGCATAAAAGTATTTGTTCCATTGATAAATGCCAGCTCAAACTTAAACTTAGTTGGACAAAAGTAAAGACTAATCTAAACATCCTAGACAAAATGGTACTCCTTGTTGGTGCCCAAAAATGATAGTTTGGATTTGGCCAACTAATAGGTACAAATTGATACCTCTGCAATTTTGGCTTAATCAAGCCAAGGCTGGTAGGCCTAATTTCACTTTGAACTATTTAATTCTCTATGTCGCACAACTGCGTACATAAATAAACAAAGTTCCTCCAAAGGTGGTCAATGATCTTTTGACAAAAGAAACTAATCTCCTGAAAATCTCTATTCTATAATACTTGACTAAATGGATTATACTAAAGAATTAAAAGTAATGTTTTTGAAATAATGATTTAATGATCAATAAATTACAAAGTATGAGCCAAATGACAATTTCCAAATAATGATCAGATCAGTGCCTTCTAAATACTTGGGGGCTATAGAGTCAAAAAAACTTTCAATCCTACGTACGATCAGAGACGGTTTTAAAAACTTGCTTTAATAAGACAAGACCATCATTTCAGAGGCTTCCGCTTGATTCACAATTCAAATCAATTTACACAACTAATCCTATCGAGTTTAACTCAAATTAAGAGACTGATAAGAACAATGGTAGGTTCACAGACCATACAATTGATATTCGAGTTGTATATATTAATTTTGAATTATGATACTCAGGGAATTCAACACAGTGAAACACTCTATTTAATAGAATATCCGAAAGGCTAATTGAAAACATATAACTTATAACCACAAGTAAAAAGAAGAGCACTTATCTTTATTGATGTTGAAAAACTGGGACATAAGAGTTCATAGTTGCAGTTGTTTATGAAATTCTATTCTATGAAAATATATCTTGTGTTGTCCTCTATCTTTTCATTTTACATTATGTATATATACATGTTTGAGTGGCTTTCACACCTCTTTAGGTTGAAAAGACACCCTTATTACAAATTATTTTGAAAAAATAATAAACTAACTAAAAAATAACTACCTAACTTTCAGATTTGGGTCTGGTTGAAAAATCAAAACACCTCGTGGAAAGCTAAGATTTTTATTGGAAATAGGAAATTTGATTTTGCGAACTGGGTTTTTTTTAGATTTTTAAAATTCGACCATCTTCAGCCTCTGTCGGCATCATCTTTACAGCAGGTCGAAATTCTAGCATTTTCTGAAAGTTTTGATCATAGAATTTTGATTGTTCCTTTCACAGAGCTTCCTTTCTTAATCTCTCAACTTTGAATTGAAAATTAATGTAATTTTTTTATCCCATTTCATGTACTCCATCATTAATTATTGGGCATGGAGTTTAAGAGGCCATTTTTTAGGGTTTTATCACTATATAGGACTCCAAATTTTGTCCAAAATTTAGAGCTCCAACACTCCTATAAGTAGGTAAATAACATTTTGGATACCAATCTCTGCTACCTAAACATTAATACTGTATTACCATCATTCTATGCTCCTGCTGACCAAAATGGAGCTCATACTTTGCAACATCACTACACAAAAAAGATGCTAGCCCATGTTAAAAAACAATTGGGCATCCCTTATGTTGGCATTATGCATAGTTGTCATCATTGGCAAACATCAAACACACCGGTCATAATGTTAGAGCAGCAGTGGTGAATTGGTAAGTTGTCACACTTGACGAACATCAAACTTGCTAGTAACCAGTGTAAATGAACCGGTTGCACAAAGGGAACCCGGTCATGACAATACCGGTCTTGTCTAACTAGTCTAGTAGAAAACTACAGAATGCAGATGACTCAACCGGCAACACACCGGTTTCTGTGCAATAGTATCAGACCTACCGGTCTGTGCTTTTATGATTTCCAACTGTCTCGTAAATCTGATCCGATTTTAACGGCATATGTTTTGGCATGAACTAGAGTTTTGTATACGAGCGTTTTGGAATGAACTGGAGTTTTGTATGCAAGCGTTTTGGCATGAACTGGAGCTTTGCATGCGAGCTTTTTGGCATGCCTTCCAGAATAGCGACGTTTTAGAGGACTTGTAACTTGGCGCCACAATTCGATTTTGGATTGTGAAGATCATTATGTATACGGGTCATCGTGCATAAGTTAAGGGTTGTTGGAGCAATCAAGTGCGATGAGATAAAGTAGAATAGCAGAGCAGAAGAGCAGAGTCTTTTGAGAAGGGATACAATCACCAAGAGTGAACGACGAAGATTGATCAGCCAAGTTGAGCGAGGAATAGAATAGGTATGATTTGAATGACAGATTAGGTGTCTACAAAAGATCATCTTTCCTATTGTTTGAAGTTCATGAAAATCCCTTTATCAGGGTGAACCCTAACAGGTTCCTTTGTATAAATCCCTTAACTGGGTGACATCTTGATTGATGTTCTTAAGTCTCTGGCGATGTGACTCCTAACGGGGTTAAGATCTTAACCGATCTATGTTAAATCCCTTCATAGGGTAGCACTCTAACAAGTGTTGTTGTAAGCCTTTAATAGGGCAACTTTATTATTGCAGTAATGAAGATTGTGGGTTCTGTCCCACTGTGGTTTTCTCCTTCTAACCGAGGGTTTCCACGTATAACTCCTGAGTAAGTTGTTGCATGTGATTTCTATTTAAGTTAAACATACATTACAATTCTATTATCACACAGTAGCTGTATTCTGTTTTGTAGAATAAAAGGTGAAATAAATTGATTTGACTGATTCACCCCCCCTCTCGGTCACCAGTTAGGATTAACAATTGGTATCAAAGCTTGGTTCTCAGTAAAAGAAGCTTAACCGCTTGAGTAACGATCATGGAGGGTTACCGATATCAGAAGCAGTTAGAGGAAGCAAATGAAAGGATTGTTTCACTTGAAGACAGTCTGAGAAGATCTCTTGCAAAGAGAAAAGATCTGGCCTTGCAGCTGAGTGAAAGCCAAGACACGATAGATGAACTGTCTAGAAAGAGTAGTTCAGATGAAGCTGAGGAAGCAGTTTCTGAACTCATGGAGAAAAACCAGAAACTGACCATTCAAGTCTCTAATCTGAAAAGAGAACAGGAAGGTCATGCACTGAGAATGACAAAACTTGTCCAAGCAAGCAGAAAAGCCGAGGATGAGAAAAAGAGTGTTAAAGAAGCATTACAGACTGTTGAGAGAGCAAGGAACTTAGCTGAAGATGCTCTAAGAGAGAGCGATGCACTTATATTGCAACTACAAGCAGACATGCAGGGTATAACTCAAGAGAATGTCATCATGCATGAACACTTGGATGAAAAGGAAGAAGCAAGTAGAGAAATGGTTGTTGAAGTTGAAGAACTAAAGATGCAGTTGAAAAATGTTCAAAATAGAAATAAAAAGCTTAGAAAATACAAGGAGAGTTTTGAGAAGCTGGATGACCAACTGAAAGCTCAGAGAAGGCACAAAGAAACCACTCGACTTGGTTACAACGACCAAGGCACCAGAGAAACTGGTGAGTCCTCAAACCTCAAAGGAATCAAGGAGGACAAGAAGAAACCAACCGGAGATAAAGGTAGGCGACTCTCCAAACCATCTTTCAAATATTGTGGCAAACCAGGTCATAAATCTAATGATTGCAGGAATGCACCGGTGAAACCTTTCACCGCCAACTGTTACTGCAATTACTGTTATAAGTACGAACATAGGGCCTTTGAATGCAGGTCACGATCCAATAGTGTGCCTAGTGGCAGCAGTGGAAGCTTCAAAGGCTATTGCTATGCATGCAATAAATTTGGACATAAGGCTGAAGAATGTAGGTCTACAACCATGGCATTCAAATCTTCACCGAGACTAGTAATCCATAATAGGAATGCAAACCGGGGCACGCCTATGTGTGCTACGTGTGGACAATCAAGGCATAGAGCTATTGAGTGCCGCTCACCCATGGACAAAAGAAAAAGAGTAAATCCATGGAGGGGATCTGGGATGACTTGTTACTATTGTAACAAGACTGGGCATCTAGCCAGAGAATGCAGGAACTGGTCAATGAAAAAAGGTAAAGGACAAGTAAAACTGATCAAGTGGAACGAGACTCCCAAACAAAAGGGAAACATAGATGAAGAGACCAAGAAAGAAATGAAGAAGATATGGTCCAAAAAGGGAGAAAAGAGCTCTGAAGGAGAAAGATCAGAGACTCAGTCATCATCTACCGATGATGATATCCCTTCATCAAATTAAGCCATTAGGGCTTAAGGGGGAACAGGTAGAAATGCTACTCTCCCCGGATTGACTAGTGAGATTCATGCTCACTAAGTGGAAGTTATTACTGAGAAGTTCTCACCGATCTAAGACCAAAGAACGGGTCAAAAGAGTATGTAATATGCTCTGGTTAATTACCTTGTCAGTGATAGGCTTGTTGACATAAAGTTAGTTGTCATTGGCAAAGTCATTGGCAAACATCAAACACACTAGAACACCAGTACATCACACTAGTACTCATGATAGGTAATGATTGTGAACCGGTAGAATAACCAAGTGAGCAGTGTACCTTAACTGGTCACGCTTATACTGGTCCAGGTTTTGTCCAACCGGTCTTGGCAAACACTCAGGGTGCAAATGACTAACCCGATACATATCACATAGCGATTAAGTGCTTGATAATCCGAACCTGATTATGTGGAGCGTTTTTCAGTCAAACTGGAGTCAGCTTTTTTAGTTGAATTGGAGTTAGCTTTGTTTTTTCTGCGAGTGTTTTGAGGTAAACTAAAGATCAGTTTGCAAGCTTTTTGATCAAGAGTTTTGCATGCATGATTTTTGGGAGAGTTTACAGCTTGGCGGAATTGTTAGATGTATTTTTAATAAGATAATTTCTTATAAATACAGGTCATAAGACATGAGAAAGTTGTTGTTGAAAATCAAGAGTATAGAGCGAGAGAGAGCAGAAGAGTAGAATCTTCTGAGAAGAAACATAGTCACAGAAGGTGAAAGGGAGTGAGAAAGATTCAACAACCAAGCAGAGGAAAGAGTGAATAGGTATGATCTAAATCGACAGATATAGTGTCATCATAAGATCATTTCTTTTGTTGTGAAGCATATTTAAATCCCTTGATCAGGGTGAACCCTAATAGGTTCCATTGTATAAATCCCTTTACCGGGTAACATCTTTGTTGATGTTTTAAGTCTTTTGATAAGGCAGCTCCTCACAGGGTCAAGATCTTAACAAGTCTTCTGTTAAATCCCTTTACCGGGTAGCACTGTCACTAGTGCTTTGTAAGCTTCTAATAGGACAACTTTATTACTGCAGTAGTGGAGTTTCATGGGTTCTGTCCCACTGTGGTTTTTTCCTTCTAACCGAGGGTTTCCACATACAAATTTTGTGTTGACCTGTGCATTTAATTTTTGTTTATGATTGTTAAAATATTCTTTTGATTTCAGTATTAACAAGAATATCTAATTGTAAAAAGGAGGAATAAAATTTTAATTTGCTGATTCACACCCCTTCTCAGTAACCAGTTAGAAATAACAATTGATATCAGAGCAAGGTTCTTAGAAATAGTAAGCTTAACCGCTTGAGAAAAGATCATCGAGGGTTATAGGTATCAGAAGCAGCTCGAAGAAGCCAACGAAATGATTAGCTCTCTTGAGAATAGACCGAGAATGTCTCTTGCCAAGAGAAAAGAGCTGGCTCTACAACTGAGTGAAAGTCAGGAAACCATTGAGGAACTCTCTGGACAGAGTGGTTCTGATGAAGTCGAAGAAGCAGTCACTTATCTCATGGAGAAGAATTTGAACCTGACCGATCAAATCTCCAATTTGAAAAGAGAACAGGAAGGTCATGCTGTGAGGATGACTGAACTTATTGAAGCTAAAAGAAAAATTGAAGATGAGAAGAATAGTGCGATTGAAGCACATTGACTGCTGAGAGAGCAAGAATTTTGGCTGAAGATGCATTAAGAGAGACTGATGCTCTCATACTGCAATTGCATGCAGACATGTAGGGCATAAGTCAGGAGAATGCAATCATGCATGAGCACTTGCATGATAAAGATGAGACATGCGAAGAAATGGCTGTTGAAATTGAAAAACTAAAGGATCAGTTGAAAACTCTTTAGGAGAGGAATGAGAAACTCAGAAGGTATAATGGAAGTTCTGAGAAGCTTGATGAGCAAGTGAGAGCTCAAAGGAAGCATAAGGATCCCACAAGACTCGGGTACATTGGTCAAAGCAACAATGAAACCGGTGAGTCCTCTGGAGTCAAGCAAGGCAAGAAGGAAAAGAAGAAACCAATTGAAGACAAAGGTAAAAAGCTCTTCAAACCCTCTTGCAAACATTGTGGCAAACCGGATCATAAATCCAATGATTGCAAGAATGCACTGGTGAGACTGTTCATCACTAACAGTTACTGCAACAACTATTATAAGTATGGTCACATGACCTTTGAATGCAGGGCTCGTTCCAACAGTGTCTAGTGGAGGCTTTAAAGGATATTGCTATTCTTGCAATAAATTTGGACACAAGGCAGATGAATGCAGGTCAAAAACCATGGCATTCAAATCTCCACTGAGACCGGTATTCCACAATAGGAGTGTAAACCGGAGCACATCTAACTGTGCTACCTGTGGACCATTAGTGCATAGGAACACTAAATGTCACACACCCATGGACAAGGCAACAAGGGTCAATCCATGGAGAGGAACTGGTATGGCTTGCTACAATTGTATCAAGATTGGGCATCTGGCCAAGGACTACAGAAATTGGTCAATAAACAAAGGAAAAGGATCGGCTAAACAGGTCAAGAAGCATGTGTCCCCCAACTCAAAGGATTACATCACTAAAGAAACCAACAAGGAAGTCAAGAGGACTTGGTCCAAAAAGGGGACAAAGAGTTCCACTGAGGAGAAATCTTAGGTAAGGCCTTCATCCGCCGATGGTGATATCTCTTCAGCAAATTAAGCCCAAGGGCTTAAGAGGAACAGGTAGCGAAGCTACTGTTCGTGGAGGAACTGGTGAGGTATGTTCTCACTCAGTCAAGGATTGGAATTGGAAAGAAGTCACCGGTCTAACATCATAACCGGTTTGATAAAGTTGCTGATGTATCAAGGTGGATGTCTCAACCAAGGATTTGTAAACAGGTAAAGAGTCGGTGGACCGATTGTCGAAAGAAAGATTAGGAAAGGGTAATTAATACAGTAACCGTTAACAAATGTTACCGTTTGCTAATTACCGTTAACAAATGTTACCGTTTGCTAATTACCGTTATGACTTAAGTGTATAAAAGGAAAATCCAATTACTCATTTCACTTTACATTGCGTTTTGTGATTGTTGTTTTGAATAGACTGAGTAATCTTTCTTGCTGTGATTTGCGATCTTTGCTTTGCGAATTCTATAAATCTTGTCGAGAATTTTCTGTGTTTACCGGTCAAGCGAAATGACATCTTCATCTTCCGTAATGAGCCTCATTGATGCCAATCAAATCGACAGACGTGTATACGACATTATGGCGGTAGAGAACAGAGCGAATGATATGGCTGGTGCCCTATCATCCATTCCTGACGGTATATTGCTGACAGAGGATGTAACCGCTTTCATCCACAACAAACAAGAGGAATTGGGCGAAACTTATATTCAAAGTGAATACCTCGCTCTGCGAAGATGGAAAGCTTCAGGCGAAATATGCAAAGTTGGAAGCATCCGGTTTAATAAACAGAGTCAAATATCCAACCGTGTTTCAACTCGACTGGATTAGGTTGGTGCTCAGCAGGGTTCATGATCCAAGGATGTGGCTAGCAAAAGGTGTTGTTACTCCGATTACAAAAGAAGATTTGCATAGAGTAACTGGGTACAATGCTACAGGGGAAGCTCTTACCCTGAGGACGATAGCAAACGCCGAAGTCACACGGCTCACCAAGTCTAAATAAGACAGTCGAATGATGACTGTGATTGACATTGCAGACGATGGTGTTCGGTTTGTTGCTGCTGTCATCGGCTACAAAATATACCAGTCAAGCAACCTCAATAGCATACCCAGTGGTGCGACTCATGCTGCGCATAGGATAATGCACGATAATGCCCAGTATGACATTTGTGCTATGCTGAGGAACCAGATGTTTGAAAACTTGAAGAAGCTTGATATGGTCAAAAAGAAGTTTCTAAAATATGGGACTTTGCTGGTATGTCTCTTTTTCTATTATCACTCCATCATCCAGGTTGTTGAGCCTAGGACCGAGTATGCACTGGAGCTTGGGTATGAGATCACAGCAAAGACTGCCAACGCTTATGCAGATGCACTACAAGAAAGCAACTTAGATCTCTCTGCCAAACGGTTTGGCACTTATGAGGAGATTAAAGAAAATTTGAAAAAGAATGCACCTTCTAAGGCACCTAAGAAGGTTTATGTCAAATGGTCTCCCACTCCTAGGAAAAGGAAGCCTGTTGTTGAAGAACCAAAGGTTCAAACGAAGAAGGCACAACCAGCATCAATCGAACCTTCACAAGGTGAGGATTTGGAGGAAACAGAAACAAAAGAAACCACCACTTATCTCAGAAAGAGGAAGACCGGAAAACCGGTAAAGGAGGATGCACCTAAAGGCAGAAAACAAACCATAGATGAAATAGTTGAAGGAGTAATGGAAACAGGTAGAATGGGTGCAATCGGAAGAAGTTATGAGCTTGCTAATGAAGAAGATAGGAGAAAGCTAGAAGAGGCTGTAGTATACTATCTTCACAAGTTCACATTGACACCCACTGAAATTCATAAAACGGTAAACCATACCTGAAGATCTACATGAGATAATTGAAGGTAGGTGGAAATCTTCCATAGTTAAGGAAAGAGAGCAGAGGATAAGGGCACTACTGGAAGTACAAAATCATCTTACCCTGCCAGAGGCAACAAATCAAGTTGACCTGTACAAACAGAGTTTCAACATCAGGAAAAGAATTGGTCAAGTCTTGATAGGAGAAGTGGACGCAGTTCATGATGAAGGGGTTGCCACCTAGTCAACTGTTCTGAAGTAGCAACATGAAGCCGAAGCTAAATGTTAAAAGACCACAGTGCAACCAAAAAAGGACACTAGAAAAGGAAAGGGCATTCTGGGAGTCGAGACACCGGTCCGAGCAAAGCCCGCAATAGAACCGATCATTGTAGACATCACTGGAGACACGGGTGGTGATCTAACTCCTCCAACCATCCTTGCATCTCCAAAAAAAGGTAAAGCTCAAACCTTAACTGTAGATGACATAGTTGATGAAATTTTGGATTTTGGTAAAGTGTCGAATGCTGCAAAGTGGTTCGGTGCTTTGGGCACTGATGATAAAGAGAAAATAGAAATTGCTCTATTAGAGAGCTTTCTAGATTTCAACCGAGGTCCTAGAGACTACAGGCCCCACTTCCCTGTAGAATTGAATAAGAGGCTAATGACCAAATGGAGAGCCGGTCTAGCACAAAATAATAAAATCTTAAGGGAAACTTTGGTGAAAGTAAAACCAGATCTTGATGATGAGACAGTCAAGATTTTGTTGGAGGCTGAGTTACTCAGCATGGATATTAGGGACGAGGTGGCCAAAATTATAAATGGTCATGATAAAGAAGTGTACAAGGACACACTCGAACTTTGGAAGAACTATAACTTCAACACTCTTAAGAAAGGAGAAGAGGAAATCACAGTAGAAAGAGTCTCTAAGGAAACACTTAAGCCTACAGGTCCTTAGGACATCTCACACGATTAACCAGAAAAGGAGATGGTAACGCTTGAACAGTTGACAACTGGTGAACAAGCTTCAACATGTGATCAAGGTACAACCGGTGAAAAGGAAGATACTGGTGAAAAGTTCACAACCAATGAACAGGTTAACCTAGGTGAAGAGGTTGAAACAGGTGTACAAGATACACCAATGAGACCAGCAGAACAAGAATTGGGGGAGTCATCAGTTAAGATGACTGAAGACAAAGAAACAGAGAAAGTTGAAACTGTTATAAGTGATCAACATGTTGCGGAGGAACAACAAGAAAAAGACCAACCACCAGAAGAAGTGCATCCAGAACAAGAGCATCCAGAGGAGGTACAACAACAAGAAAAGCCTCAACAAGAAGAAGTGCCTGCTATAGAGGAACAGGAGAAGCCTGCCGAAGAAGAATCTACAAAGGAAGTTAGGAAGAAGGAACCGTAGATGTTCCAAGTGCTTCATCATCAAAGAGAAAGCTATCTTTTGCGATAGATCCTGAATCAAAAAGAGGAAAAGTTAGCGCATCTCCAACAAGTGACACTGTAGTTGACATAAGTAAAATGTCAACTAGGCAGTTGAAGCAGCTTACTAAGACGAAATAGGACATGATTCTCACAAGCGTGAATAATATCTTGTACAATTTTGTACCAGACGCTGATATAGATGAAGAACTTGTAATTGATCAATTAGAGATACCGGCACAAGTGACTGGGGAAGATACCACTGACCCAGAAACAGTTGCTATTGATCATTATGAAAGAAAAGGATAAATATTCTTCATGAAAAGGTCAAAGAACTTGAAGCCACCGTGGCTACCAACACTGATGAGGTACACCAACAAGTACAAGAAGCTGGAAGGTTAATCACAAGAACTTCTAACTTTGAAGATTTTGTGAAGGACATAACTGAGAGAACAAAAAGGACAACGAAAGAGCTAAATGAGACAACATCAAAATTTGATGCTAAGACCTCTTTTGCAACAGAGTACTGTTGTGAGCTGACCAGTTTAGCTCTCACATTGAGGAAGGCATCAGAAGAAAACACTAAAAGAATCCAAGATCTCATTGGATTTCAGCTATTCATTGCGCCTACATTTGGTCTGATGCAAAAAACAACCAGTGATGCAGAAAGACTTCTTAGTGAGCCTGATTACAAGACAATAGAAGATATGGAAAACCTCATTGTCTGACTGCAAGCTATGAAGAATACTTTGGATCGTGTAACAAGTATCTGGAAACCATTCCTAGAATTTGCAAGGAAGATTTATAAAGATATCTTCAACAAGCTATACATATGAAGAGTATACACCCTTTGTCCCTTGGAGACAAAAAGGGGAATATAATTGTGAGAATCTGAGAAGCTACACAGGAGTGGGAATGAACAACCGGAATGGGAATGAACAAATAACAGATAGGGAGAATTCGTTCAGATAGGTTGAGGTTGAGCAAGTCAACAGTTATCAGGATCAAGATACATGAAGAGGAGCAGTTCTACAGGGGAAGTCTACAGGTGGTGTGTTGATGTGTTGTGCCACCAATGCCAAAGGGGAAGATTGTTGACATAAAGTTAGTTGTCATTGGCAAACATCAAACACACCGGAACACCGGTACATCACACTGGTACTCATGATAGGTAATGATTGTGAATTGGTAGAATGACCAAGTGAGCAGTGTACCTTAATTAGTCACGCTTATACGGGTCGAGGTTTTGTCCAACTGGTCTTGGCAAACACATAGGGTGCAGATGACTAACCAGATATATATCACATACCGGTTAAGTGCTTGATAATCCTAACCTGATTATGCAGAGTGTTTTTCAGTCAAACTGGAGTTAGCTTTTTCAGTTGAATTGGAGTTAGCTTTGTTTTTTCTGCGAGCGTTTCAAGGTAAACTAAAGATCAGTTTGCAAGCTTATTGATCAAGAGTTTTGCATGCGTGATTTTTGGGAGAGTTTACAGCTTGGTGGAACTGTTAGATGTATTTTTAATAAGATAATTTCTTATAAATACACGTCATAAGACATGAGAAAAAAGTTGTTGAAAATCAAGAGCATAGAGCGAGAGAGAGCAGAAGAGTAGAATCTTCTGAGAAGAAACACAGTCACAGAAGGTGAAAGGGAGAGAGAAAGATTCAATAGCCAAGAAGAGGAAAGAGTGAACAGGTATGTAATGAGCCCAGCTAGCTCTCAATAACAATTTGACTTTTATAATTAAATTGCAATTGTTTTTTTTTGTGTTTTCCATACAAATATGAATTTTCATAAACTTTTCAAATACCACATGACAATAGTTCAATACTTCAATTCCCAAATGCACTTTGATTGCACTATAAAATCAGAATTAAATTATATTGTTATTAAATGACAATAAGAATGATATCTAAAAAGTTCAAGGCACCTTAATATCAAAGAACGTGACTGATGTAGAAGTAATTCAGTCTTCAAATTCCTAATGCAGCCCCTTCAATTCCAAATGCAGCACTTAGAAAAAATGAACATTGGCTGCCAAAGTAGTCACGCAGCCATATAAAACTCTTCCAATGTCAAGGAAGTCACAATGCAGCAAATATTGAATGAAGTCCAGCCACTTTGGAAGGTAAACAAGCCTCAAGGAACCCTCACACAGCCTTCCAGCAGTCTCCAACAACCAACAACGAAGTATGGTATACTTCTAGCATAGTACGGTTCTACAGATAATTTCGTACGGTGGCAATAAATGCACACAACAACTTTGAAATTAAATAGATTCACTCACTTCCAGCCAAGGATAATTCTGATTAAATCCATCTTTGCATTCCAACAATGTATTGAGTGTTCTCTCTAGAATCTGAAGACCAAACACAAGAAATTTGCTGTAGAACTCTCTCCAAGAATGAAGACCAAGTTCCAAAACCCTAGCTCTCCAAAGAAAATCAATTTTCTCCTCCAAATAAACTTTTCACACTTCACAATTTTTATGAAATGACATAAGGTATTTGAGAATGAGCTCTCAAGTCCCTTTTTATTCTTTCTTGTGAGAGTTCAAACACAATTTTTACCAATGTTGGATAAATAGATATACTTTTCCTTTTAATAATTCATTTACTCTAGTACTTTAAATTAATACCTTGGCTTAGGCTTCCACAGATTAATTAAATAAATGGTCCCTTCCCATGATGACTTAACCCTCAACTTAAGTGAAATTATAAAGTTAAATTATAACTTTATAATAAGCCATTTAATGATTTAATAATAATTTGGCTACCAAAATAATAATAACTCCCAAAATACTTATCCTTTTAATATGCCATCTGAAACAAGAGACACCTATTATTTCCCCATGTGACCAAATGCACTTTCCAAAAATAGAAAGGGTCCTTCTCGAACAACATCAGGCTTACTATAAATAGTAAACGTGGCAAAACTATAGCAAATGAAGTCTGAATGACGCCAAATGAAAGCCAAACGAAAGCATACTGAATCCTGAAGTAGATGTCCACTGAAAGAAACCCTCTGTCCATCCTCATTAGCCTATGAGGGTCACATGATAGGCTAATCCCAAGAGCTTGAAAAAAAGGGGGACATTACAGTCCTCCCTTCCCAAGATTGCTTGTCCTCAAGCAATCAGGAAAAACAAAGCAACATCACCGCCCACTTGGATTCCAAGGATGGTCATGTGTAATGTCCCTGTCATCAACAAACTCCTGTAAAGAAATCATCAACATCAAAAGTATCAACAACATCTGAGATACTGAACTCAACACCCAAACTAAAGATGCTGCAACAGGATCATCATGCGGGAGAAAATCAACCGAGAGTAACTCACACGAGAGTAATGCGACCAACAGATTGGACTTGCCCCTAGTCTTCATGCCAACCAAACCATCATACCAGTCATCAAATGGTTGGACTGAAGAACTCTGCAACTAGTAGATGTCCTAAACGCGAAGATCAAAAGTGAAATTGTAAGCACTCCTCACTGTGTACACCCTTGTAAACTGCTCAGATAGGCTTGACTGGCCCCCCGTAACATTTGCTTGATAACCAAGTGTACTAATAGGATCCCAAACATCACCATCATCATCGTACAACACCTAAAAGGGATCATCACTGAGCTCAAACAACGGATTGTCACAAGTCATAGTGACATCCATATCAAATAAATGATTGTTCAAAAAGTGAACTGATCCCATCTGCTGGTCTAAGCTTGGTATCTGTAAGCTGTGAGAGACATGATGAGTAACCGACTCTATCAGAATTGATTCATGCCTTTGTAAATCCTCCCTATCTGCAATAAGTCCCTGTAAATTATGATCTTGGGACTTATCATCATTCGAGAACCACTCTGAGTCATCACCCAACATCTAATATGATAAACGAGATTATCTGCAGCATGAATCATCCTCATAGATAACATCAATAGTGTCCACATCATCAATGCCAATATCACCAACCTGTAAAACCTCTAATATCACATGCCACTGCCAATGTGACTCACTGCTGTCATAGAAATCAGAATTAGAAGAACTCACATTTAGCATGCAAACTTGAAAACTAACACTCTCATCATGTGAGTCAAAACCCATAGTGATATCCACAACATCCTCTACACTTGCCCTGTCATCAACAACATCAATAGGTTCAAACATAGGACTGCTGTCATAAAAATCAGAACCTATATCGTTAGTAATTTCATTGCTACCAGTTGATGTAGGGCTGCAATCAATGGTGGCTATCATGTCATCAACATTCTCATGATCACGAGCTCTTGTCACATGGAAATGATGAGACTCAATGTAGCTGTCCTCAAGCAAGTCTGTCATAACTACATGCTCTTGGGAAGAGCCTCCAGCATCATGCGTATAGGGACTAGTAACTGCCTCATTGAGAAAAGGCTCCACTACTTGATGGTTGCTGGCTTCGGAAGCTACACCTGTACAATTCTCCCGGTTCTCTTCTTGTTTTCTTTGTGAGGAAGACCTTTTAAAAATGGAAACCATATACCTTGCCACATTGTCTATGGTTGACGGATTTGAAAGCAAAACACTCATCCTTTCTTGATTTTGTCTAAGCTTTTCCATAATTTACATCATGGCATTTGTTTGCTTCTTGAGATTAACCATGCTATTCAACTGCTTTCCCTGTTTACTACCCTCTGGTGGGGGTGAAGTTCTACCCCTACAGACATAATGCATACCAGGCACAAACCTTTCTGCCATAGCTAAGCCCTCATAACCTCCAGGCTGACAAGATCAAAGCTCTGATACCACTGTGATGAGCCCAGCTAGCTCTCAATAACAATCTGGCTTTTATAATTAAATTGCAATTTTTTTTTTTTGTGTTTTCCATACAAATATGAATTTTCATAAACTTTTCAAAAACCACATAACAATAGTTCAATAATTCAATTCCCAAATGCACTTTGATTGCACTATACAATCAGAATTAAATTATATTGTTATTAAATGACAATAAGAATGATATCTAAAAAGTTCAAGGCACCTTAATATCAAAGAACATGACTGCTGTAGAAGTAATTCAGTCTTCAAATTCCTAACGCAGCCCCTTCAATTCCAAACGCAACACTTAGAAAAAATGAACATTGGCTGCCAAAGTAGTCACGCAGCAATATAAAACACTTCCAACCTCAAGGAAGTCACAACACAACAAATATTGAATGAAGTTCAGCCACTTTGGAAGGTAAACAATATTGGCAAGTTGACTATACTGAAGTATATGACTATATTTAGTGTTGTCATTATGGCAACAAAGTCATATGAAGTTTTGGAGTCAGCGCATATTGAAGAAGATTAGAAATATGACTAAGTATGGTAAACTGGATAGATAGCAGAGCACCAGGTGATTAGAGCATCAACGCACATGCGTATGACAGAGTTATGACATGCGCCCTTGAAGATAAGCTTCTAAATATGTATTCATGCTAAGTCTAAGAGTGCATGATGATATGAGTCAGTATGAGGAAGTTACAGTCAGATGAAGTGACACAGACAGTAAGCGGCATAACAAGATAGAGCATGGAGCCGACTGTTTGTATTTTGATTAGCGCTTGTAAAATTGTTTTGTAAAGGCTATGCGCCTATTGTATTTAGGTCATAGACATGTTAATATGAATATATGTAAATACGCTTGAGCCAATTCAATTGGAAGCGGTGTATGTAATTAGTTATAGGCCGACTTGATGAAGAGTTTTGTATGCGCATATAAATAAGACATGCGCCCTTGTAATTCGGCATGGCATGAAGAAGAGAGATCAGATAAGCAGAGCAGAAGTCTGCGAAGAGCAGATAGAATGTAGTAGAGCTTTACAAGACGCTAAAGCATCAGCACACCAAAGGAACTGATCAGACAAGCAGTGTCACTACACCAGTTCACCTTGCAGATATAGTGTGTATCTGATATTCAGAAGGTTGTAGCCTTCACCACTTGAGCAGTGAGGTCTAGGACAGTGTGTCCCCATCCCTAATAGGATTAATTGTAAAAGACTCCTAATAGAGTCCAACCCTTGACCAGGTCACTGTACTAAAACATTGTAAAGATCAACTCATAACAGAGTTGCAAGATCTTCTAACAAGGATCATAAAACACTAGTGCAGTTCTTAGTGGGTATCAATTCCCACCGGGGTTTTTACCTATTTGGGTTTCCCGGTAATCATATTTGGTGTCATATGTTATGAATGTTTATCTTATTTACATTAATGTTCATTTCAGTTACTAAGCAATTAAGTTAAGTTTCAAAGTTTCAGAGAAAGCAAGAAGTATAGAACACTAATTCACGCCCCCCTCTCAGTGTTCCCAATCCTAAGAATTGGTATCAAAGCTCTGGTCCTCTAAAGATAAGTTTAACCACTTGAGGAGATCATGGACAAGGGAGAAATGAAACATTTGAAAAAGAATCTTGAAGCAGCTCTTGAAGACCTTGACGGATCTGAAAAAGAAATTGAAGAACTAAAAGAAAAGGATATTTATTCTCATGCAGTCATTAAAAAACCAAGAAAAGATCTGAAAGACTGTTCCACTAGTGATGATTCAAATTGCAGAAGAGAGGAATCAGTCCTCAAACCCTAGCCAAACTTCTCCACTTCCAAAACTTCATAAAAAATGCTCAAGTCATGAATGAGGTTCGAATTCTCATAAGGCTGTATATATAATATTTTTCCATAGCTTCTCAATGACACTTTTCACTTAAAAAACACTTGCTTTATGGTTGCACATTTGAAATATAATAAACTATTATATTTCCCTTCACTTTAATGCTGAAAATGACCCTTTCATTAAAATAATGCTATTCTGACAAATAGGGTCCCTGTTTTATGTGCTAAAGATTTAAAACTTTTCAAGCCGGTTCCAACAAGCTATAACACTAAGATGCTCAAAATAGATTTCCAATAAAAATGACAATCTTAGCCGATTTAATAAAATAATAATCATAATTCACCCATCTTGCGAAAACGACTGAGGAAGCATTAGAATCAAAATCTAATAGCACAAGAGTGATCCGGATGATGAAAGATGATGAATGAACATGATGGAATGACTTTCTAAAAATAGACACTCCCTCCAAGAATCTTGGAGCCCAAACCGGAAGCCGAAAATAAAAACTGAGAGCATCATTTAATTCCTCTAATTCATCTGAGCTCATTGGAACCAAATGTTCACTTACTATAAATAGTAAGTCCCTCAAAATAGGCCAAAACCCACATGAAGGTCCTCTAATAACTAGAATTAACCTATAAGGACCCAATGATAGGCTCCCAATGATAGGCTAAATCCACTAACTCCAATGCTCGCTCAAAATGGGGACATTACAAATTAACATAAGGGGACATTACATTTATGCCTTGGTTTTCCATGTGGAATAGTTATCACCTCAAGAGCTGAGAATTAAGAGGAATTACGTTTGGAGTTAAAGGAGCCATCATATTGCTTATGAGAGGTACTTATTTCTCTAAAATGAAATGTTCACCCTTATTTCTCCCTGAAAATCAATGTGGTAGAGGTGATAGACATTGTAGTTGCAATTAACTGAAGTTTTTCAGTACAATGTCATTACTTGTAAATGAGAATTGCAAGTATTGTTTGTACCACTTATTACAAAAATTTAACAGGTAAATGACTTTAACTGGACAAAAATAAAACACAAGATTATTTTGAATAAGGAGGTGGCCAGAGAACTCCTACAATATATGTGTGTGTGTTCTTTTATGTGGAAACTACATTATTAGGAGGTTGGGGGGAGCAGGGGGACCACTAGTATAGCTATTAACTTTAGAATGATAATCCTTTTCAAAAACTCTAATTTAAATCTTCCCTCATTTTTAAAAAATTATCTCTGAAGCTTCAGAAATAAAGTAGGAATAAAAAAATGCACCTTTGATATTCTTCAAGCTCTCTGTCGTCACCTCTCTTTGGCATCCTGTTACCTCATCTCTCTCTCAACAATCCGGCATTGTGTGAGGTGTTCTCTGATCTTGCGGATGTGTGTTTCCTCCCAGCCCCCTGTTATTTACGTATGGGACTTTGTCTCAGAGCTCTTGCTCCCTGTGTAGCAGCATGGAAACCTCGGATGACCCTTTGCCAGCAGTTACACCTTTCCAGACCTGTCAGTAGAAATCTGACAGTGCCAACTTCGAACATTCAACAGTCAAAGATGATATACTCGAACTGAAAAACAAACAATCAGAGCTAGTCAACTTGCAGGACTCACTCAAATGTGAGACAGAGAAATAGATTAAAAGTTGGGCATCGGTTTGCAATAACAGCAATGCTCCACCTCTTGTTGGCGTAGAAAAACTTGTCCAATTGAAGCTTATTGAAGAGCAAACTAGGAGAATGCGGGAATTAAATCTCAAAGTCCATGATTTACCACCTATCAACATTGATCCGATTTCTGCAGGATATGCTTTTCTCAGTGAATAGCTTGATATCAGCGAAATCACCTTAGACAAAGCCTGGGTAGGCTATGACTCGACTCTGTTTCTTCTTTTTCTCACCACAACAGATAGGCTTCGGTGTAATGTCCCCTCCATGATCCTTTATGATTTAGGACTGATCTCTTGAAATTTGATTACAGGAGACTTCTTTCTATTAAACTTACACTCGAGATAAATTTGGAAGTGTGGTAAATGCAGTGTCAATTGATCATATGTCTACTCACTGCGTATCCAAATGAAGACTCAGATGGGCACTATGTTCTGATTTGTAATGTTGAACATATGTGAAATGTCTACTGCTCAAACTTGGCCAATCCAAATATGGATAAGAAGTGCAATAAGAAATGATGGTCCTTGTATGAACAATATATTTTATAATTCAATGTTTCTCCTTGCAAAGAATTTCCTTCTGTAATTCTTCCTTATAAGAATAAAAGGGTATTTTATATTCTTTGATTAATTCTATATTTGCCCCTCAATGACTCCACCCCACAATGTATATTCTAAGATCTTATCCTGTGATTATTGATTGAATGGATCTTAGTAACTGAAGAGCGTCTAAGTTTGGAATTGCTGATTATGACAGTCCAGAATTAATGTCCAGATATCAATATCCTGCTGTCTATTCTTCCTAATTTCCAACTCCTAATCTTGGTGTTAGTCTGCAAGTTTTATATGCTGGCCAAATAAGAAAATCCGATTTATAATGGTCTGAATTTGAAGGAAATTCTTATTTGATACTTTGCTCCCATTTTATTCTCTGATCTATATGTAATATATATTATGTTCTGTTAAAATTCCAATTGCTGACATTGACTCTGGTGGTAATAATTGCTGACTGTACACAACTCCCCTTTTGATTGGTTCTTAAAATTACTTGTCTTTTTTTTTTCCTTTCCTGCCAATGATCAAATTGATGACTTCTTATATCTTGAGAAGGAATGATTAAGAGATGTGTCTCAAGACTTTATGTCAACAACTCCTTTCCATCGTACCGTTAGAAGAATATTTCACTAATCTTTTACGATTGATTGTTATCACTGAAAGCCTCAATGTAATTGATTATTATTTTATGTCTTTATAATTTGTTGGTATTTGCTGAAGTTGCTATCTTCTTATTAATAAATACTTGTCAAGGTGCTTATATAATTATTAGTTCACAAATACTTGTCTTCTTATTTATGCATATCACTAGTTAATGTCTTGCATATAAGGGGTTAATTTCATATTTATATTTATAATTGTATTTTTTATTATTATTATATTTTGTTAATTAATAATATATTATATTATAATTTTAGTAATATATTATATTATTATATTAATAATCTATTATATTAATTATAGAATGATTATTTTTATTTGTTCATTAATTAATTTATTATTTATTATTAAATCCTATTCTAGAAAGGGAACATTGCATTCAAGCTCTCATGGCCAAAAGGAAGTTGTTCTCTCTGCCCTTGAAGGTCTTTCCTAACGAAGACCTCACTAAATTACAAGTAACTGAACTCAAATACTCCAGGGAACTTGTAGCTGCTAGACAAGAAGGAAAGTGGGCTTTCATTCAAAACTTCAAAGCAGTTATTTGGGATTCCTTCCCCCTGGGTTGGGAACTCCGCTCTTTTGTTGCTACTTCTAAATGAGGTTCATGGCATAGGAGGTCCGCTGGGAATCAGAGCAATATAGTACTACAGGTCAACTGTTGGAACGGTAATGAGATTTATTGGACGTCTCTAAGCTTACTTCATGACGCTCTTGACTCTTTTGATCTCCTTTTCCTCACAAAGACCCATGAGAGCCCAACTTGTCCTCTTCCCAGTATCACGAGCTTCTAGTGGCTCTTTGCTTTCAGGTGTGAGACTAGATTCTTGAGTGGGGTCCGCAGTTCTGACGAGGTTGCCTATCTTGTCGGTGAGTGGCTTTGGGGGCAGACTTCTGTGGTTTACTCAGATTCTTCGACCAGATTCATGTGGGTCTGGATTTGTTGCATGGTTTCCCACCTCAGAGACCTTTACATTGTTGTGTGTTATTTCCCTCCAGTCGCTTCTCCATACGTGCTTCATAATGGCCCTGATGGAGATCTCTTTACCGATTTGCATGATAGCATAGCTCAGTTTTGATTTGCTAGGGATATTCTCATTCTCGGGGACTTCAATCCCTAGACTTTGTGTGCCTAGACTCCTCTCCACAATAGGGCTGTCGACACCATATGTATCAATGAGACAGATCCTACTTCTTTGGGCTCTAGAGGTCATTAAACGATGCTCTTGGACCCCTCACAAAGTATGGGTGTCACCTTCTCTAGTTCTGTGAGCTCTTCGACTTGGTGATCCTAAATGGGCTCGACTGCTTCACTGGTTCCCATCTTTTCACTTGCAGACCCCATAGTGGCGGGGAGAGTGTGGTTGGCTATGTCCTTTCTAGCCAGTTGTTCCTCCCTTCCATTTGCCATTTCTCTCTCTCCCCTATTCTTTTGGTGGATCACGCCCTCCTTCGCCTCTACCTCTAGGCCGTTGCCCTTCCCCCCACCCTGCCACTGTCTCTCCCTCGATCCTCCCTCCCGCACCCTGTTTTGCTTTGACTTTGGTGATTCAGACCTCTTCACTCTCCACCTCAGGCAACTCCTTCCCCCCGACGCCCTTTTGTCTTCCTTGGAGTGCATTGCATCAAAATTTGACCGTCTTCCTCCCTCCCTCTGGGATGTCTCTTTTTTGTCTATCCCCACTTCAACACCCCTTCGTTCACCTGAGCTAGTGTAATGTCCCTAATTTTAATGAAGTATTTTAATTAATTAATGGTCCTAAAATTTAAATAATATTATAAATAGACCTTTTAATTAATTAATAAAAGGGGAGTATTTTTATTTTATTGTCCGTAGATGTTTGCCGTGTCGACACTTTTTGTAACCCCTTGGGAGTTTCTCCGAAGGGTATTTATGACTGGCATGTAGGAAGTTGTTGGTATGCAATTTGGATTTTTATTTGTATATTTGTGAATTCTAGTTGGACTTCTTGTCTTCCATTTCGGAGGTGAAAGATCCTACCTATTTGGTTTGCTGCAGTTTCAGTGGTTCACAATCACCCTAGTTTGTCGTTGGAAATATCATTCCAATATTTCACTGCGTGCTTCAGATTTGTGAAGTCTTTAGAAGACAAATTTGTATTCCTGAGCGATATCTACTTGTATAATCTGAAGTGCTATCACTATTTGGATTTGAATTACTTCTAGTGTCGCTGGTATTTTGGCCACCATCTACCTTGCGACCAATCATTTGGCATTCCTTGTGCTAACTTGTATTCTGGAGTACTACTATTGAATATGAATTCCTTTATCTTTTCTCTGCATTATGTCGACAATCATAACATTAATATTGGCAATATCATTATCTTTGAATCCATCATTGTGCGACATAATTGGATCCGAACGTACGACACTCATCACCGTACGGTGATCTTGGATATTCCAAATCATACGACACCTCATTACCATGTGACATTTGCTGGGTATTGCTGAAGTCAATAGGCTAGACATTAGAAGTTGGAGTATACCATGTGGACTGAAGGAAAAGAGTTGTGCAAAGTATTAGAGGGATTGTCGTACAGACAAGAGATACGCCGTACGGTCCTCTACCGTATGACACAAATTGTAGCATACTGCTAGCTTTCGTATGGCCTCCAGGCCTACATAATATCATTGTTTGAGGGAGGTGTATTATATGGGCGGTTTACTAAGCTGTACGACCTCCAGGCCTTCGGAACATTACAGCCAGATTGAGGAATACTTGCCCCATGAACAAATGGTATGATAATGATTGCAAGGATTTTCATTGGAGGTTGCGTTCATCTTTCACTCTCCAACACCCTTCTTTCCCCTAGCTGAAAACCTCTTACCGATACATCCTCCATTGCAAGAAACGCCTTTTGGTCGCTCAATGTAGGAGAACCCTTCGGGCCTCCCTCAATCACTCCCCCAAATCCTTTTGGCACACTCTTTTCCCCTGCTGCTCCCACCTCCCTCCGAAGTTGGACCACAATCTTTTGGTCTCCCATACCACTGAGCTCTATGGTATCCCTAGTCAGCCCCCCTTCCAGGTCACCCTTCCCCCTCATTGTCACATATTCACTAGCACAAATGTTAGGGAAGTGGTTAGAAACATGAACAACAATAGAGTGGCGAATGAGGAAGAGTTCTAGGCTGAGATCTTCAAGCTTGGGTCCCCCATTTTGGGCTCCTATTGATGCAGGGGCATTCTAGGGTACTCAGTGAATCTGCATGGGGGTGTGTTGTTTTGGTTCTGTGTTACTCGGTTGCAGCTTTAACCGACGGTCTCGGTTATTGAAGGAAGCTCGGTCGCTGAAGGAACTCGGTGAAACCTCTTGTGCTCGGTTGTTTCTCTGGATCTCGGTTGTTCTGGTTTGCCGACTAGAGTTCTTGGAGATTTGGTTGGCCGGCTTGGTGCATTTATTATTGGTAGCTTTTGTTGTATTCTCCTATGTAGATCTAGAGGCCGACATGGAGAATTAAATGTTTGTAAGGCTATTTATGAGCCGACTGTTGTTGCATTTAATATTTGTTTGTAATAGGAGCCGACTTGGCTTAGGAGTTAATTATGTCATCTAGCCGACTTGTGGCTGAAGATTAGTATTTAAGGAGTGTTTGGGTAGTTGTTTAGGGAGTCAGAAGAAGAAGATACATGATTAGATCTGGATCCTGCGAGATCTTGAAGATTAGATTGCTATCTGATAGTTTGTAATAGCAGAGCTAGTGGTTTGCATGCTTGGAGGCTTGCTAGCTCAAGTTTAGTTCTGCCTTAGTGTTTCCATCAGTTGCTGATTGTTTCAGAGCTAGACTAGTTGAGAGATTGCAAAAATACTTCTAATTGTATTTGGCCCTAACCCGGAAGGCCTTACAGCCGGGCATGTTAATGAAAATTCAGTTGAAAACATTGTCTAGTTGTGTAATTCCGCATTGTGGTGTTTAGCTGCATGTGAGGACTGTTGTAATGTCCCCGTCTTTCAGACTTTGGGATTAGCTTGTTTTGGCAACCCTCGCAGGCTAATTAGGTGATCAGAGGGGGTCAGATGGTGGAGCCAGTGTTGGGATTCCATTTTGGAGGTTCAGTTTACCAGGTCTGCTCTTCGTTCGGGTCAATTTGGTCAACTTACTATTTTTAGTAAGTGGTATTTTGGGTATGGCCAGGATTAGCAGGGTGTCTGCACAGAGTGTTAGATGTGCCAGAATCGAGTTTCAGGGAATCTCCAATTTGAGAGACTTACTATTTTTTAGTAAGTCTATTTTTAGCAGTTGGCTATTTTTGGTTGTGGGCTATTTTTGGCAGGTCAGTTGGCATTTGAGGCTCTGGTGTCAGAAATGAGTTTGTCACAGTCAGTGTGGTTCAGTGGCTTTGGTTTTAAAGGTTATCATTATTAAATTAAATTATTTTAATTTAATAACTTTATTACTTTATAACTTTAATGTTATAAAGTGAAGTTATCATTTAAAAGCCTTTTTAATGAAAAAAAGTGAAATTGTGCTTTTTCCAAAAAAGCTATATATTCATTTCGAAAAAGCACTTTCATTTTATCCATTGTTGAATTATGATTTTATTGAAGTTTGTGAGAGAGACAACCCAGCTAGGGTTCTGAGGACTGATTCCTCTTCTGGCAATTTGAGCCATTACAGGTTGATGGTGAATTTTGTAGCTGTAGTTCTGATTCTGAATTTTAATCCAGTGTTGATGTATACTGGATTTGTGTGGAGTTTTTCATCTACAGGCAAATCGATTTGCTCTTAAAGATTTCAAATTGCTTTCATGCTGAGGTTCTGAATTTTATTGTGGAGGTATTGTGATCCTTCATTTGGTAATTGATTACGAATTGGATGAAGGGTTTTATCAATTATCAGGAGACATTGAATTTTCTACATGCTGCGTTTCATGGTAGTGTTTTGAAATTGTTTGCTGAGTATAGATCTTTATCATGCCAGAGCTGCGTGAGAGTCCAAGAAGATTGCATGAATTGAATGAGGCTGTGTCACCACCTTTCCTGCTAACGTAGCTCACTCTAGGAGCCGTTTTTGACACTTTAGGGGCCTGCGTTCAATTTCAGCTAGGCCCATGTTCCACAGAGCAATCACGACATTCTTTAGAAGGTGGTTGACATTCTTTTGATGCTACGCTAAGTTTTCTTTGAAGTTTTTTTTATAAACTGCAAGCAAACACATAATTGCCAGGTGCCGTTTTCATTACTAATGTTTGATAACAAATTTAGTTGTTGATTAATATTTACAATGTGATTACTTCAGATTTCGATAGTCTATTTTGATTATTGTAATTGGTGGAAAAGATTTAAAAGTCAATATATTGTGAAAATTCATTAAAATAGTTGTGAGAAATTAAGTCCGGTGAAGTTTTAGTCAATTGGGATTAAGAGCCAGCAAGGGTTCTTCACAACCGTCCTTAATTGGATCCTCCTTACCTGTCCGGCGTCACCTACCTATCAGATCTCTTCAACCATGTGGTTCACATGGGTTTTCCTCCTCTTGGTCTCATCACATCATCCATCCGATCCACAAGGCAGGGGTCGCCTCTGATCCTAGCAATTACAAGACTATCATGGTGGGTCATACCTTCTCCAAGTTGTATGCCATGATTCTCCACAGTCTTTTCTCTAGGGAGTTGGACCGGCAAGGTATCCGTGCCAGGGGGCAGCTGGGCTTCAGACCAGACTACCAGACCATTGAACATGTTTTGACTCTCCGAGCTATCATTGAGGAGGCTTGCCACCGCTCCTCGAAGGTTTATTGTTGCTTTGTGGATTTCCACAAAGCCTTTGATTCCATTCCAAGATCAATCATTTAGAGACTCTGGGATATTGGTATTTCATACATCCTTTTGACTGCTATCATGAGATTGTATGGAAGGGTTCTTGGCCGTCTCAAAACCTGTTGCGGGTTATCTGACTTCATCACAAGTACTATAGGGGTTTAGCGGGGTTGTCCCCTTTCCCCCACTTTGTTTAAGATCTACATTGATGAGCTGGAGAGTTTCCTTCAGGAGCACTCTTTGGTGGATGATGGTTGCCTCCTCCACTAGGTTTTGATCTCTATTTTACTCTTTGTGGATGACGGTCCTCTTGGCCTCTTCCCTTGAGTGTTTACAACGATAGTTAGATAGTCTTGCTTTATTCTACGACCAACGACATCTCACGTTAAACCTCGGGAAGACCAAAGTTATGGTCTTCAATGGCCTCAAGATCTCTCACCTCTACTTCTACTTCAGGGGCGTGGAGGTGGAGATCTCTTAATCCTTGGGGGTCAAGTTCTCTGGTCCTCGGTTCAGCATAAGACCCACCCTTCATCCGTGGATAAACAAGGGTTATTGTTCTTTGGCCCTCCTTGAGCGGCAATGTTTTCGGCATCACTTTCAGGACACCACGTCCAAGAAGACCCTCATGGACACTCTTATTAGATCTACTGTCCTCTATGGCTCTATTGTATGGGGGCCCTCCTTTTTGGAGTTTGACTGGGCTTCTGTGGAAAGGGTTCAAATTGTCCTTCGGCGCATCATCAGGTGCAAGCAGTCGATCCTGCATCATATCCTTCTTGCAGAGTTTTGGGCCTATCCCTTGGAACTTGAGGCCATTTTTGATTTGGTTTGGTTTCTTGACCACCTTCAGGGTTTTGTTGACTCTAGTGGGGGGCGCAATAGGTATCCCTTCCTTGCCCTTTGTTCCTTAGAGTCTATTACTGCTTCTGCCTCCTCTGGGAGGGCCCGTGGTTGGTTTGTGGAGGCCGCTGTCCTTCTTGGTTCCATAGGCATCGAGATTGATCGTCTCCTTCCTTTCGAGTACGGCAGGAGTTGAATAGGTGAGTCAAAATTGACATTTATAGACAATTCTGTAATAACCCCTACAGGTTATCCAACCTCGAACTTGCAAATGTTTGTGTTTTTTAATGTTTGGTTTTGACTTGCAATTTTAAAATAAAAAATAAACCTTTTGCTAGGCAAGATATAATAACATTGCAAATGTAAAATATTCAAGAAATGAAATAGAGCTGCAATGATTTTTAATGAGCATAATATATAAATATTTACAATGCTTTTCATTAACCATTCATACCCAAAGGTCCTCAAGCTTTTATTATAAAATCTGGAAATGTATGGCAGCAAACTATGAACCTGTAGATAACAACTGGTAATGAATATTCAATGCTGGTAATATTGCAATGGCTGCCATTAATGAGCATAATATATAAATATTTACAATGCTTTTCATTAACCATTCATACCTGAAGGTCCTCAAGTTTTTATTATAAAATCTGGAAATGTATGGCAGCAAAGTATGAACCTGTAGATAACAATTGGTAATGAATATTCAATTCTGGTAATATTGCAATGGCTGCCACAAATGATTCTGGAAACACCCTTTAAAAATTTGCACTTAAACCCTTTTATATTTCAATTTGCCATTAATATTCTCGAAACCCTTGAATAAACTTCACAAATCTTCTCATAAATACTTGAAACCTGATTAATAATGGTTGCCAATGATAATCCATAGATTTGCAATGAGTAAACATCAAGTATATGCACAAACCCTTGATATTTCTTCACCAATAAACCCAATCATGGCCTTTGAGTAAAGCCTTCACCATTTGCACATTTCACTGGATATTACACCAATTCAAAGTGCTGGATAATGTGAACAATTCCCAATTCTCCAAGCTGAAACTGCTGAAACCCTTGTCTCCAAATTCTCTTCACACAAATCAATAATATCAAATGCATAGAATTAATTCTTATCCTTTTGCCTTTGGCTTTTATAATCCGCAAGCAATAAATCAATCACGAGGCTTCATGAATACACTTCTCATAACTTACAAGTGTATTTGCTTTTGTTGCATTTGAAATATAACATTTAATTATATTCCCCTCCTTTTGATGCGCACATTAAAATATAAAGTATACTTTATTTAACACTTATATCTCCCTTTTAAATAACACTTTATCACTTATTATAAAGTATACTTTTAAAACATTTAAAACTCTCTTTTAAATAAAGTCCACTTAATTTATAATGATATGCACTTAATTAAATGACTTTTAAGTCATTTAGTGGCGCCATTCACATAAAGTGAAAATATAACTTTATAATTAATTATTAATAAAGTATTACTTTATTAATAATTAAAATAACATAACTCCAAAAATAATCATTATTTCTTGTTTCCATCTGAACCTGTCAGTTAACCACTGCATCCTTTGTTCGTATGATTGCCTTACTAAAAATAGAAAGGGCCCTTCTTGATCAACCTCAAACTCACTATAAATACTAAGTATATGAAACTAAGCCCAAACGAAGTCCAATCTGAGCCAAACGAAGACCAAATTGGAACATATTGAATTCTGGAAAAGAGAAGGACCTCCGTTAGCGATGCCTCTGCCTCAGAAAACTCTCTATCCACACTAATTAGCCTACGAAGGTCACAATAATAGGCTAATCCCTCAAACTCTGATGCTCATAAAAATGGGGACATTACAAATTCATTCATACTACCTAGGTTAACTTGGGGGTCTTCACCCAAAGATGGTGTTCTATGAAGCACACTTTCTAGAGACCTGAGACATGATCATTGTCCATCCCCCATACCTATCTTACCAATGGTCTCATTCCCACAAGATTCCCATCAACTCCTTCAGGGTAGGTTCACATCGGCTTCGCATTAAGACAGATCAGATAGAGAGAGAGCATAGGGTTTCCCAGCTTTGCAACATCAGGGAGCCTAAGACCGAGGAGCAGTTCATTTTCTATTGCGCTATTTATTATGAGATCAAGGGGAGATTCTACCGTCTTTTTAGAGAGTCTTAGGATCTCTCCACCTTCTTCAGATACATTGATCAGAAGTGTCTTGCCCTTTACATCTAGGAGGCTACCAGGCTTCAGAACCACAAACTTCAGCACTAGGCTCTTGCATGGTCACACTCTTGCTGGCTTATCACTTCCTTCTTCGCGGGCTCCCCCTAGCTCGGGGTACGAAACATCATCTTGGTTCCTCCCTAGGTTTTTCCAAATCAGTTAAGCTCCACAGTGGCTCTTCTTAGCAGCGACACACATCCTCCAGGACCCCCCAGTGGCGGCCGTCCTCCATGACTTATCAGGGACGTCCCAGGGTCACTCCTTGCTCTTTGTCTTACCCCTCGGTTCGCAGGTTATTTGCTGGAGCTTCAGCCTCCGAGGGGCGGCGTGGTCTCTTTCTTGAGTTCCACCTTGCTCTTGCCGTTCTCGTTCTTCTTGCTTGTTTGGTTTTGGTTGTAGTTTGTTTCTTGTTTCCTCTGCTTTGTTTCCTCGGCCACCATTTGGTGCCTTTTCTGTGTGCTGGTCCCTTGTTGTAATCTTGGCAGTCCCTTTGACCCATTCTATGGTCATTTGTTGGACATTAATAAATTTATCTTATCTTAGCTTATCTTATCAAGCTTTGTTGACTTTGCACAAGCTTTCATGTCTTTTTTTGCTATCTTACCCTGCATGTGATCATCAACAAAAAACATACATTGGGTCAAATATCCCTTTGAGGGAAAAGATTTTAATTGCTTAGCTAAGAAATTGCATCAACTATGGTTCACGTCAGCTCTGATGTGAAACTGGAAGGTGAAAAAGGCTAAAAGAGACATGGAAATAGAGAGTATGTGACTTTTGCACAGTTGGGGTTGTAGAAGAAAATACTTTATTTTTGAGTGTGATTCCAACAAGGATATCAAGGTCAGTCATGCTAGTATCTTGACTGCTATCACTCTATCCAGTTTATTTATTAAGGGGATAGTTTAGAAAGTAAGAGAAATCATTATCACTTTGAACAGGAAAAGAAATGAAAGGCAGAAAGCAAGAATGGCAGGGCTGATTGAAATCTCATAGGCTGTTTTTAGCCTTGTGGACATTCAAAAATTATTCTATTGTTATCTTAATGCAATCCTTTGTCCAATCAAAGGCTATGGATAATGCCTCTTTTTCGATCATACTTTTGCAAAAACCTCCAGTAAAATCTTGTATGGTGTGCATACTTGTAAATTCGATTAGTTTTAGGTTTAGTTAGATCTTAGGGAGCCTCCCCATATTATTTGAAGAATGATACTACTGTACAACTACACACTATTCAATTTTGTGTTTGTTTGAAAGAGACAATTTAAAATGTTAACATGCTCATGAGAGATGGGTTTTTACGAACCATTACTCTTGAAATATGGGTTGATAAAGATTAACTCAAAACTACACAGTTGAATCTTGATAAAACACCATAATATTTGACCTTATTTGAAATGCCATTTCCTTCACAGAGGAACAATGGGATATCGGCCTTCACTTCTCTGAGCTTTTCTTTTCACCTTGTGGGTGTGCATTTGATCTCGTGCCCTGGCAATTTTCTTTGATAAAAATTACCTTTCTTTGCTGTGATGAATGACTTCTATAGCTTCCTTCCATGATCATTGTAAAGGTATAGAAAAATACAACAAAGATGATGCCTGTGCACAAAACAAAGGAAAAACAAGACAGTTTTGAAAGACAACACATTTTTTGAGCTGAGATTAGACACAATATGAAAATTGTCTACGCGTGCAGCACATACCTATAGTGAACTATAGGTAAAAGTACCCATAAAAACGGCTTATTAGTTTTTCATATCTCCAAGCAAGCTCTTATACATCGTGAATCATACTTAGAAAAGTGCAGGGATAGCAGTGTCCACATGCAGTCTCAAAATGCTCGTGAATGATCTAGTTCACAA
The DNA here is from genome assembly GCA_027943335.1 of Chamaecyparis obtusa. Lineage (NCBI taxonomy): Eukaryota > Viridiplantae > Streptophyta > Pinopsida > Cupressales > Cupressaceae > Chamaecyparis > Chamaecyparis obtusa. The sequence continues at coordinate 1,337,226 of BSBK01002438.1, read as the reverse complement.
AACCTCACACCAGAATCATTACTTATTTATAAAGCTGACTGAATTGATATTATACCATTATTATATCATCAAAATGTGAATGCAAACATTCAAAATAAAATAAATAAAATAAAAATTAAGTACAATAGTGTTGGGTTGATGTGCTGTCCACATATTAATGGAATTCATAAACGTTGTCAGTTCATCATGAACTTGAAGAATTCTATTTTCAGGAAGTAGAAGTAGTGTGAGAATTTAATATTGATAATATTAATCGGCATATAATTTACTGTTGCTGAAGCATAAGAATTGTCTACACGGTATCATTGTGATCATCATTTAGCTTATGCATGGAAAACATATTTCTCTTAATTAATTTTCTTTTTTATTGAATATACCAACAGCCAGTCCTATATATTCTTCTAGTTATGCTGAAAGACTCATCAGGCAATTTGATAGAGTGTGAAGCTTGCCAAGTTGGCATCCGGCAGATTTCTTTCAGACCAAAAGAATTGCTTCTCAATGGCAAACCGATTCTCGTATGTGGAGTCAACAGACATGAACATCATCCACGAGTGGGGAAAACCAACATTGAATCTTGCATGATTAAGGTAAGTTCATGTTTATATTTCGGATTTAGAACTTTTGTTAATGCGCATTACAGACAATGGGTTGAGCAGGTATCTTGAGTGCACACTTCAATAATTTGACTACTACAATTTTTTGATTACATTGATTTAGCTTTCCTCATCTGTGATCCTGCCTATATTTGTTTGTAACTAAAATTTGGAAGAAAGCATTACCTGTCAATTCTTTTGTTTCAGGACTTGGTTCTCATGAAGCAACATAACATTAATGCTGTAAGAAATAGTCATTATCCACAGCATCCTCGTTGGTATGAGCTATGCGACCTGTTTGGAATGTACATGATTGATGAAGCAAATATAGAAACACATGGCTTTTATTCTTCATTCCCACTTAGCCAAAAAACACATCCTACCTCACAGCCAATCTGGGCATATTCCATGATGGACCGTGTAATAAGCATGGTGGAAAGAGATAAAAACCATTCATGCATTATATCATGGTCACTAGGAAATGAATCTGGATATGGACCAAATCATTCAGCTTCGGCAGGTAATGATCAACAGATGGTTTCTGCAGCTGTGTAAAAACATCCAATTACGTAGTGTAGTTTGATAATTAGGTGAATGTTGCAGACACAAAGTTGAGTAGACTATTTGTGGTATTAATTTTGTTACCCAATTAAATCAGGTTGGCTGCGTGAAAGAGACCCCACAAGGGCGCTACATTACGAGGGTGGTGGAGCTAGAACTACGGTAACAGATATTGTATGCCCTATGTACATGCGTGTCTGGGACATTGTAAAGATTGCCAAGGACCCTACTGAGGGAAGACCACTTATTCTTTGCGAGTATGGTCTACAATTTCCTCAAGGCTTTAAAATAATTTCAGGAAAATATGTTGGTTAATTTGTTTCCTATTAAATGCTGAATTTTTAGCCTTTATTGCAAGACTGTTTGCCAACCTGGTTTTAGAATACTGTATTGGCATGCAGGTATTCGCATTCAATGGGAAACAGTAATGGGAACATTCATAAATATTGGGAAGCAATTAATAGCACACCAGGTCTTCAGGGAGGTTTTATATGGGACTGGGTTGATCAGGTAATTTTGCTTTTTCAAGCTGGCAGTCCAATGCCCTCTATAATTGTGATTTAAATAAAGAATAAGAAAATATAATTGTATCTTAATTTGTTCATTTTTTAATTCAAAATTTCCATGTGCATAGTTAAAACTAACTCTTTCCCCTACAGTTCTTTTTCTTGTTTGGTGGAGGGTTTTATGTCAAGCCCAGATTGTTTTCATTCTTGTTTGAACAATTGAGTCCCATGTTTTCATGTCAAATGTTGCCCTTGACAGGCAGCATTTGAATAGGCTTGAACACAGTTGCATATACAGCAATTAAGTCCAATGGCATTGTAAAATTTTCACCTATTGTGCCATAATATCTGCTGCTGTACACCAAGCAACTCAAATTAGAGGAGGAAATGAAGGAAATAAGTATACAGTCTCGAAGCACATATAAAAATTCTGAATTACTGGTGAAATGGATAAAGCCACATGGACAATTTTAGTTATTTTTGGATTCTTTTCCTTCTGGGAAATCATTACCGGGCATTACATTTTTCTCAATTTGATCAGAAAACCCAATTAAGTCAATTTTGGCTGGAAATTTACAGTCCAGCACCTGTTTATAAGATTCAAATAATTCACTGCTACAATAGTGCCATGCATCCACAGATTCATTTCTAATTTAGACAAATAATCTTATTCAAAACTACTAGCAGGAATGTGAATCCTTCCCAGATTTTTTCTTATATATCCTAATTTCAGGCAGTAATCAATATGGCAAACATGACAGGAAATAATACACATTCATTCAAATTAATGTTATCATGCCACACAGAATCTGAAGTTTTAGCAGATATTTACTTAGAGTTATACCAAGTACATGTATAGCTGTTTTAAATATGTTGGACTTAACAATGCAAGTTACAATGTGAGTCCACTGTAAGCCCACATGGGTGGCGGAGTTGGCTTGGGCTGTGGGTTTTCTCCCCATTGGTTCCAGGTTTGATTTTGAGGCCCAGACTTACCTGGTGTAAGTGGTTTGTGGGCGAATGTGTACACCCCCAGGAGGATTAGGCAGCCTCCGCTTGCCTCATTCCTCTCCCCAACTTGGCAGTTTGTAAGACCAAGGTATGGACTGGCTTGGGCTGGGCGGAGTCACGTAAACCCTAAGCTTGATGATACAAGAGAAGGGGCGGGATACCTCCTGAGTTAACCAAGAAAAAAAAAGTGAGTCCAATATAGAGAGAAAGGGATAGGATGCACCATTCTTGATTGATGATGAACTTACATGACACAAAATATGGAGGCTAAAAAAGGTTTCAAATGTCTTATATCTACTCTTGCGTTTATAATTATTAACTGAAAAATTTTGCCAACTAATGTACAATTGGAAGAATTCAACAATTTAAAACACATTCCAAATGTCGAACAGCCTTTCTTTGTCTCAATTAAGTCACAAGGTTTCCAATAGGTTATTTAAAATTATTTAGAATATTGTTGGTGACGCCTACTGCTAGGTGCTGAATTTCAATCCACAGGTCATCTATGTTTATGCCACAAAACCACAGACATCGTTGCCAGTCACTCATTGTGAAAACATACTATGCAAAAAATATCAGGCTATAGCTAAACTGTCAACCAACTCAGTTCCAATGCAGATGCCTCTCCCAGCCATCCCTATTCATTTGTCTTGCTCTGAGAAATACCGAGCCAAAAAATTAGGGTAAAGGAAACTGGGAGCAAATATCTCAATAGCAATGCTATTAAATATTATTATGATGTCTTTGTAATTTATTAACTATAATTATTTAAGATATCATTCTGACTGCTGAAATCTGAGAGAAATCAACTCTTGCAGGGCTATAGTAATTTAAATGTGAATACTCTCAATATAGTTGCTACTTAATGCAGCTGAATCATTTTTTAAAAAATCTTAGAACTCGTGCATGTCTTCGTCCAATACACCCATTTCTTTAACTTTGTTCAAATCTAATTGGCAATCTCCTGAAGATATCAAAGCTGTGCAATATAGAGAGGTGTTGAAATAGATCATTACTTATATTGCTAGGTACACCCCCCCAGGGTCTCAGTTCTGTACCCAACTGGTCTGGGTACTGGTCCCGTGACAGGAGTGGACTGCGGTGCCCAGTGTGGAGGGCTGTGCCTTGACTGCTCTTGGGCCCTCCAAGTTACACCTGCAATGCCAGTCACATTAAAAGAAAACAACTCCTAAAGTATTTTTTAAACATTAAAACATAAAAAGAAAAAATTGAAATGTCCATTCTAAGTTGTTTGACAAAAGCAAACCTATTTCATAAATACTTAATCATTGTTTTGTCGTTTTTACATTTTGGAATACTGCTGTTTTTTTAAAACGGAGAACTGCTGGTATTTTAAAAAGGAAAACATAGCAAAGTTCCATGGGTAGGAATCTAGCTTGTACAAAGAACATCTATTGATACAAGGTAAGTAGTTTAATGATTTTTTTCAGATTTATAACAATTGTTTTCAAGTTTTTATGATTTTTTTCAACTTTTTTTTGAAAAGAAAAGAAAACAATTTTGTGGATTTTTCAAAATGTTTTTGGGTATTTTTGAACATTTATTACTTTGTTAGTTTATACATATTATGGGATTACGTTTTCTTTTTAGATTTAAAATTTTGTAATTTCTTATAACAATTTGTTTAGAATGGGTACTCTATAACGCCATCGCTAGGGATCCCGAGAGGACAACGTAACTAATTAAGAAAATGGCACACAATTTTTTTTTTAACCAAACAAAGAATGCAACTAACATTACAATACAATTGCATATACCATGAACTTAACCATAACACGTTTCATTATATGCATCATGGGAGTTAGACATTAATCAGATAACCAAGTCCTCCTAGGTTTGTAATGTCCCCAAATTTTGATGTTTATTTCAATATTATTCAGTGGTGTGCCATCTGGAGATCGTTCAAGGTACTTTGATTCACACTTGCTATTTTTAGTAAGTCACTTGGATGTTTTGCTCATGCTTACTATTAATAGAGTTCTCCATCTTTCTTGAGAAGCTACTTCATAAAGAGGAATCAAAAGTAAAGAATGATTTATCCCACATGAGCATGGAGGTTCACTTGGAGTTTGAGGAGTCTTTATAAATGAACCTTGACTTCCTTCAAGAGCATCTTATGAGATTATTCCATTGAAGCTATTTCTCTTGTTGAGATACAATGACTAGATTGGTCTAAGAACGGAAACCCTTGGAACCAAGAAGGTTTGGATGGAAATCCACTCCTTCAAAGATTAGTGGATTCATACAGAGTTCACATCTAGACTTAATGGTGGAGTTTTGAAATCAAATAAGCAGTTTGAAGAATATTTACTTTCAATCCAAAATATGAATGCTGGTAGTCATTTGAAGATGGAGGCCCTCGAATATTAATGGTATTGCTGCTAGGCGTGTTTGCAGAACTACAACTCAGACGTCTATGCCCTTGGATTTTTCACAGCTAGGAAAGGAGATACTTTCATGTCTGATCACTGCAACAAACATCTAAATGATCCTTTGTTCTGAGAGGACGGGCCTGGAACTGCATACTCAAGTCAAATTATTAATTCCTAGGTGCAATATTATTATTTTATATTCATGTTAACCTATGTCAATGCACTCTTCTTAATGTGTGGATTGTAATGTAAGACATGCTGTGACTGATTTGAAGAAGCTATAGTTTAAATATGGTAATAGTTGTGTCCCCGAGATAACAATCTGATTTATAATCGCTGCCTCTGCAATTTTGAGCTCTCTAATTTTATATATGCAAATTCGAAACAAATAGATAATCCATGTGAATGCATATTTTGATTTAATCTGGGAGTTTATTTACTGCTAATGTGCCCTCTTCAGTTTTGTAACAGCAGAGCGGATAAATAATGTATAAGTGATTTGTTCCTTGCAGATAAATAGTGTGCAGAGTGTTTGGTTTAATGCCACTTTGGGAATCAGTGGTTATTTCTGAATGTTTGGATATGCAAGCACTTGTATTAATGTATGTCCACTATTCATGTGTTTTGCATTGAAAGATTTGGAATCATAATTAGGGAGTTGGTGAATATTTAGTTTGAGGTGATTATCAAGTGTTTGATGAAATGACAATGCAATGTTTGTGAGGTTTGTGATGCAAATTTTGGATTAGAACTTTTAAGGGTTTTTACAGTGGTATCAGAGCATTAGACCTGCCATCTTGTTGGGTATAATTAGAGGGTAGTCAAAATGCTTAGTATGAGAAAATTCATGAAGGACCGCATCCAAACATAACAAGATAAAAGGGAAGAAGTACTCAACATGTTTGAGGAATATGATACTCTTCCTACACATGTTAAGAGAGATCTACCCTTCATTGATTACATGGATTTTCATCCAAGGCTACATCACAAGACTGTTTTGACAAAGAAACAATATCGTAAGTTAGCTCATGATCTACTTGCACAAGGAGGGTGCAAAAATTTATATGAGAAGCTTTTAGAGGTCACTATTCAGCCCACAGGTGAACAAAAATTCAAACCAGCTATTGTAGAAAAGCATCATGAATTTGTCATTGAAGTAGGTGATTGTGAACCAAGTACTGAACCAGTGCTTGAGAGAGAGACTAAAGAGGAGGCAGCGACTGAAGAGGAATTGAACTCATTGAGTTTGTAGGTTACATGGTATTTGGAAAAAGAAGAGGAAAAACCAATTACTTGTGACTTGCAGCCTACACATGGTCATGGGAAAGATGTTAGTGGTTGCACAAGTTTCTTGATAGGAAGCTTGGAGGTAGAGCTATCCTATGAGGCTATTCACACTAGTGCATTTGATGGGCATACAGAAAGTCCACATGAGGATGTCTCACAATCAACCAATGACAATGACTCCACATCTTATATGAGTGTTGATGCTTATGTTGGTCTGGGTGTAATGGTCCCTACATATGGTGCAGGTCCTTGGGATAGATCTAGTTTTGACCATAGTGCTAATCCCACTTCCTCTATACAATTGGGCATGAAAGATGATATTAATAACACTGATATGTGTAATGAAGGACGATCAATTGTTACATGTGAATCTGATTTTTGTCATACACCTACTAGCTCACAAATTTTGGAGAATCAATTGAAAGTTACTGAAGATTAAATTGTTGTAGCTCTTTCACATTTTGATGACATACATGGGATGGTTGAAAAACATCTTTGGAAGGAATAATTGGAGAGGAGACAAAAGGGACTCAAAGATGAATTCTCACATTTGCAGGTGACTAAGGAAGTGATGAAAACAATAAAATCAGATTATCTACACCTACTTTCAGATTGAGATCATCTCCTCAATCTTGCAGAGATATATTCAGAGGCCTTGAGGAAGAAGGAAGAAGACGGAGACACTCTTACCTTCAAGCTCTCAAATATTAAGGACACCCAAGACGCTACCTTAGTGGCACTTCATGAAGCTGAAAATAAGGTAGATGAGCTTGGTAAAAAATTGATTGTCACATTCTTCTTCAACTCAACATTCAGATATGATAGATGGGGAGGACCAACAGGTAACAGGTTTTGATGAACTTCATGTAAGAGAATTGGTACAGGAAGATTCAGATTGAAGCCATGGAATTATTACAAGTGAGTATGATGCTGATTGTACATCAGCTATGGAGGAGGAAACTTCATTCCTCGGTAGCAATAATGATGAGAAAACCCATCAAGAGTTAGAACTTTTGAAAGAGGAGGAAAATTCACTGGAATGTGCAACTTGCAGCCATGAGGAAAAAAGTTTGACAGGGAATACATTTGATTTCCAGAAGGAGACATCTCTTGGAGCAGCTCTTGAGGGTGAGCTCTCAAAAGAGGAAGTTGCACAAGCCTTGGCTCGTTTTAATATTGCAGATAAATTCATTGAATACCTCATTTGGATTGATCCTTTTAATGAGGGACAACATGGGCCTAGGGATGGAGTCTCAACATCAAGCCTATAAAGACCTAGACAAGCACTTGCAGCGATAAAATCAGATTACATGCAATTGCTTTTAGGTAGAGATTGTGCCATCACATTTGCAAGGCAGCTATATAGAGCATTTGCAAGGAGAGAGGTACAAGAGGTTACCGCGAGGGCTATAAAGATTGAACAAGCTAATGATGAAGTATATGATGCTGGGAGTAATGAAATAATTGAGGGCAGCAGTGATTCTGTTATCATTGAGGATGTGCATGACGATAACATAAGGGTAGAGCGGGATGAATATGATTCATCTCTACTTAGTAGGCAAATTGTGCATGATAATGCAATTCACTGTGATTACATTGTGAGATATGTACATTCTTTTTCATTTAGCCCACTTGTTGATGACTTGATGCTCCAAATGACACATAAGTCTGGGTGGATGATTGGTATGAGGTACTTTTTCCTATAGAGAAAGGACCCAAATCATGTAGGCTTTCCGATTTGCTTCTCCGGTATGGTTACTATTTTGGGATATAGGTTAGAGAGGTAGTGTTGTGGAAGTGGGACATTCCATCTGTAATTAGTTTAGAGAAATAGGATATTAAGATAGAGGGAAAGGTGGATGGCCTTTTTTCTTGTGGGATCCAAGTGGAACATTCCCATGGATAACTATGTTTTAGGGAGCTGGTTGGAGGAGTTGGAGGTATTTGTTACATCCATTTCTTGATCGAGGTTGGCATAATGTTGAGCTCCTACCAACATTTGACATTAGAGGTATATGTGGCTTCAGCTGGAGTGAGGTTCTCAGTTGGACAGAAGATTGAATTTAAAGAAATCAGTCCCAAATACCATAGTATCAGACAGGGGACATTACATTTTTACTTCGTTTTCATAATTCAGAAATTGAGTGATGTAGGGGTAGGGTAGATACAAGAAGAATCAAGCAAAATTGACTCCACATGAATCAACAAACAAGCCCTGCTCAGAGTTACACACGGAAGCGATATGAATACCACATGAAATCAGTGAAAACACAATGGATATGAGACAAGCAACTGGCAGCAACAACAAAGTAATTATATTAAATCTTTCAACATGCCTGACTGTGAGGCCTTCCGGGTTTCGGCCTTATACAATGAATTATGAAATCAGAATCTCAGCTTGCATCCTATCTTATTTTTAATGATGTATCTTGATAATCATATCTCTATCTCTACCTTAATACCTTACTACATCAACCTAGACTCCTTATATAGCCAGCTAAGCCACAAGTAGGCCAGTCAGGCATTTAATTACATTCTAGGTCCATTCTAGAAGATTAAATCAAAACTAATGAAAGAATGAACACCACCTAATGCGAAGTTACATTTAGGTCCAAACATGACCCAAGAACATGTCCCTAACTTTGCAAGGCCCCATTTCATAACATGATACCGCGCAAAAAGGAAAACTCCACGTTTCGCGTGTAAACTGGTAGAAAATTGATACCCGAGAAAAACGGTCATAACTTTCAGCTCATAAAGAATTAGGACTTGCGGTCTTAGGTGAAGATAGTACTTTAGGTCCTCTTAAAGTCCATAAGAGCGCAAAGGCTGATTCATTAAGGATCAATAGCTACACGGTGCGCAATCAGCACGCAAAATGCAAGAAAATACGGCTCCGATGGCAAGGAAAACAGCTATAACTTTGAAATGGTCCATCCAATCCTATGTGCTCATAGAAGGTTCCCAAATAGGTCCTCAACATCATGTAAGCTTTGCACAACATGAAACCAACAAATGAAACAATTATAATGCAAACAACAGAAAACAAGAAATATTTTTTGGTTGATGCAAGATTGTTCAAAGACACAAGATGCTCCTGCATCAGACACCTGGGGTAAATAAAAAACTGATGTCCACATCAGGCACTACTCATATTCTAACCTGAATCATAAAGATCCAACTTAGCTTGTGTAATCCATGAATTGTCTTCAACTGGCTTATCTTTCCATTGAACTAGGTATTCCATGTAGTCTTTTCCTCTTGTACTCTTGCTCACTCTGCTATTCAAGATCTTCTCAATGTTGTCTTTATTTTTCTTAGGATAATCCAGATCATCTTCTATCTCATCAGTTGATTCAAAATACTCAAAGATATCAGAAATGTTGAATATAGGCGATATATCCATGTCCTCTGGTAATTCCACTTCATAAGCATTTCCACTGTGAAACTTCTTCAGAATCTTACAAGGTCCAAACTTCTTCATTTTCAGCTTGTTGTAGGTACCAACTGGAAATCTATTCTTCTTCAAATAAATCATAACCTGATCTCCAACTTCAAAAGATTTATGTCTCCTTCTCTTATCTGCTCTCTATTTATATTTCGGATTACTGTCCTCCAAATTCTTTTTAACTTCATCATGAAAATTTCTCATGTATACTGCAAAATCCTCAGCTTTAGCACTTCTTCTGGTCTCAATAGGTAAATCTTTCAATTCTGCTATTTCCTTAGGATGAAATCCAGTAACAATCTCATATGGTGTCCTCTTAGTGCTTCTATTCACAGAATTATTATATGAAAACTCTGCTTGTGCCAAAACTAAATCCCAATTAGCAGGCTTATCTCCAACTAAACATCTCAACAAGTTTCCCAAACTTCTGTTCACAACTTTTGTCTGTCCATTTGTCTGAAGGTGAAATGTAGAACTAAACTTCAATTCAGTATTCATCTTCTTCCAAAGTGTTCTCCAAAAGTAACCAGTCAACTTAGTATCTTTGTCTGAAACAATAGACTTAGGCAAACCATGCAATCTTACCACTTCCTTGAAGAATAATTCAGCTACATGCAATGCATTAGATGTCTTCTTACAAGGTATGAAATGAGCCATCTTAGAAAATCTGTCAACCACTACCAAAATAGAATCATTACCTCTCTGAGTTTTAGGCAATCCAAGAAGAAAGTCCATACTCACATCTTCCCAAGGTCTATCAAGTACAGGCAAAGGTGTATACAATCCCAAATTCTGACTAGTTCCTTTTGCTGTTTGGCAAATTCTGCAACTTCTAACCATTCTCTGTACATCTCTATAAATTTGTGGCCAAAAGTATCTTTCTGAAATCAAATTCACAGTCTTATCAATCCCAAAATGTCCAGCAAGTCCACCACTATGTTTCTCCTTTATTATGTTCTCTCTCATAGATCCTCTAGGTATGCACAACTGGATTCCTTTAAACAACATGTCTTTTTGAATGAAATAATCAGTGCACTTATCACTCACTGTGTGTTCCTTACAAGCTTTCCAAGGCTCTGCAAAATCAATGTCAGTTTCATACAAACATTTCAAATCATCAAAACCAAGTACCTCAACTCTCATTTCTGTTAGCAAACTTCTTGTTCGGCTCAAGACATCAACAACTTTATTTGACTGTCCACTCTTATGCTTCAATGAAAAGGAAAAATTCTGCAAGAACTCAACCCACTTCATATGTCTCTGATTCGATTTATTCTGACTTCCCAAATACTGCAAAGCTTTATGGTCAGTATACAACACAAAATCTTTAGGCATCAAATAATGTCTCCATTTCTTCAAAGCTTGAACAATAGCATAGAATTCCTCGTCATAAACTGAATATTTTCTCTTAGCATCATTCAATTTTTCACTAAAGAAAGCTACAGGTCTTCCTTCTTGACTCAAAACAGATCCATTTGCAGTTCCACTAGCATCACATCCAACTTGAAAAACTTTACTAAAATCAGGCAAAACAAGTGTAGGCAACTCTGCAATTCTTTGTTTCAATGTTTCAAAACTCTTTTGTGCGCCATATGTCCATTTGAAATCCCTTTTACCTCCTCTCATAGTTTCAGTCATAGCATTACAAATAGAACTGAAATTTTTGATGAACTTCCTATAAAAACTTGCCAATCCATGAAATGATCTTACCTCTCCAACATTCTTTGGTGTAGGCCAATCAAGTATAGCTCTTACTTTCTCAGGATCCATCTTCAATCCATCAGCTGAAATTACAAAACCAAGGTACACAATCTCTTTTTTGATAAATGAACATTTCTTCAAATTAATCAGCAACTTTTCTTCCTTCAATCTCTGCAATACTTGTCTGATATGTTCAAGATGTTCTTCCTTACTCTTATTGAATATCAAAATGTCAACAAGATATACAATCACAAACTTACCCAAGAATCTTTTCAGAACTTCATTCATCAGCCTCATGAAAATACTAGGTGCATTATTTAAACCAAAAGGCATAACCAACCATTCATACAAACCTTCATTAGTCTTAAAAGCAGTTTTCCTTTCATCCCCTTCTCTGATCCTAATGTGATGATATCCAGTCTTCAAATCAATCTTTGTGAAATACTTTGCTCCACTCAAACTATCCATTATGTCATGTATCTTAAGCAAAGGAAATCTGTACTTTACTGTTATCTTGTTTATAGCTCTAGAATCAGTGCACATTCTCCATTCTCCATTCTTTTTAGGTGCTAACACAACAGGTATTGCACAAGGACTTAAACTTTCCCTAATCCAACCTCTCTCAAGCAATTCTTGCACTTGTCTATTCAACTCAGTCTTTTCATCAGGTGTCAACCTATGTGGTGCTTTATTAGGCAAACTAGCTCTAGGTATCAAATCCATACAATGACTTATACTTCTCATAGGTGGTAAACCATCAGGTACATTATCAGATTTGATATCACTAAATTCATTCAACAAAGGTTTAACCTCAGGTGCATGTTTTAACTCATCTTGTTTCTGAGTTTTCCTTGGAATTAAAACAAAACAAACATTCTGTTCTTTCATTTCTCTTGCACATTTTTTACCATCAACCAAGCATACTTTGATTGTAGTACAATGACCTTCATCAAACTTTTCTACCAAAGGCAATAATACTTGTTTCTTCCCATCCATCCAAATAGTATATTGATTCAATCTATTATCATGCAAAGCTTTCCTATCATACTGTCAAGGTCTACCCAAAAGAATATGACAACAATCCATAGGCATAATATCACACAATAGTTCATCATGATAATTCCCAATTTTGAATTTAACAAGGCATTGTTTAGTTACAAGTAGTTTATGCTCCTTCTGGATCCAAGCAATATGGTAAGGCTTAGGATGTTTCAATTTTTGCAACTGCAATTTGTTAACTAGCTCTTCGGATGCCAAATTATCAGAACTTCCACTATCAATGATTACCTTGCAACACTTATTAGTGATCTTACATCTGGTTCTGAACGGACTTTTCCTCAAAATAGGTTCCTCATCAGCTTCTTCATTCCACAATATCCTTCTTAACATCAAGTTCTCACCATGTTCAGGTTCATTAGACATTTCCTCAACTTCTTCACAAGCCAAATTATTTCTGCCATTACCTCTAATTTTCTTTCCAGAGTTAGTACATTCAAAAGCTTTGTCCTTCACCACATTTGTAACAAGTACCTTTAAACCAAGATTTCTCTTCTCTTTTCCCACTATTGTTATTCCTAGAGTAACTAGTATAGCTACCTCTAGAGTAGTTACCTCTTTTAGCAGTTCATCTTTCCATCCTCTATCTTATACTGTATTGTCAGATTTGCTACTTTCTCCATAAGATCTGCCTCTATTTCTCTGAAATCTACCACCTCTTCCTCTTTGTCTTTGTTCATGTCTCTTTGTTAATCTCTCTTCTGCCTTCAAAGCAAATTGATATGCTTCTTCCACACTTTCTATCTTCACATAGCTGATCTCATCTTGAATCGATGTCCTCAAACATTCAAGTATCTAGCTACCTTCTCAACTTCATCATCCACATGTCCAAATCTGATATCCAACTTGTAAAATTCCTCAGTATATTCTTTCACACTCATTTCCTTTTGTCTCAAATTTTGCATTTTTCTCATCAAACTAACTTGGTAGTCAGCTGGAAGAAACTTCTTCGTCATCTTTCCAAGCATCTTCATCCATGTCTTGATCTTTTCTTTTCCTCTCTTCTGTCTCTCAGTTTGCAAATGATCCCACCAAAGAGATGCATGACCTTTCAACTTTCTGACTGCTATCTTAACCTTCTTATTATTAGGAGTACCTTCATACTCAAATTATTTATCCATCTCAGAGATCCACTCCAAAAGTGCATCGGTCTCAAGTCTTCCATCATAGCAAGCAACTTCAACTGTAGGTCTGGAGTTAGCCTTAGACAAAACTCTCAAAAGTCTTTCCTTATCCTGTTCAACTTAAGGTTCAAGATTAGGTGATGCTTCTTCTTCTTCATCACTAACATCTTCAAGTTGTGTGCCTCTTCTCTGGGCTGTCTCTACAGCTTCAAGTCTAGTTGCAATTTGCCTCAACATATCCATGATAGCATTATCATTTCCTCTACCACGAACCATCTTGACAATCAAGTTCTAGCAAGATCGTAACCTTCTACAAGTTATAGGTCAGATCTCAAATCTGCCACCCTACAACCAATCCAATAAGGTTCTCCACAATTCAATCCACAAGAAAGAACTCGCTCTGATACCACTTGACGCAAGGGCAGGGTAGATACAAGCAGAATCAAGCAGAATTGACTCCACATGAATCAACAAACAAGCCCTGCTCAGAGTTACACACAGAAGCGATATGAATACCACATGAAATTAGTGAAAACACAATGGATATGAGACAAGCAACTGGCAGCAACAATAGAGTAATTATATTAAATCTTTCAACATGCATCTTTGATACCACTTGACGCAGGGGCAAGGTAGATACAAGCAGAATCAAGCAGAATTGACTCCACATAAATCAACAAACAAGCCCTGCTCAGAGTTACACATGGAAGCGATATGAATACCACATGAAATCAGTGAAAACACAATGGATATGAGACAAGCAATTGGCAGCAACAACAGAGTAATTATATTAAATCTTTGAACATTCCTGGTTGTGAGGCCTTCTGGGTTTCAGCCTTATACAATGAATTATGAAATCAGAATCTCAGCTTGCATCCTATTTTATCTTCAATGATGTATCTTGATAATCATCTCTCTACCTCTACCTTGATACCTTACTACATCAACCTAGACTCCTTATATAGCCAGCTAAGCCACAAGTCAGCCAGTTAGACATTTAATTACATTATAGGTCCAGTCTAGAAGATTAAATCAAAACTAATGAAAGAATGAACACCACCTAATGCGAAGTTATATTTAGGTCCAAACATGACCCAAGAACATGTCCCTAACTTCGCAAGGCCCCATTTCATCATGCGGCACCGCGCAAGAAGAAAAACTCCACATTTCGCGTGTAAATTGGTAGAAAATCGATACCTGAGAAAAACGGTCATAACTTTCAGCTCATAATGAATTAGGACTTGCGGTCTTAGGTGAAGATAGTACTTTAGGTCCTCTTAAAGTCCATAAGAGCGCAAAGGCTGATTCATTAAGGATCAACGGCTACACGGTGCGCAATCAGCACACAGAATGTAGGAAAATACGGCTCTAGCGGTAAGGAAAACAGCTATAACTTTGAAACGGTCCATCCAATCCTATGTGCTCATAGGAGAAGGTTCTCAAATAGGTCCTCAACATCATGTAAGCTTTGCACAACATGAAACCAACAAATGAAACAATTATAATGCAAACAATAGAAAACAAGAAATATTTTTTGGTTGATGAAAGATTGCTCAAAGACCCAAGATGCTCCTGCATCATTGAGCTTGTTCTCTATCTTGTGAGCACATACTCTTCATCCATTATGGTCACAAGCATTAGTGATTACATGACTTAGTAGATCTATACTTCGGAAAATTCAAGAAGCAAGATGTAATCATTTATTTTTATGTGCATATTGATATTTAAAAAAATTATAACAAAGAACACAATGTAAGATAGAAAGCAGGACATGCAATAATGAAGATCTGCTAGGCTACAAAAATGCAAACCGTTGAGCTAATATTTAATTGGACCTAATAGAAATATATGGCCTCTTTTCTGGCAAAGGTAAATTTTATATTGAAAGTAAGTACAAAATCTCATTTCAAAAGCTTATATTGAATAGATACCTTGTGATATAACTAAAAGATAAAAAATGCATAAACTCATGTATACATGTTAGAAGATTTGAAGCTAGATATTTGAATACAAGTAACATAATCTGAGGGACATGAAGTACAAAACATAAAAGTGAACAATTACAGACAGCTAAATAAGAAGGATTTTTGGCCTTGTGTGCACTTCTTACTGAAAGAGTTAAGCAACGAGCTGGGAACTTTAACTTCATGTTCCCAATCATGTCTTCAATTTCCTTGGCTAGCCAAAATCTTTATGTAAATTAGGATGTTTTTTCTTTTATTATATAGTTTTTAATTTATTTAAGATTTGGCTGGAGTGTGATTTGTTTTAATGTATGTGCAGTTAGGATAATTGGAAGAATAGCTTAGGTGTGAAATAAATTTAAAATAGTTGCACATAGCATGAAAGAGTTTAAAATCAGACAATGGATATGGAAGCTTGTTGAAACTTGTGAAATGGCGATGGAGATTAAGTGCTAGACTGCTAATGTATTACAGTGTTGTCAAATATTTATTTCTTATCATCACACCCTATAGTTGTTATGTTTTGGCCACAATGCTGGACTCCTTTTAGTTTACATGGACTACCTTTGCATAAAACTAACTAACTACTCATTTGATTGTCTCTGCAATATGCCAGTTTTGCTTTTCATTCAATTACATTCTCTTTATAAAAGATTGGCTGAATTATAAAAAATCACTTACTGATATTTGTATGGCAGTGGTGAAATATGAACATTCTCGAGTCCTGTCTTACCCACCTGAATCTTCATTGTGAGCAATAACAAATGACAATAAATGCTATAGATTGCTTATTCTTTGCTATACTTCCCCACACCATAGTGCCTAATATTTTGATATTACAAATAAGTTCAGGTTGGCTTATTTTGACGTCATTATTAAGGGAACACTCTTTTCAAATGGTTCATCTAACAAACATATACATACAAGGCATGAACTATATTTATTTCCATTAACGAGTATTCACTTGCATTTTCATGAATCTAATCATTCAAAGCTGAATTAACCCTTATCATTATCCCAGGAGAACTTAGAAAACATTAAGCTGAAATGAGTCTTTTCTAGGGTGTAATTAGAAATCCAAATTACTTTTCTGAGGTATATTGCTCTTAGAGCTGAATTGCAAATGTATTTAATGGCATGGAAAATTTTAAGCAGCATGTCATTGATCTTTTGCCCAGACTAATTTGCTTCTGTATTCTAATTATATTTCCATAATTATCTTTTACTTAGGGCTTGTTAAAGGAGGGAGCTGATGGGAATAAACATTGGGCATATGGAGGTGACTTTGGCGACAGTCCAAATGACCTTAACTTCTGTTTGAATGGGCTTACATGGCCAGATAGAACCCCTCATCCAGCACTGCATGGTATATGCATATACAATCCTTGTTATGGGTTAGATCCACTAGAGTACATCTAAAAGGGAGTCAGCGGAGGCTTAAAGATATAGGACAAACGATAGATAAGGGAAAAAAAGAATTTTAATATTGTGTTTATTTTTCTTATTCGTGCATACTATGAACACTTTGCTATCAATCTTCTATATCACTGATTGAATTATGTCTTGCAATCTTTCAGAGGTAAAATATATTTACCAACCAATAAGGATATCACTAAGGGAGAACAGCATTGAGGTATATATAGTGAACCTGAAAATTTGTTTTTTCAATCATGTATCCCATAACCACAATGTCGCTACTATGTTGTCTAATGTGCATTGTACTTTTTTGCAGATACATAACCAGCAATTCTTTGATACAACAGAAACTTTGGAATTTAGTTGGTGCCTTACTAATGGGGATGGAAAGCTCTTGGGGTCTGGACTAATAGATTTGCCTTCAATAGAGCCTCAAAAAACACGCAAAATTTTACTAGAATCGTGTCCATGGTACTCACTCTGGCGTAATTCAGCTATTGGAGAAGCATTTCTAACCATCTCTGCTAAACTCATACATCCCACACGCTGGGTAGATGCTGGACACTTTGTTGCTTCAGAGCAACTTTGCCTACCTGTTATCCAGAGAATTAGTAATCAAGTATGTACATGCACTTTTCTTTTAAAAAACTATGAGTCTGCAGTTGTTTAGGATTTGCTATCAACATTTGGCATTTCACACTAAAGTTTGATTTTGGTTTGATCAGCTTACCATGTCTGAAAGTACAAGATTAGAAGCTGAACGTTTCAAAGACACAATTTGCATCATTAAAGGAGATGAGTGGGAAATGGAATTTAATTCAAGCACCGGAGTTCTTCAGCAATGGAAAGTAAGTTAAATGTAATATACATGTCTAGTTATGTCTCTGAATGTTAAGCAAGATATCAAGGAAGTTATATAGTGTAAGCTGAATGTCTGCACTATCTCATGCCATTGATCTTTGCAAAATCTATATCCCTTAATTGTATTGATATTGATAAGTAGGAGATATTTTCCACAGAAGGTCAAATTGTCATATTGCTATCAGGATTCAATGAGTTTGACTAGAAAACTACACAGTTGAGTCCTGATAGCAGTATCACATATTGATATTTTTAATGTATATTAATTCTTCAAACCATGTGTGTGAAGCCTTCATTTGGGAATGTATCCTAAGTTAAACGCTTGTTGCTTTTACTCAATGGAGGTTTGTAATGCGTACCTGCACCAACAATCTCAAAACGATGGATTCATTTTGAGCTTCCCACCAAGTGTCTAGTTATTGGTTCCATATAGGCATTGTTTGGAATTGATAAACTATATTGTTAATTGGAAAAAAAACAGTTGCAACTTGTAGTCATTTTTACTAGGACATATATAATTCAAGGTGATACATGTGCTCTCACAATGTGTTTAATGGGCAACATCCAACACTTGAAACAAGAAGAGGAGAGAAAATGAAATGTTCAATATGGAACCTAGCCTAGAGGAGCTCTATGTTTTACAAATATACAGCATACAAGATGTAGTCATATAACACAAACAATACTGATATGAAATGCAATGGAAATAGAGAAACAATATTTACACATAATACATACAATCTATTATAGTTGTCACCCTAATATATGAGAACAAATATAGGTAAAAAATAGAATGTGTTCTTGACATCCATAAACACAATGTTCATTTTCTTTAGTGAAAACCTTAAAACGCAGTTTTTGATGAAGATCCTTGGAAATCCTTGAACATATATAGTAAAAAAATAGAATTTCTTCTTGATATCGATAAACATGATGTGCAATGTATGTAGTGCAAACCTTAGAATTTACTTAGTTTTTGACAATAGGTTCTTAGATATCCTTGATCATCTTTTGAGAACACATGCATCAATTGACCCCAAATGTCATAGAATCAACTACCCATATAACAAAAAAAATTAACTTATAAATATGTCATATCATAAATATGTGTTATAGTTCTCTGATACTTTCTTGTCTTATCATGGTAATTATAATGATGGCCAAACTATGTTCTACATATGTCCTTACTCTATGATTGTTGTCAACTCTATAAAATCTAGGAAGTGTATGGTAGAGTTGTATTAGATAGAGTAGATGATGCAGGAGCATCTCGGGTTCTTGACAATCCTATATCACCAAAAATATGTTAAGAGTTGTTAGATGTTCTCGGTAGCTGCTTTTGGGCTCTTAGTGATGTATTCTTGTTTCCACCAACGGGGCTCGGTTGCTGCTCGGTTCGGTCGTTCACCGAGTTGGTTCGGTTCATTCACCGAGTTGGTTTTTGTTGCTCGGTAGTCTTGCTCACCGAGTTTTTTATTTTGGATTTTTGTTGAGGCCGACTTGTGCATTTAATTTTGGTCGCGGACTTAATGGTTGCATCGATAATTGGGAAGCGTGTGGACTTAGATCTGGGTTGCCCCTTTCTCCAATGTTGGATCTTATGGATCTTTAGAGCCGACTTGTTTTGGTAGCCTTTTGTATAAATAAAGTAATATTTTGTAGATCTTAGGCGGTTGGTTAGCAGTTTTAGAAGAGGATAGAATCAGAATGTTTGGCAGACCCTCACATTTATGAGGACTATTTGTAATTGAATTCCATGATTGTATGGCTGTAACTGGGAAGGCCTCACAACCCGACATGTATAAAGTTTTTCATGAATAATATATGAAATTCTGCATTCTCTCTCTCCCTGTTTGTAGTTCTTGCTTCCGAGTGTTGTTTCCACAAGGAGGTTGGTAGTTGGGTGTGCCTTGGCCCCCCTTCCCAGTCTCTCTTGTGTTAGGTGGTATTAGAGCAAGGTTAGATTTGGTTCCTTCGTGTAAGCCCTAGTTGATATTTTTTTGTGGGGTAGTAGATTGCGATCTGACCAGCAATTGCAGAGGGTTTCAAGATGGTTCGTGGGAGGCGAGATGCAGATCCAGGATTTGCCCAAGTTTCAGATCAATGTAGATGTGACTTGCAATTGCAGAGGGTTTCAAGATGGTTTGCCCTGAAAGATGAGGAGAAATTGAACAAAAGACATGAGCAAAGACAAAGAGGAAGAGGTGGTAGATTCCCTAGAGGAAGAGGTAAGTCTTATGATGAAAACAATAGATCTGATCAAGACAAAACAGTTCAGGATAAAGGCAAGACCGAGTGGAAAGGTGAAAATCCTTTTAGAGGAAGAAACAGTAACTATCGAGGTGTCTATGGAAAAGGTGGATTCCAAGGAACTTGTTACAATTGTGGAGGTGAAGGACATAGATCATTGAGTGTACACATGCAAGCAAGAAAGTCGGTAGTAGTAGAAATGCCTTGGTGTAAGAAGACTCACTGAATGAACCAGAGAAGGAAAATAACTTGATGGTCGGAAGAGCATTATGGAGTGAAGGTAATAAGGAATAAGGAATATCCGATAAGGAAAAGTTTGTTCAAGACCAGATGTAGAGTTGTTGATAAAGTTTGGAAGGTAATCATTGACAGTGGAAGCTTGAAGAATCTGGCATTTGAGGAAATGGTTGCAAAATTGCAGTTGGAAAGGTTAAAACACCTGAAGCCGTATCAAATTTCATGGATCAGGGATGAGCATACACTATTGGTAAGTGAACAATGTTATGTGAGTTTGAAAATTTGCAAGTACTATGATAAGGTGTTGTGTGATATCATGCCTATAGATTGTTGTCATATTTTGTTGGGTAGACCTTGGCAATATGATAGACATGCTATATATGATGGGAGATTGCATAAATATACTATTTGGGCTGATGGGAGAAGACAAATCTTGTTACCATTGATTGAAGAATCTGTTGGTGATGTTTGTACATCTGTGAAAGTTTGTTTGATGGAAGGAAGAAATTTTGTTAAGGATTTGAAAAAGAATGATGTATGTTTTGTTGTATTCCCTAAGAAACCGAGTGAGAAGACAATGGATAGTGTTCCTGAAGAGGTTGATAAACTACTCACTGAGTACAGAGAGATCATTTCGAATAATGTACCTGATGATTTACCACTGAAGAGAAGCATTGATCATTGTATGGATCTGATTCCTGGAGCCAATTTACTGAATAAAGCACCACATCGGTTCACACCTATCGGGAATGAAAAGCTTAATGGACAAATCCAAGATTTGTTGCAAAAAGGTTTGACTCGAGAAAGTTTGAGTCCATGTGCAGTACCAGCTGTATTAACACTTAAGAAAAATGGAGAGTGGGGAATGTGTACTGTTTCCAGAGAAATCAACAAGAAAAGAGTGAAATATCGGTTTCCTATACCGAAAATGGATGACATAATGGATAGTTTGAGTGGAGCAAAGTATTTTGCCAAAATTGATTTTAAGAGTGGATATCATCAAATCAGAATCAGAGAAGGTGATGAATGGAAGACTGCTTTCAAGACAAGAGAAGGTTTGTATGAGTGGTTGGTTATGCCTTTTGGTTTAACTAATGCACCAAGTACTTTTATGAGATTTATGAATGAGGTTTTGAAGAAATTCTTGGGTAAATTTGTGATTGTATACCTAGATGACATTTTGATATTCAGTAAGACCAGAGAAGAGCATTTGTTGCACATTAAACAAGTATTAAAGAGATTCAAAGAAGAAAAGTTGTTGATTAATTTGAAAAAATGTTCCTTTATGAAAGAGGAGATTGTATATTTGAGATTTGTGATTTCAGATGATGGTTTAAAGATGGATCCTGAGAAGGTTGAAGCTATTTTGAATTGGCCTACACCTGAAAATGCTAGTGAGGTAAGATCATTCCATGGTTTAGCAAGTTTTTACCGAAAGTTCATTAAGAATTTTAGTGCAATTTGTAATGCTATGACTGAGACTATGAGAGGAGATAAAAGAGAATTCAAGTGGACACATGGAGCCAATAAAAGTTTTGAGACTTTGAAGCAGAAGGTTGCTGAACTGCCTGTGTTAGCTTTACTTGATTTCAATAAGGTATTTCAAGTTGAATGTGATGCAAGTGGTAGTGCAAGAGGACCTATTTTGAGTCAAGAAGGTAAATTTGTTTCTTTCTTTAGTGAGAAACTGAATGATGCTAAAAGGAAATATTCTGTGTATGATGAAGAATTCTATGCTATTGTTCAAGCCCTAAAGAAATGGAGACATTATTTGATACTGAGTTTGTGTTGTATACTGATCATAAGACTTTACAATATTTGGGTAGTTAGAATAAGTTGAATCAGAGACATATGAAATGGGTTGAGTATTTGCAGATTTATAGATTTGTGATAAAACATAAGAGTGGAGCCACTAACCAAGTTGCTGATGCATTGAGTAGAAGATCTTTGATGACTGAAATGAGAATTGAAGTTCTTGGTTTTGATGACATGAAAGATTTGTATGAAACTGACCCTGATTTTTCTGAGCCATGGAGAAAGTGCAGAGCACCTATTCAAGATCAATTGAGTACTAAATGGGAAGGCTATTTCATTCAAGAAGGTATGTTGTGTAAAGGTACTTAGTTGTGTATACGGAGAGGATCAATAAGAACTAATTGATAAAAGAGAAACATAGTAGTGGTTTGGCTGAACATTTTGACATTGATAAAACATTGAATTTTCTTAAGGGGAGATACTTTTGGCCACAGTTGTATAAGGATGTTTAGAAATTTGTGAGAAGTTGTGGAATTTGTCAAGTTGCAAAAGGATTAAGTCAAAATATTGGATTGTATACACTGATTTTTGTTCCTGAGAAATCTTGGAGTGATATCAGTATGGATTTTGTTCTTGGCTTACCGAGGACAACAAGAGGTAATGATTCTATATTTGTTGTTGTTGATAGATTTTCTAAAATGACATATTGCATACCTTGTAGGAAAACATTAGATGCAGTGCATATAGAAGATCTTTTTTTTAAGAAGATTGTCAGATTGCATGGATTGCCGAAGAGTATCATCTTTGACTGAGACAGTAATTTTGTTGGTTATTTCTAGAAGACTCTATGGAAAAAGTTGGGTACTGAGTTGAAGTATAGTTCTACATTTCATCCATAGATTGATGGACAGACAGAGGTTGTAAATAGGAGTTTGGGTAATCTATTGAGATGCTTAGTTGGAGACAAACTGAGTAATTGGGATTCTATGTTGGCACAAGCTGAATTTGCATACAATAATTCAGTGAATAGGAGTACTAGAAAAACACCTTTTGAGATTGTTAATGCCACACAACCAAGAGGTATATCAGATTTGAAGAACATTGCTGGAGAAGATAAGAGAAGTGCTGAAGGAGAAGAATTTGCTAAGTTCATGAAGACATTGCATGAGGAAGTGAAACATAAGTTGGAACATAGTAATCAGAAATACAAGGATAGAGCAGATAGATGAAGAAGACAAGAGTTTTGCAGTTGGAGATGAAGTAATGATTCATTTGAAGAAAGACAGATTTCTTGTTGGAACATATGGAAAATTGAAGATGAAGTAATTTGGTCCATGCAAGATATTGAGAAAGTTTGACAGTGGAAATGCTTATGAGATTGAGTTAGCTGATGACATAGACATATCACCTATATTCAACATTGCAGATTTGTATGAGTATTATTAATCTGATGAAGAAATGACAGTACCAAATGATTATCCTAAGAAACAAACATAAGAAGTTGAATAGATTTTGGAACAAAGAGTTGGCAGAAGCACAAGAGGAAAAGAGTGTATGGAATATCTGGTAAAGTGGAAGAACAGACTGATGGAAGGCAGTTCTTGGATTTCACAATCTGAGTTGGATTCAGCTCGGGTTGTACCTGCTACATGATTCAGAGAATCATTTCATAACAACCCCGGGTGTCTGATGTAGGAGCATCTTGGGTGCTTGGCAATCATGTATCACCAAAAATATGTTAGAGTTGTTAGATGTGCTTGATAGCTGCTTTTGGGCTCTCGGTGATGTATTCTTGTTTCCACCGACGAGGCTCGGTTGCTGCTCGCTTCGGTTGTTCACTGAGTTGGTTCAGTTCATTCACCTAGTTGGTTTCTGTTGCTCGATAGTCTTGCTCACCGAGTGGTTTATTTTGGATTTTTGTTGAGGCTGACTTGTGCATTTAATTTTGGTCATGGAGTTAATGGTTGCATCGATCATTGGGAAGTGTGTGGACTTAGATCTGGCTCACCCCTTTCTCCAATGTTGGATCTTATGAATCTTTAGAGCTGACCTGTTTCGGTAGCCTCTTGTATAAATAAAGTAATATGTTGTAGATCTTAGGCAATTGGTTTGCAGTTTTAGAAGAGGATAGAATCAAAATGTTTGGCAGACCCTCGCATGTATGAGGATTGTTTGTAATTGTTAAGGTTTTAGGATTGTTGCAAATGTAATAGCACTATTTGATTGTATGTATTTTCCAAATGCAACAATCTCTTTCATTTATATTGAGAATGAGCCAAGAAGAGACATGTCCCTTCATGGGACATGTCTATTCATTATTATGTAATTAATATAATGACAATTATGATTATATATATATATAATATCTCGAGTATTATATTAATTTCTCTAATATTTACATTATATATATATATATATATATATATATATATATATATATATATAAGTACATATATACATCTCATATACACTAAATATATATATATATCTTCACTAGTATTGAATCATAGTGTTTATCCGACTAAAGCTACAAAACATCAACACTCCCTCTTAGCCAGGGAACATTAAATACATGATTAGGATTAGAAGATATCATTTACTGAGATATCAGAGATATGGTCTGACTAGGAATATTAAGTCGCATGATATTCATCATAACTCATAGATTCATAAGAATATCATCTCATGATATTGGGAGCATTGGCCATAGAATATCAAGTCTCATGATATTCACCAAGTGCTCAGAGTAATGGCCTACTAACATCAAGTCTCATGATGTCCACCAAATACTCAAAAGTTTATAAAGATATCATCTCATGATATCGGGAGCATTGGCCTGCTAAATATCAAGTCACATGATATTCACCAAGTGCTCAGAGTAATGGCCTACCAACATCAAGTCTCATGATGTCCACCAAGTACTCAAAAGTTTATAAAGATATCATCTCATGATATCAGGAGCATTGGCCAGCAGAATATCAAGTCGCATGATATTCATGAAGTGCTCAGAGTAATGGCCTACCAACATCAAGTCTCATGAAGTCCACCCGGTACTCAAAAGTTTATAAAGATATCATCTCATGATATCGGGTGCATTGGCTTGCAAAATATCAAGTCGCATGATATTCACCAAGTGCTTAGAGTAATAGCCTACCAACATCAAGTCTCATGATGTCCACCAAGTACTCAATAAATGTCCATATGTAATGTGCACTTACCATAGGAACATTCCTATCATCTATCATGATCTGTTTCAGCCATCATAAGATGTCTATCACAATAGAAGATCATGGCCTGTTTAAGGAACTCAATCCACCATGCAAGATATCATCTATCATGATCTATTTCAGCCATCATAAGATGTCTATCATAATAGAAGATCATGGCCTGTTTAAGGAACTCAATCCACCATGCAAGATATCATCTATCATGATCTGTTTCAGCTATCATAAGATGTCTATCATGATAGAAGATCATGGCCTGTTTAAGGAACTCAATCCACCATGCAAGATATCATCTATCATGATTTGTTTCAACCATCATAAGATGTCTATCATGATAGAAGATCAAGTTATTGTAAGATCGTCACCGTCCAATAACTTTAACAAATACAAGTGATAATCATTTGGAAGTCGTCACTTCCTCATGATTTACACAAGGCCCAAAAGGCATTCATGATTCCTAGTCCTCTGACTGTTATAGTTTCTTGATCACTGGAGAATCCATCTTAGTATGGACTACTCCCTCTGAATCAATACGGCCAAGATTATCAAAAGTTGATTTAACCATATCCTCTATCTGCTCTCTCTGAAGCTCAAGTTCTTGTATCAACCTCTTGTCTTCTTTTGAAATGTCAGACTCCCTCTGCATTTGGTCTCAATCATCAATTTGTTTGCAAGAATTAAGTTGTCTCCCTTGAATGCAATTTTCTTGTGCTTCCATCATGATGGTATGTCAGAGAGAGATTACAAATAGCTCACTAAACTATCTCGACCGAAAATACCAATGATAGAAGCATACAAGATTTTACTAACCAATAGTATAACATGAATTACAAACTTAAAAATTATGTGCATTAATAAAACATGGAATACTTATCTTTATAAATTTTAATTATTTCATCCTGTAAGGTGAGCCCATATAGAAAATATCATGCAAATTCACAGAATGATGTTGCCATTCTCGAACATTACCAGAATTCTTCACATGACCTGTCTTGAATATCCAAAGGTTCTATACACTATGACAACTTTCAATATGATCGGATCTCGCGATTAGGCTTTTAAAGAAGGAACCTCGCTCTTTTACAGATTTTTTTTGCATAGCCCTGTACACAATCAGTCATAACTTTTGAACCTGACATTTTCTCTCCAATCGCTCCGCTGAGATTCATCTAAATTTATTTATCACCAACATATCTAAAATTCAGAAAAATCCAACGGTGCATTTGTGAGATATGGTCCTTGTACTAAGACTGTATTTTCTGAGGTAGTCACACATTCAGCATCAACAAACTACTCTCTTACATTTGCAACTTGGCTCTGATACCATGTTAAGGTTTTAGGATCGTTGCTGCAAATGTAATAGCACTATTTGATTGTATGTATTTTTCAAATGCAACAATCTCTTTCATTTATATTGAGAATGAGCCAAGAAGAGACATGTCCCTTCATGGGACATGTCTATTTATTATTATGTAATTAATATAACGACAATTATGATTATATATATATATATATAATATCTCTTGAGTATTATATTAATTTCTCTAATATTTACATAATATATATATATATTTAAGTACATATATACATCTCATATACACTAAATATATATATATATATATATATATATATATATATATATATATATATATATCTTCACTAGTATTGACTCATAGTATTTATCCGTCTGAAGCTACAAAACATCAACAGTAATTGAATTCCATGATTGTATGGCCGTAACCGAGAAGGCCTCACAGCCCGGCATGTATAAAGTTTCTCATGAATAATATATGAAATTCTGTATTCTCTCTCTCCCTGTTTGTAGTTCTCGCTTCCGAGTGTTGTTTCCGCAAGGAGGTTGGTAGTTGGGTGTTCCTTGGCCCCCCTTCTTAGTCTCTCTTGCGTCAGTAGAGGTGGAAGTTGATAAGGTTGAAGTCTTAGGAATGGAGGGCTCACTATCACAAAAGACAAAAGTTAAGTTACATTAGAAGGTGATGTTAAAGATTAAGTGTTCCCTTCAACTACTAACAAAAAATGCTCAAATTTTTCCACATGTTCTCTTTATACTATGTTGTTACTTTGTGTTTGGACGATTTACCTTGCTTCCCTAGGTTCAAGATTGTTGGATTCAGTGGTACTATATATCCACACACACACACACACACACAGAGAAGCATATTGAAACAAATGGTGAGCACAAGGTAGATCTATGAAGGAAGATGCATGAGTAGGAGGAGAAAGGAGCATCTTTGGAGGGAGATAGTGTAGGGATAAAGGTGTAGAGGAAAAAACCAATTATGACAAGCAATTGTAGAAGGAAGACTACATATTGAATTGTATTCCCTGACCCAAGGATAGTTTGGAGCTAGGATGGATCTTGGAATAATCTGAAAGTAAAATACATGAGGAATGGGAAATACCCTAGTAGATGTTTTAATATAAGTAGCATAAATTCTTAGTAATCTAAGAAAGACCGCTGAAGAGAAAACTAAGAGAATCCAAGACATCATTGGATTTCAATTGCTTCTGGCCCCCACATTTGATGCAATGCAACAAATTGCATTATCGGCAGAGAATCTGATCAAAGAACCGGGCTACAAAATTGTGGAGGACATGGAGAACATTATTGTTTCTCTAAAAGCTACACAAAAGAACATTGAACATGTAACCGGTCAATGGGCACCGTTTCTTCATTCAGCAAGGAATATTTATAAAGAGATCTTCACACAGCTACAAATGTAAAATTACAAGTGAAGCTAAACCCTTTGTCCTATGGAGGCAAAAAGGGGAAGAAGAACAAGAAGAAATGGGAAGCAGGAAGAGATCAGGTGAGAAGGAAAGAAGGCCAGAAAGGTTAGAAAACAAGAATCTCAGAAAAGAAACAGGACATAATAGCTATAAAACAGAAGAGCTAAAGCACTTGCATAGGGGAAGTCTGGAACTGGGGAAGTATGCCACAAAAAAAAGAGAAAGGAAAAAGAAGTCTACAAGACAAGGTATAAGATGTGATAAGTAAGTGAGTATGGTTTTGCCACCAATGACAAAGGGGAAGATTGTTAGCAATATAAGTTGTCATTAGTGAAGATAGTTGCAAACACCATTTCCACCGGTAGAGGCTCACTTGTAGATCACTTATCTTAGAGTTTATGCACTGGTAGACTAGAAACAAAGTATATGCACCGGTAGATTAAACAGAGGTAATACATCGGTAGACCGAATAGAGTACATTGTATTGGTCTTGTATTACATATAGGGATGGACCGGGTATAAGATTAATACCGGTCAAAACTGCATAAAGATCCGCACCGGATTTTGCGGAGGAGTTTGAGTTAAAACCGGAATATGCGGAGCATCCACCGATTAGAACTGATGTTAGCTTTTTAACAGGAGTTAGCTTTATTTCTATGCGGATGTTTTCAAGGTCATAGGACGCAAGAAAGGTTGTTGTTGAGAGCAGTTGAATAGAGAGCGTAGAGAAGAGATCTGCAAGGGAATTACAGTCACCATAGGTGAAAGGCAAAGAGGCAGAAAAGATTCAACAACCAAGCAAACCGGGGAAGAGATCAACAGGTATGATCTAATCAGACAATTAGTGTCAATTGAGATCATTGCTTTTATAAGGTGTGAAAGCATATTGAAATCCCTCAATCAGGGTGAACCCTAATCGGTTCTTTGTAAAAATCCTTTAACCGGGTAACATCTTTGTTGATGTTGAAAGTCCTCTAACCAGGCAACTCCTAACAGAGTTAAGATCTTAACCGATCTTCTATCAAATCCTTAACCAGGTAGCACCTTCACAAGTGCTTTGTAAGCTCCTAATAGGGCATCTTTATTTCTGCAGAAGTGAAGTTGTGAGCTTTCTCTCACCGTGGTTTTTTCCTTCTAACTGAGGGTTTCCACGTATACATCATGTGTTGATCTGTGTATTTCTATTTATGCTTGTGAATGATTGTTTACATTCTACTTATCTTAGAAGAATAATTAAACAAGTGTTGAATTGTAATAGAAATAGTATTTACTGATTCACCCCCCCCCCCCCCCCCCCTCAGTAACCGGTTAGGAATAACACACATGTGTTCTATGAGTATCTAATCAATACTCCGAACACCTTGTTCTTAATAGATCTATCATTGCAAACCAAAGCCTAACCGTCTCATGGATCTAATCTCCTCAGATGATGTATCTACCCTTTGGAATTTCCATGTTGCAGCACAGGATATGTCAGCACCATCAAAAGTCAAAGGAAGGATGAAATATCAATATGACAAAGAGTTGGCTCATACCATAGCCTCACTTGTTTCATCAACTTTTGATCAAATCTCAGATACAAAGATTGGGTATGTTGACCTGACCAATTTCTTGCAAAGGCTTGACAAAGTCCAGGGAATAGAAAAGCTTTTGACAAAGCTACAAAGGGATTTGGAGAGTTGTCAAACAGTAGAAGTGGACATCACCAACAATCTCGGGCAAATAAGATGCAAGGTTCTTACCAGAGTTGATAACCTCTTCATTGAAGAGGAAATGACTACATAATACACTGACAGAGTTAATGCTGATTTTGATTTTGAAGAATTTGGAGCGCATACGATGAACAAATTTGCTGCATATAAATTTGTGGCAAAACACTTAAGGGATTATCTTGCAGATGATTACAAAATTGTGAAATCAGCACATACAAATGCAATCAGGGTTGAAGCCATTTTAGAGACAACGAAGATTCCATATCTTCCTATGGTTCATGATTGTATTCTCAAATATAAGGCCTTCCTTGAGAATTCCAAGGATTGATTCACTTTTCTTCACCTTTTTGTTTTAGTTTTTATGCTTTGTAGATTGGAGAAGACGAATTGCATGCAATGCAATTACATGTAATTCGATTGCATGTCCTTATGACATTTAATCCAATAATTCTTCTCACCTAGTTTTACTAGGTCAAAGTGGTTGAGTTGCTCCCACTTTTTCCTCATTTTTCTCATTTCTTTTCCTATAAAAGGAATGACCCTCTCATTGTAAAAAATATCTTTATTTTATGCAAGAGAGCTCTGCCAAACTTGTGCAAGCATAACTGTGATTGTGTAGTACTGTTTTGGAGAAAAATAAATAGAAAGAAACAATTGGAGCTGAAGCTGTGACTGAGTGCAATTGTGGTGAATCAAATTAGAAGTTGTGACTGCAATTTGGTTTTACTGTCTTTGTATTTATGTGATTTCTGTGTTTTGTTAAGAGCAAAGTGAATATCAGAAACAATCGGAGCCAAAGCTGTGACTAGGAGCGATTGTGGTAATATAAAACTAGAAGCTATGACTGTAGGTTATAATACCATCTTATTTTCACGCAATTGGTTAGAATAGTTAGAATTTGTGTGCCCCAATGGTAGAGGTATTTCTTATAAAATAGATAAGCAGGTCTTAAAGCCAAGCCGGTACGCTTTTCAATCAGCCTGTGAGTTGCTGTTGGTTTATCGGTATCACTGTTTCCAACTTTTAGATAGTAGTGTAGTTTAGAAATTAAAGCTTTGTCCATTACTCGTTCTTCGGGTAAGTGGATTCCTTCTTGAAAGATAAGAAGGAATATTAGTAACACCCTTTTTGATAATCTCTTAACTTCTCGCTTACCTTGAGTTGATCCAAGGAACGGTGAGAAGGGGGAGCCTCTAAGGTAGGAGAGACATTGTCTCATATGCTGTGGCTGGTATACTTATTTTGCGACTAGATTTTTTTCCCAAAATTGTCGGTTGCAAAATATCCACCCAACAGGGACAACTTTGAAGATCTTAGTGATAGGTACGAGTCTAAGTCTAATTTTTACATGCTATATCATGATTGGAAAAGACAATTCTTGGTATGCACTAAAAATGAAGTGCAAGTTTTATCAAGTTTGAATGGCACACATAGGTAAGTTGAAAACATAATCCATAGTGAATCAAGAGGACAAAATTAGCTTAGTATCTCACTTATTGATTTACAAACAATGAAGAACTCTATGGAAGAAATTAAAATAGCTTACTTACACGTGATGTTTTATAGGGATATTGCCACCAAATTTGCAGATGAGACTTTGTCTCTAACTAAGCAATTAAGGGAAGAGGTTAGTGAGCTCACCATTGAGCTTGATTCCACTAGGTTTGAAAAGTGTCCAAGAGGCACTCCTTGAAGCAAATGATCAGTGATATGAAGCCAAACATTTTAGAGAGGAGGAGAATAGAGAAATGGCCAAGGTGATCAGCCAGGTAATGAAGGAGCTTGATAGCATTCAGGAGGAGTTTGAACTTGTACATTGTCCCATAAAATCTGAAATTAGGAGCTCGGAGCAGCAAAATGTTTGGATAGAGCATGAGGATTATGATAGTAATCAACTGATTGATAATATCTTGTTTGATGTGGATGCTAATATGACTTTTGACAATCAACTCTTTGAGTTGGATGATGAAGTTTTCCCCGATTTTAGTGATGAGAGTGGGATTGATTACAAGATTTGTGACCTAGGTGCAATTTATAGGAGTGAGTTGTTGATTCAAGATTGGATTGGGCAAAATTTCAGTGTTGGTTCGGCTGTTCACTTTCCAATCAGCTCCCACAAGACTATGGTTCTTGGCATGCAAATGGGTTTGTATGCATTTCATATCGAGTAGATGATTAGTAAATGGTTGAGGATTGATGGTAGAGGAGATTTTCTCATTGGAGGTGGTTTTTTCAGATACTCCCATTCTCATGAGTCCTATGTATTCAATGGGATTTCTGAATGTTCGTCGTTGTCTTAGTTTTCTCACACCGTTTATGGCAACTTTAGTCTTTGGGCAGTTTGGTTTTGAGGAGATTCTTTGGGCATAGTTCAGTTATTGTAATGTCCCCAATTGGACCTTACTTGATTTGTCTTAAAATTCATAATTAGTGTTTTGATTTCCCTTGGGAATGGTAATTTGTAATGTTTATTCTAGGAGGATGCCAATCCCCAATAATTATTATACATCATTATGCATTTAAATCATATTAAGAATAATCTCTAATTCACAAAATATATTTGAGCTCTAATTCCTTACTTCACTCCTAATCATAGACCTTAAGAAAGATGGTGGATTTATTGTGTTAGGACGCTTGCATAGTCTACAAGTGGATTCCCTCGAGGTTCTACCTATCTCAGGATCTTTCCATCATGTGACCAATTTACCTGCTTGTTCCTACACATACTCCCTATCCCCTTAATAGTGATTAGTGAGTTATTAAAGAATTAGCTGAGTATATATTATTATCTTCTGTATAATAAAAATATTAGTAAACATACATGCCATGATGCATAGTTCTGTTTCCACTTAAATATATAAATAGTAAATATATGGATAAACTTATATAACATATTTGATATTTAATTCAAAGCTTATTCTGAATAATATATAATTTATATTCAATAACCTATCATCATGAAAATCCATTATTAAATAATTTTATACTTATAATCACGAGATTTCATAATTCTCTATATAATGTATTTATTTCATATTATATATATTAGTTACTTATTTATCAATATATTTGAGTTAAGTTATTTCAAATGTAAGTTTACTTCATAACAATATTACTATATTTCATAATTCATTATTTCAATATTTGTTTCATAACCTATTATTCTAAAGTTTATTTCATATTATTGTTAATATCTAATTCATGTAATTCTTATAAATAAATTAACTCAACAAAGATATACTTACCTTCTTTCTATATGTCTTTATTTTTAGCTTATTCAATGTTTCTTTCCTTTTAATATTCCCCTACATTTCCTCCTTGATCTTCTCATATATTTCCTCCTTGATTTTCTCTTACATTTCTTTTCTTGTTTCCGTTGAAATTTGAATAATCCACTCTTATTATTATTCTTCTCCTTTTTATTTATTTCCTCCATATATATAAAATCCGGAAGGAATGGATTTGATATCCATTATATACATTGGCATGTTGAAGGGTTGCGACCTTTAGATGTTAGAGATATGCCTCTATAATTTATTTATTTATAATAATAATAATAATTTATTTATATTTTATTTGAATTACCATTTACAATGATTATTAATATCATTGTTTATATTATAATTACATTGTATTATTATTTATTTATTTTACTATTTCATAATTATACTTATTATTTATTTAATAATTTATATTATATTATATTATTTATTTATCTATTTTAATATTATTATTTATTTATTATATAATATTTATATAATAATATGTTATTATATTAATGATATATTAGTTTATTGATTTATTTTAATTTTATTATTATATTTTATCATTCAATTTTAGTCTCGATAGGGGACATCACAGTTATTTACCACTTTCTCTTGGGAGAGTTTGGGACACTGCAGTCATTTCATGGTGTTAGTTGGAAATCTCTTAAATGATGATTGCTTGATTATAGTGAGATGGGTTGGCTGGTGTATTCGACGTCCTTCCCTTGACACATGGAGATTAAGCATTGATGGTATGTTTTCTGTTGGCGATAGTAGAGGCATTCCTTGGTTTACAGATTGCAAAGTTGTAACAATGATTGATCTTCATTTTTGGAATGTCATGTGGAGTCTTTTGGGTTAATGTTATATGGTTGAGCACAGTGTTCTTTCTATTGCCTAGGATAATGATTGGCAGTGAGTTTGCTAATGTGGTATTATTGAAGTTACCTTCTCTTAGGGATTTTAGTTTTGGTTTTGTTGATGTTTCTTTATGGGGTTCTAGGGGAGGAGAGTGTAGTTTGAGCATGTTGGTTTATTAGTTATGATCTTATGTCCCA
This sequence comes from Chamaecyparis obtusa, assembly GCA_027943335.1. Taxonomy (NCBI): domain Eukaryota; kingdom Viridiplantae; phylum Streptophyta; class Pinopsida; order Cupressales; family Cupressaceae; genus Chamaecyparis; species Chamaecyparis obtusa. Next base: position 1,303,052 of record BSBK01002438.1, on the reverse strand, counting down.
AGTTTGATTGGGAACCTTGAGATCACTTTGGTTAGCAACTCAGCGATTGATAGGAAAGTGACAACCTATGTTGACATTCCAAATTCACTCATATTTTTTCAGTTTGGTCATTTCGAAGAGCAGTTTGCTGAGGAGATGACTGAGTTTATGCAGAGCTTGATTACTCTTCTTGTTGGAGATTGGTAGGTCTCTAGTTTGGGCACCCTGCAGGATAGTGACTACAATAGATGGTGCTGCAATTTTCCAAGGTTGACTTGGAACCCTGGGATCATTCTTGGGTTCAGCATGGATCATTCAGGTGATTGTGGATTGCATTGGCATTGCTTGAGGACAAGCAATCTTTGGGAAAAGCGGACTGTAATATCCCCATTTTCATGGTTATGTTGTGGTGCAGTTGTTGTTGGCTTTTTGGGGTTGTTCGATGCACTAGTGAGCTCAGTGGGATTATTGGAGATGAATAACACCTTCTAGATTGATGTCAGACAACTTGTCTGAGACTATATTTTTAGAAGTGGCTTTTTTAGCACTTAATATTTATAGGGAGTTTTAGTACATCATAGATTGGGCTAGTTTGGTGTTTGGACACTTTTTTTAGCAGTTGCTATTTTTAGTAGTAGGTCGGCCTCTATTTCCCTAGCAGTAAAATATGTCATTCTTGGACGCTCAGTGAAGATCAATTGTGTTAAAAGAAATATATTTTGACTTTTAGTTACTTTAGTCTATTATATTGTCACTATATGACTTAAGTGAATTGTATTCCTTGGGCTAGGGGCCTGGCTTGATTGGCGAGAGCTTCTTGTTATGAAGCACGAGGTCACGAGGTCCAATCTCCCCCCTAGCCCACGTGGTACCGGAGGATGTGTTGTGCTAGCGTCACTAGTCAAGTTAAAAAGTTTACCCAAGAATTGTACTTTTATTTTTTGCGTTGTGCCACTAAAATGATGTTGAGTGCATTAATTTTTTAATTAAATTTAAAATCTTATGTATAATCTACTCAAATATTTTGAATTCTACTGAATCTATTTCTTACTTATTTGACAATCAATCCAGCATCACCAATTACCTTTGATGCATTTGCTTTGTGTCCAACTATTGCATCTTGACAAAAAAAGAGGACAATTCATTTCTATACACTGCTATCTATTGGAGACTGTTGTAACATGCAATATAATGAATCATTTAGTAAATGCGAGAGAAATTTTCCATAGGTGTATGATCAAGTTTATGATTACAAAATGTTGGGAACAATCCAATAACAACCAATGAGTTCTTTCTAACAAGGATATAAAAGTAGTGTTCCACTAGGATGCATCCTTTCCTAAGTAGTTGCTACAAAGATGGGGGCATTAGTCCTTGTCAACCTGACTGTTTTCTACCTAGATAGTCTCACACGTCTTCCAGTGCCTCGTAGGGTCGTTAGACTCATTCCCCATGAACTTCGGCAGTTTCTACCAATCCACATGCGAACTTGTCAAAGGAGACACCATCTTTCTCGCCTACTTGCTCCCTTGTGCGTCGGACTTGGGTGGACTATTCTGACCGCTACGTTTTAGTACTTTCCCTGGACTCTCGACCACACACACATCCTCTACACGTCCACCTCCAGTGTCCCCAACAGCTCGGGTATTTTCATGCTTTGACTCATTCTTGTACTCCCTTCATCTGACAGTCTTTTGTTCAAATCCTCTAATGATGGGTTCTCCTAAGATAGATAGATTCTTCTTCGTACTCCTTGCTTGACAGTGTTTGTACACACGGTTGTCTTACTTGGTTGGCAAGGTACATTTTGTCAGGGGGCAGTAAGTTTCTGGTAATTTCTTGTAATCTTCTTCTCCATTCTTGTTCTATAATTTTTAAAGATCGTCTGATTACTTGGTCTTGACCACCTTCTAGCCTCTTCTTTCATTTATTGGGATCCAAGGGCATGAATCACACAATGCTGACCCGACTCCTTTTAAGGCAACAATGCCAAATGTTTACTGCTATACCTAGTAATTTACATACATGAAATAATAATACAAATGACAATGCATACTAGATACAGAAGTAAAATATATCTTTATTAGCTCACGAATTTATTAAAAAGAAGAAGACCAAAGATGGTCAGCAAATATTACAATTTACCTGATGATACTATACCCCCTTCATTGGCAGTACATGACATATTTAATGGACCTGATGGTTGGCAAGAGGAACACAGTTGTCAACCAATTGAGACAACTACCCGATAGTTATAACACACTTAATACAGTCAATTAATACATTGATAGATAACCAATATTATCAAACACAACAATAGGTATTTTATGCTGACTACAGATGCCAAGTTGACGTATCCTTGTATTTTCATATGCATATGTTGGTTGCATGAATGTTACAAGACCGAAAAACCTTGTGCAAATGCATGAGCATGAACCCTTTGTTATTATCTTGAAACAAGGAAAGTTTATTATTATATAAACTTGGATAGCCATATAGATTCTCATAGCTATTTGGCTGGTGGATAACCATGGAAAAGTTGGGATCCAAACTAAATATAGTCTGGTAGAAAGTTATAGATATTTGAAAGGATTTTAATTGTGAAGTACTAGATCAATAGGGGCCCGTGAATCACCTTGGTGCTCTTAAAGTCTCAATTTTGTTTGATTCTGATCTGCAATAAATTATAAAAACAGTCAACCATGAGGGGAGGAATCTTGAATGGAACAAAATTGAATCCTTGTGATGGGGCATGATTGGCTAGTCATATTGTGTGTTACATTCTATGATTTATAAATATTTAATATTTATTTATACGTGAAATTATAGATACAAACATATTTGCAAAAAACAATTTTGAAAGAGGAATCCAACACCCTAAGAAAAGAGGCTGGCATCTCATTTGTTCATTTGTTCTTTCATGCTTGCATACTCCATGATTTTTGTTCCTACTCAGTGTTCTATTTTTTCCATAGAGTTTGATTGTAGGGATGTCTCACATATATAACAAAGCACCACTTGCAATGAATTAGAATCTGACACAAAATGTCTCACATTTCTCTGTATGTCATTTTTTATTATTGTGGTTGATTTCTTGAACTTTATTCTTGAATGCAGATTAACAATTTTCCTATATTAAGAAAAGGAATGTTACCATGCTTTTGGAGAGCATTAACTGATAATGATAAAGGAGGAGAGGAGTGTAGTTATGCCTTCCGTTGGAAAACTTTCTTCCTTGATAGACTTGAAGTTCACACTACAAGCTTCCATATTGCAAAGGTCACCCGGCATGTTGTCCAAATAGAAGTGACTCATCTTATCAAACCGAAGGATGTTGAAGATGTGGCACTATTAGAGAGAATGAGCAAGCAAACACATTATTCTTCAAAAGTAGAGCAGGTACCATCAGATAAAACAACTGATCATGTTGAAGAAATAGTAAAAGTTGACAGCCTTAAGCAGCTTGAAAGCAACCCGTTTTGGTTCAAAGTCAATGTTACATATTGGGCATATGGAACAGGAGATCTGATTTTGCAGTACAATATAGAACCAAACAAGGAACTTCCACCTCTTCCACGCATTGGCGTAGTGTTTGAGATAGATAAGAGTTTTAAGCAAGTGGAGTGGTTTGGAAGAGGACCCTTTGAATGCTATCCAGATAGAAAGCATGCAGCTCATGTTGGAATATACAGGAAGGATGTTTCAGATATGCATGTTCCATATATTGTTCCCAGTGAGAATGGTGGCAGAGCAGATGTCAGATGGGTTGCATTCACAAATCCTCAAGGTACTGGTCTATTTGCTAGCTGCTATGACGAGTCTCCTCCAATGCAGATGAGTGCAAGCTATTATAGGACTGAGGATTTGGACAAAACAACTCATGAAGAGAAGCTTAGAGAAGGGGATAGCATTGAGGTTAGTACTTTCTTGCTTTGCTTCTTGTTGTATCTTGACAAAGTAGATGAAACAAAAATGTGATTTTCTGATCCTCCAACATAAGTATCTCACTTTCGTCTCCATATTTCTTATAAATAATTATCGACAAAGAAAACCCCTGGATATCAGAAGGAATTCTATACATGACAGCTTATTTCTTTGAAAATGAGAAGATTTTATTTTAACATAGTAGTTGTGAACTCAAGCTATTTTTTCCCTTTGTTTAGATGATTTTTTATAAATTTTATATTATTTACCTGAATGTTTATAGACAAACCTAGCTGTCTTGGCCTTCACCATACACTATATCATAAATTCAGCCAGAGTACTTGAGAGAAGTATGGTTTAGATTTTTATGGAATGACAGTACCAGCTGAAAGATTGAAACATGTCTATTCAGCATTTCATTCTTCAAAGTCCTTAAGTTCTCATAGTATGAATTGCATTGCAATGCACACAGATAAGATAAAGGGTTAACAGTGATAGAACTAGACTTTAATTGAAACAACTGTATAACCTGGCTATATTAGAGATGAGAAATAGTAATCCAGAAAGAGAATATAGATAATTAATTGTACTCAATAAAATATGTACAAATTTTATAGTTAGCAAGAAACTAGTTTATGACCAGGTCCCTGTCCTTGTATCCATGAATTTTGGTGATTATATTTATATATAATATAGTCATACTCTTATTCATTTATTTAAGTGTCCCAATTTTAATAGTGTTTCTGATTCCCTTATAGTAACCTATACCCCCATATCTCCACATCCATGCTTACAACATAGAAGTAATCCAGAAAGAGAATATAGATGATAAATATTTGTACTTTATAAATTAATAGTAATCTAGAAAGAGAATGTAGATGATAAACATTTGTACATTACAAAATACTTACAAACTCCGTAGCTACCAGGAATCTCTAGTTTATGGCCAGGTTCCTGTCCTGTTATCCACAAACTTTGGTGACTACATTTATATATGTTATAGCCATACTCTTGTCCATTTATTTATGTATCCTATTTATAAAAGTGTCCCTATTTCCCTTGTGGTAACCTGTAACCCCACATCTCTACATAGCCTTGCTTACAACTGTAGAAGTTTATGGGTCACGCTTTCATGCAGCAACCAGTGTCCTTCAGAGATACAACACAAAGTTTTACGGAGTATATAACAATTTCTTGTTATGGATCTGGATTAGGGGAATATACCAGTTATAATAGTGAATAGTTTTAGCCCTCCTTACATAAGATCAGCTTCATCCCTTCCCGTTGTTGAAATTCAGAAATGTTTTGGGCATTGATTGAAATCCAGGCTATTGTGATGTCCCCTTCTCTGGGATAGAATTTAATGGAAATTCCAGTTAAAGATTAAATAAATAAATAAGGAAATATGACTTAATTATAAAATTATAATTAAGCTGATAAAATTAAACTATAAAAATTAATGTGTATATATATATATATATATATATATATATATATATATATATATATATATATATATGTATGTATATATATAAAATACTAGAAATTATTAATATAATAATGAAATTATACACTATATTATGAAGGAATAATAATAAAATAAAATATTAAAAAATAATAATAATAAAATATGAAATAATTACAAAAATATATATTATATAAGATCAGCATATTCACACATCAACTATCTACATAGATGACATGGCTAAACTTAGTAAACATGTGGCACATTTAAATTTGGATACAAATCCCATTATTCAATATAAATTAATATGGATATGGAGCCGTTCACAAACGAAGGACAGCCATTGTTGATTATTGACTTCATAATCAATAAGAAGACTTGAATTAAAATGGACGACGCCAGCAATTAACTAATCTAAGTGATGGGAGTAAACAGAGACAAGGAGAAGGGATTAATGGGAAATTGGCATACACCATCGATAAACCCAGTATATTCGACGATATGTATATGATTACTGGTTGTCAGAAGAGGAAGATCGTATTGATATGAGACAAAAAGGGTCAGTATGATATTGCGAAGGCACGTAGATAATTATATCAGCGCTCATGACATCGACTAAGTCATTCAGCATTCCATATAGATTTAATAAATAAACTAGTTGCTGGCAAAATTAGATGAACAAATGATGGGAGAGGCATGCTATGTAAACAGCGATTATTAGATTAAGTCTAATGATAATAAACCGATGCCAACCATATCAAGGATGCATATCAATTGAGAAGAATAATTGATAATCATAGTAATAATAAAAGGTGTGATTAGTAGTTATGAAGGTAGACGATTATGAAGGGACATAAGGACATGTCCCATACAATATGACTCTTCACTCAAGAGCGCAGATATAAGGAGCCATTCCCATCATCCATTGAAGACACACATTGAAACTTATTACTTATTTATCCATTTTAGATCCGCTCAAAGCAATTGCCTAGTTGGCTTAAACTGGTTGCAAGCAATCAAATATATATCAGAGGGCCCATAGTTGTAGGATCCAAGAGTTCAGATCATAAACAACAACATTGTCATCATTGCAAGAATAGATCTACACGTCTGAAACAATAACCCTATCACTATAAGAGATATTATCAATTCATTGTTACATAACATTACTGCTTATACATACCCATCTTAGTTAAAAACGATATTATAGATTGTAATTCATAATAAGTATAAAGAATTCCAGTTCATTGTCCCTTAATCACAAGATATTCTAAGTGGGACCATTACAGCTATTCTGAGAAATTGGTGTATTTTTTTGTGGCACCACTGGAATTTTGAGTTTACTTTTGGTGGGTTCCACTGCTGTTGATCTTGATAAGCTATTACAGAGGGGTTTAACTGCAGCGAAATGTTTGTTGGCAATTATGGGCTTTGAACTAAGGCATCCGTTGCTTGGCCTGGTTCTGTATCTGTATCTTTATTGTGCAATTGTCAAGGTGAGATTGTCTGTTGATTGTGTTTGTATCAGGGAGATGGGTATTACTTTTGTTGATTTGTGTGTGTTGCTAAAAGTCTCCATTATCTGAAAGGTATTATCATTCTTTGATTCTTACATGTCTTCAATGAAATTAGGTTTGCTTTCAGCATCATTGTAGTTAATCGTGTCATTTATGGACTCTCAATAGGTGATGGCAATGGTATGTCAACATGTAGAGGTATTGCTTGAGGGTTCTATGTTATTCATTGTTGAAAGATGGGCTTGGAAACCTGTATGATTGTAAAATTGGTGTTGGTGGTTAAACTAATCTGAGGCTATTAAGAGGGTTGTTGAACTTTAGTTTGTTGGTATGCATGCTGTCCATTTATAAATACTTGTAGAGCCAAGAATGAATGACCATGTTAACTTGTGGCGATGCCTAGTATAAATAAAAAGAGGTCATGATTAAGGTGCTGCCAGCAAAATTTATTGGCATGATATCTACAAGATGGTGCTTGATTAGCATCATACACTTGGACATGAAATGGGAAAAATGAAGTGCTCAAATCTCATCAAGTTTTAATGGTTTTTTGAGTATGATGTCAGGTAAAGTTTTCCTATTTGGTTTCGTAGTAAGGGTTTTTTACTTTTTGGTGTAGGAGCATCTCAAGGGTTGTGCAATATTGCATAACCAAAAACTATGTGTTTTGTTTTCTTTTGTTCTTTTCCTTTTGGGATGATTTCAGAGTTTTTGTAAGTGTTTGGATTCTCAATTTATTGTAGCATCAAGCTTGAGAACGCATATGGGGTGGTGCATGGTAATTGGATGAGTTCTGTTTGATGCTTGAAGATGAAGGCCTAATTAATAGTCTTGTGCAGGTGCAGTATTGTACAAGGAATATTTCATCATCTAGAAGTTGTTTGTTAACACCATTAGGTTCTATCTATTCATATTTCATGATTTGGCACAGTATGAAATTCAATTATTCAAACTGTAGCTCTTTTCCTTTTATTGGGGGTTAGGAGGAATTCATCTTGATTTCTGGTGAAGAAAGGGGCTGATTGGATTTGGAATCATTCTTGGGGTATAAGCGTACATGGTTGGTTATTTGACACCATGATAATCCTTAGTGAAGACCTATTCTCTTGTAAGAGCACCCCTTGTTCTAAACCAACTTTTCAATTTTCCACCCTCTGTAATTTTGTCAAATAGTTGGCTTGCATTCTGATCACTAAGTTATAATTTCTGATTTTGTTTGCTGAAGTTTTATAGTTTCTTGGACAGATTAAGAATGAGATTCCCAAACAAATAAAGTCCAAAATGCTACCAATGTATTTTCTATTCCATTATTACCAAAATCTAACCATTACAACTAATAAGACTTTTCAGATTTGCACTAACAGCACTGAGAATAGAAAAAAACAGTTGAAATTTCTATGTTCCTTTAATCAATGAATACAATGCATTATTTTTTGCATACCCAGATTGTTGCTAACTGAATGGTAACTAGAATTAGCAGTCCCGCTTCACACATCCAGCCTTTTATCTGATTTTCCAGCTTGGTACAAACCCAACAGCGGACCTATGGCTCTCCTTAATGTCACTTCAGACCTGCACGTCACTAATATAGTGGATTCCAAACCCCAACAGCAGACCTCTGGCTTAAATAGACGGCAGATCATACCCAACAATATATACGGCTTAGGAAAGTCTGATAAATCTGCTACAGCAGTTTAATCTCTTCTAAACCCTTGCCACTTCACTTCCAAACTCAAACTCTTAATTCGAACCCTTCCTGGCAATTACAATCTTGACAAACAGCAGTAATAGTGATTGATAAGTTTTACCTTGAAGCTTGATACACAAATTCCCCTAACTGTATCCTGCAACAGTAAGAAGAATGTTAGCATAGAGGGGTTTCATCCTGTAAGCCCTAGAGAAAATCTCCACAATTTTGCCAATTTCATATAATATCCAAGCATGTTGAAAGAGGGCACTTTCATCTCTTTTATAGCGCTTTCTAAGAGCTTATTCACTCACTTTGTCAATGTGGGATAAACAAAATCACTGTTTTCCCCTTTCCTATTATTTCGGGATTTTTGCTTTTCCACCCCTATTTTCTCACGATTGCTGTTTTAGCCCCTATTTTATCGCGTTTGTTTTTTCTTTAATATTTCCCATTCCATGTACATGATTTTCTTTCACTTAAGTCCCCAGTAACTTTTATTTATGCTTCCAATATACTGTAGAATAAAGGGGACGATTTAATTTAAGTATTTCCCCAAACTATAGACTATGCATTAATAAAGTTAAATAATTAAATTTAACTTTATAAAATAACTTTAATAATGCACTATAAATCATATCAATGATAAACAAATCATTTTGTCGATTTTAAACAATTACCATTGACATGTCATTGCCACTAGATGTCCAATCATGCCTAGAATGACTTACTATAAATTGCAAGTATGCCCAAAACTACCGCAAAACCCCTCAGAATGGCCTGCTACTGAAAGTCTGAAACTACCTTGGTCAAACGGCCTCAATGTCCCTTTTATATCCTTGTTAGCCTATAGGACCATGGGAATTAGGCTAACAACATTGTGCTGTGAACACTAGAAAGGGGACATTACAGTCCGTCCTTTCCAAAGTTGCTTGTCCTCAAGCAATTTTATCTTTAAATGCTGCAAGATTAGATCACTCTCCCAAGTAGCACCCTCAGCTGGTAGGTTCTTCCACTAAACCAAATATTCCTTGATTGTCCTCTTCCGAAGTGTCCTCTCCCTGGTATCAATGATCACCTCAGGAATCAATATCAGTTTTCCCTCTTCTATAATGACCTACTACCTTGTTACTTGATAATTCAAAACATGTACCTTGAGTCTGCCCCAAATCTACTTCACAAACCACTATCAATATGCTGTTATAATATCTTGAATCTGCTCCAAGTTTACTTTTCAAATGGCTATTAATATGCCATTATATTATCATGAATCTGCTCCTCAATTCGGTGTATATCTCTTGATCTATCTGTCCCTTCCCTTCTCTACAGTGAATCACAAGTGCCTTTATACCCTCATGTTTCCATATAAGAAGACATCCCTTGGATGGATTTAGCCTCTCAGTATTACCATCTTTCCTTAACACTCAATAAACTTTTTATTTCTGCATCATTAATCGCAGCTTTCAATCTTTATACAATTTGGTGTTATTATCAATCACTGCTTGTATGATATCTGATTATAATTTCTAATGCATCACACCTTTTCTCATAACTAATTGCTGCCTTGACAATGCACCGCTGTCTTGGTTTACTGACTGTAATTATATTGCTTTAACCTATTAGAATCGCTGTTCATATTGATTAATCATGATCATAATCGCTGTTATTTACTTGTTTATTCATTTTGAATTGCTGACTTCAAATAAAATATATACACTTATCATTATCGAAGTCACTTCAAGTAATTCCTCTAATCTTTGGTAACTGCTGATTTATATTTTAATGATATCATTATTAATGAACTACTTCACTGCATAATATGATTGCATATATCTTTCGATAACCCAGCTGACAATTAAGTAATCATATCACAAAATAAGTAGTAAATTCTGTTCTGAATTTATTCAGAATAATGTTTCTTTGTCATAGTCAAGTCGACAGTGACATTTTCCTCATATTCATCGCTCTATTACCTGGCCTGGTACCACTTTCATTTGATATGGTTCGTAGTCATAAATCGGTACATACCATTTATATATACATATGTCTTCTTTATGGCTATTTATATATTGATTCACTGCAATAGTTTGTCAGTGTATAATTCATCCGCTCACTGCTGTGTTTTTTTCCTCATATGTGAATCCTTGTCTATAGGTAGATTACCATTTTCTCCCGTATGAATATTTTGACTACTGATTATTTATCTTGTCATCTATTTTGATATTTTAATATTATTATTTAGTTGTTTAATCTTATATTAAATCTGTGATTGTTTACCACCTATGGTAAACTGGATTTAATGCATACTACTAAAGGAAATTATAACAGATAATAAGTGCAATAAGATATCAGAGAACTGCCAGATATTCCATTAATATAACCAAGTTACATCCAATGCAAGCATAACATAATATGATATCAGTTCCGTTTCTTTCTCTTCCATCCAAGAGGATACATATCTCACCCGAAGGGGTGCGACTGAACTGTTGCAACATAACCGCTTACCCTTTGGCCACTAATGACCTAGACTAACAACTTAATTAATATAACACTCCCGTACATACAAGTTTACCAACAACATCATCCCCCCCCAAAAAAAGTCGTCCCCGACGACGTACACAAAATGGGGATGAGGACAAAACATGACTATACAACAGAAAATACTACTCAAGAAGTAGGAGGGGGCGTAGGAAGTGTCCCTGAAGAATATGGCGCTGACGGTGGTGCCAGGGAATCTATCCAACTCGTACCCCTGGTCGGTCCTCAGGTGTAAGTCACGCGCCGCTACCATCTTCAATTCCAAAGCAGTCTTCACCATCCCAGCCACCTCTAATACTGCCTTCTCCTTTGTATCAATACTCTCCATCGCACTAGTAAGACGGGTCTTTAAAAGAGCCCTCTCTGCTCGTGCTGACTCTAGTTGTGCCTGAAGTGCCTCTAACTCCGTCACTATGCCACTCCTCTTTGTTGCCCATGACTCTTTTTCTCTGGCCAATGCTTCCTCGACTGCTGTAAGTCAAATGGCCATCTCCTCCCGAGTTGCTACTGCTGCCACCCTCATAGTCTCATATCTTGAAGAGATGTGTTTAGTGCACCGAAGGGTGAATTATCCCTCACGGAATGCCTGATCCACCTCACAAAGTAGGGCACCAATCCTACTTTCCCCCGTCTTCTTCCGAATGGCCCAATCCTCTAGCATAGCGAGAGTTTCATGGCATGAAGTCTCTTTTTAAAGGTTTCCCGACCCTTTGACATGTGTCACAACTTATCACCCATTCTCTTGGTTCATTGCATAGCGTCGGCCATCATAATCTTGCAAGTAAGACTTTCCGAGCCGTTGTGTCAGGTCCCATTTGCCCTCCAGTGAGACCCTCGTGAGCTTCTCTCAGAACACTTGGGACCTCCTCCTCCATCACACACCGTTGGAGTACCTAAATCGGTCCCATCTTGTAAAGTAACCCATTGATGGGTTGGAAGGTTCTACTTCTGAGAATAAGTTTCCTTCTTTCCCTCGGTAGCATCTCCTGAGGGAACTGTCCTGTGGAAAGGTACTCCCCAATTCTTATATGCAAGGGGTGAAACCGCGATTCGAAAAAGGTGTGCATTGGGGAAGTCGTCGTTCACTCCTTCTGCCGGCTCCCTAGATTTAATGCAGGAAAGGTGATCTGCACTCGTGTGGCTTTTTTCGGGTCGGACTATAATGGTAAATGTGAATTCTTGTAATAAAAGTAACCATCTGCTTACATTGCCTTGGATAATTGGCTTATTGACTAGATACATTAAGGCTTGGTGACACATAAAAAGTAAATGGAGTGGCCAACAAATAGTGCTGAAATTTTTGTACGGCGTACACCATTCCCAATGCTTCTCTCTCTATCGTGCTATAATTCTTCTCTGCCTTAGACAGAAGCTTGTTGGCGAAGTATATTGGGTGGTCCAACCCGTGGTCACCCATTTGTGCCAATGTAGCTCCGATTGCAAAATTGGATGCATCTACATGTACATGGAATTCTTTATCCCAGTTGGGGTAGGCCATAATGGGTGCGGCTACTAACCTTGCCTTCAGTCCCTCAAACGCTTCTCCTTGTTTTGCTCCCCAAGTGTAGGGTTCTCCCTTCTGAGTCGACCTATCCATCGGATAAGACACAGACGAAATTTTTGATGAATCTTGAGTAATATCCAATGTGTCCAAGAAACAATTTAACCCCTGTGATGTCTGTGGGTAGCTCCATCTCCGTATTTTGTCAGGATCTGTCTTGAGTCTAGCCTTACAAACAATGTGTCCGAGTAGCTTCCCTTGCAGTACCATGAACCTGCACTTCTTGGGGTTGAGTGCAAGTCTTGCTCGTCTGCATCTCTCCATGTATTCTTGAAGGGCTACCAGGTGAGTGTCCTCCGTACTAAAGATAGACCAATCATCCAAAAAAGCTTTAAAGTTCCCCATTGATATTTTACCAAAGATATGCAAAATTATCCTCTGGAACATTGTAGGAGCATTGCAGAGTCCAAATGGCATCCGATTGTACTCATGTACCCCATCTTCCGCTACGAAGGTCGTCATTAGCTTGTCCTCCTCGACGATGGATATCTGGTTGTATCCAGAGAATCCATCAATGAAGGAGTAGATTTCTTGTCCTGCGACCTCTTCCGGGATGCTATCAATGAACAGTATCGAGAATGGGTCTTTTATGGTGATTGCGTTCAGGCATCTGGAGTCTACGCTTATTCGAATCTCGGTTGCCTCCTTTAATGAGATAACAATGGGTGATACTATCATGAACTTAAAATCAATATTAAGAATAACAATAATATAATATTGATCAATATATATAGAGAGAAGAATTTATTAATATTTTTTTTTTTTTTGATCGGTAAAAGGCCTAAGCCCTTAATATTTTATTAATTTTTAAAGATATTTTTACAAAGAAACCCCGCTCGATGCAGGCGCTGGTAGGAAAGAGCGGGGTAGAGAAAACCTCCAGCCTTGCCTGGGACCATAGGTCCTGTAAATATACATAATACGTGGGCATACCCACGACTCGGCAATGTCCGAGATTGAAAACAAACATAAGTACTGTGGGCATACCCACAGCTCGACAAATGTCGAGGACGAAATGGTATATACAAGAACTGAGTGGAGCAACTCTTTGCGTAGTGCTCAATATAATATCATACATTTAGAGGGTAAACCCTTCTTCTTGAAATCCTTACATATGTTGTTTTAAGCGAGTTTCTTTTACATTTGGTGCGATGATTTCGTACTAGTTTGAAATATCATCTGTATATGCCTGCTGCGTGAGGTGCTCCATAGGTCTTGTATACCTTGTTCTGTTCTGATCGGATGAAGATCCTTGCTTCTGTAAAGTTTTGATACCTGGAAACAGCCAGACAGACACTGCTACCAACTACTAAGGGTAACCTACAATTATAAATGTAGAGCTAAACCATGACTATAAGCCCATTCATTTACATTATTATTTTAATTATCAAAAGAAGTATCTCTATAAGGACTTAACTTGAATTTAAACATCTATACCATTCACATTAACCTTTAGTAATCCAAACTGGAGGTTGGGACTAGATAACCCAGACTAAAATCAGACTCAACAAGATGCAATGAAAAAACTTTATTTAACAATGAGTAAGATGGTATAAGCATTTCTAAGAAGTATGATTATGATCGAAACTAAAATTAAAGCAGCTATACCTAACACCCTTAATTTGGTTATCCATGTTGTGAAGATGAAGCCTAGTTATCCATGTTGCAATAATTAAAGTTATGAATATTTCAATATATAAGAAGTTTTGAATCTGTTCATATATATATATATATATATATATATATGAATGCTTTATTAGATTATATGAAAGTTGCTCAACTAAACAGCTAATCAGGATATGGTAAAAAGAAGACTAGGGATGAGAACAACAATCTGCTACTGAAGATAGATGGACAGTAGCCACAGAAAGGACGACTCTAGCTAAATGGATGAAAGGTAACCTGTCTATAGTACATAATAGTGTATACCAGCCTAATGCTAGACCAAACAGAAGTGTAAGCACATATCACAAAAGGCATACCAAACCATATAATGCACCTTGAGGATAAGAAAAGAATGTATATATATAAGTATATACATATTGAAAATATATATATACCTATATATATAGAAAATATTCAGAGTATTCCTATATGCTGCCACAGACACCTATGTGTATATACAGTAATATATATATAAGTAAATATGTATATATGTTATTGTATATATAAATAGGTGTAGGCGTCAGCATATGTGAGTACTCCTAATATAATAGGGGAAGCCATCTGAAACTGCTCATCAGGAAAAAATATCCAGCCAATGTCAATAGGGATATCGGGGAGAAGTGCACCTGCCGGTTGTAACCTAAAGAAGCATCAGGGACCTAAGCTTATGAAACATTGATACAATCGAGCTGGCAGTGAATTCTAAACATGTGAACTTAAAGAGGAATATCAGTCTAGAATGGTGCTAAAGGATATCCGAGATGCAATGGCCTAAGGATGCATGATGTGGCAGGGAACATAATGCGAGCAGGGTGAAGCCTACCTAAACAAAAGAGAAGAGGAATCTAATATAAATCCTAAAGAGAGGGAGGGACACGATTAAGAAAATAACTGTAGGAGGGGCCACAGAGAGGTACAGCTAAATCTTACAGCCATATATAGAAAAAATTGATTAAATAACAAGGATTGAAGGAAATCTGATAGAGCAGCCAAATCCCTGAATATAGCTATAATCTTGGACCCGGGGAAAAGGCAGAGGGAGTATGATATTAAGGGGAGTCTGAATGAAGATCCAGGGTAGTGACAGCATCTGCCCCTAGGTTGGCAAGTTTATCAGCCTCTGAATTACCTTCTCTGTACGTATGTCTAATGTCAATGTTGTGAAAGCCATCCAGTAGTGGGTATAATTCTTCTAATTTTGAGTTTAAAACCCAATTAGGCGTTCTTTTGGATCGGATTGCATTGATAATGATTTGTGAGTCGCCCTCGATGAATAATTTTGATATTTTGAGTCTTTTGCATAGTTTTAACCCTTCTAGAGCTGCTAAACACTCTGCCATGTTGTTAGTCGTAGGACTTATGGGTTTAGAAAATTTTGCAATGATTTCTGATTTGCAATTTCGAATAATTCCTCCTATGCCTGATATCCCTGGGTTGCCGCGGGAAGCACCGTCAAAGTTGAGTTTATACCAACCTTCTTTGGGGGGAATCCATTTACAATTTGCTCTATCCGAAGCAGTTTTGTGGCCCCCTTTACCATAGAGGGGCGGGATGTCTAATTTAGGCCACTTGACCCTGATTTTGTTATCCCATCCTTTAAACGTATCCTCATAACTAGATTTATCTTTGAGTTTATTATTAATAATTTCTACGATTGATGCTTCAATCTTGTTTGTAATTGTGTTCCAGGTTAATTTTTGATCTAAGAAGATTCTTCTGTTTCTTTCTTTCCATAATTCCCATGTCAGTATGGAGGGGGCTATTATCCATATGTCTTTGAAGAGATTATCTTTATATAACAGGGGCCAGGCTCTAAGATTACTGATCAAGTCACAATGTGCAGCAGACTTCCAACCTAAGCTTTGGTGAAGCCAGTTCCAACACTTTTGGGAATAGTTGCAGTTAAGTAAGATATGATTAACATCCTCTATATGATTTTCGCAAAGCGGGCATCTAGAAGGACCTTCAAATCCTAATTTAGTGAGCCTATCAGCAGTCAAAATTCTGTTTTGTAAGGCTGCCCAAAGAAACATACCAGCCTTGGGGAGGCAAGAAGTGTTCCAGCAAAGGTTTAGAGGAATGTCTATATTATCCATATTTTGGCTTTTAATGATTAGTTTGTATCCATCCTTAACCGAATAGTTGCCATTATTAGAGCCTGTCCATATTAAATTATCAGATCTATTCTTGATCCCCAGTTCCTTACTAGATATAAAAGATAGGAGGGTTTGCTTTTCTTTCCAAGTTTCACTAATAGAGTCAGCGATATCCCAATTACTACCATTCCTTCTACCTAGGTAGTCCTTGAGGTAGGGACCTATATTTTTAATGCAATCTTCCATGAATTCCTTGGAGAAGCCAAGATTTTTGAGTGGGGGGAGACCTGCCCAGGAATCCTCCGAGAATAAAGCTAGTTTTCCATCCCCTACATCCCATGTTAGATGTTTGCAGATTAACTCCCTACATTCCTTGATAAAATTCTAGATCCTTGAGCCTTTAACATGCGACTGAGATCTAAAGATGTTGATGGGGTCCGCATTAAGAATGTATTTATGTATAAGAATAAAAGCCCATTTGCTGCTGGATTCTTGGTACATTTTCCAAATGAGTTTGGCCCCAAGGGCTTGATTTTGCCAGCATAAGTTTTTGATGCCGAGGCCTCCTTTAGAGATAGGTTTGCATAATGTTTCCCATTTGATAAGAGCTATTTTTTTGTCCTCAGAAGGTCCTTGCCAATAGAAATCACGGAGTATTTTATCTATATCTTTTTTGACTTTCATTGGGAGGGGGAGGACCGATAGATGGTACGTGGGTATGGCTGAAAGGACAGCTTTAATCATAGTGGTTCTGCCTGCTTTAGTTAGCCACTTTCCTTTCCAAGAGCATTTCTTACTCTGGACTTTGGAAATAACTTGTTGCCAAAGTTTGGTCGACAGTATGCCTGTATCTAGATCTATGCCCAGGTACTTACATGGGAATATACCTTTTTTGTACCCCATTATACCACAAATGTCTAATTCTAATTTCTGATTAGTATTGATATAGAAGATTTCTGATTTTGTCGGGTTGACATGTTGTCCTGAAGCCTTTGCATAGGTTTTAAGTATACTCTTAAAGGCATGTGCCTCCTGAATAGTGGCAGCCCCTGGTAAAATTGTATCATCCGCGAATTGTTGGTGGGTTATATTTGCAATATTTTCCGCAGCTTTTAGGCCCAAGATTTTACCTTCTAAGTGCAGTTTATGAATAGATCTACCCAGCGCTTCTGCCATAATAACATATAGAAAAGGGGATAACAGGTCTCCTTGACGAATGCCCCTAGATATATTAAAAAAGCCTTCCGGAGAGCCGTTGATAAGAATAGAAATTTTGGGTGTTGAGATGCAGTTAAATATAAGGTTAATCCACTGTTTTGAGAAGCCGAATGCTTCCATACATTTACAAAGAAATCTCCAATCCACTTTATCATATGCTTTTTGAATGTCTATTTTCATTAACATACTCGGTTCCTTGGTTATCTGTGCTGTATGGACTATTTCTTGTGCTATGATGATGCCATCTAGGATCGATCTGTTGGCAACAAAGCCTGTTTGCTCTTCTGAGATTATTTTGGGAAGGGTGATTTTAATCCTATTAGCTAGACATTTTGAGAGGATCTTATAAATAGTATTACAAAGTGAAATAGGTCTAAAATCTCCGGGGTCCGCGGCGTTGTCTTTTTTTGGTATGAGAGTAAAGAAAGTATTGTTAATTTCACTAAGTATGGAACCTGAATTTCTAGTGGCTTCCACCGCTTGCCAAACCTCTTCACCCAAAAAATGCCAACATTTTTGGAAAAAACCAGCCTGGAAACCATCTGGGCCTGGTGCTTTATCTGCATGCATTTGGAAGACCGCAGTTTTAACTTCTTCTAGTGAAAGCCTATTGTTAAGCATTTTATTATCTGTATTCGTAATCAGCTTTGGGATATCAGAAAGCATTTCCTTTTGGGACAAAAGATCTGTGGCATTTGTAGTGTTAAGGAGAGAGTTACAATAATTTGTTAATATATTTGAGATTTCCTTAGGATCCTCTGTAGTGTGGCCCTCCGATGAGGCAATTTTGGAAATTCTGTTTATGTTTCTTTTAATATTAGTGGAGTTGTGGAAAAATTTTGTATTGCTATCTCCCTCTCTAAGCCACGATTCTTTGGATTTCTGTTTCCAGAAGATTTCCTCCTTAAGGAGGATGCCATTATATCTAGCCAGCAACTCTTTTTCTTTATGGTAGCTTGATTCGTTCATGCCTAGTTCTATTACCATATCGTTTAAAGAGGCTAATTCTTGTTCTATCTTGATTTTTTCTTCAAAAATATTGTTAAAATGGTTCTTGTTCCACTCTAGTGCTTTGTTTTTGATAATTTTTAATTTGGCTACCAGACAAAACATTTTTGAACCTTTGACCGAGATTTGATTCCACCACTCCTCAAGGAGGTTGATGAAATCCGGGTTTTGGAACCACATATATTCAAATTTGAACGGGCTTCTGGAGGGTTTAGAGTTCTCCGTTAAGGTAAGTCTAACCGGGAAATGGTCCGATCCTGCTTCAGGAAGGATCTTAGCACTAACTGAATGGTTAAAGTTCTCAGCACTACTCCTTGTGAAAAATCGATCTAGTTTTTCAGCTATGTGGCTGAAACCTACTCTTCTATTATTCCAAGTGTATTTACCATTGCTGGTGTTAATGTTGACTAGGTTATTATACTCAACCCATTTGCTAAACTCTTTTTGAGATTGGGAGATATATTGGGATCCGCCGAATTTTTCATCTATGCTAAGAATAGCATTGAAATCACCCCCAATGATGAAAGGTTGATCTCTAGTCTCAGTTAGAATGTTTTGGATTTCTCTCCAAACTATGTTTTTATCCTCGTTAGAGTTTGGCCCATAGGCGTTGATTAGGTTAAAATTTAAATCTGATTTTAGACTTCTTATTACTGCGGACAACCAGTTTATATTCATGTGGGTTATTTGGGTCACAGCTTTCCTGGGATCCCACAATAGTGCTAGACCTCCAGAGCGACCAAGAGATGGGATAAATTCTGCTTTCCATATTCCTAAACATTTACGAAATTTGTTAGCCTCTTCTCTACTAAGCTTGGTTTCCTGAAGCATTATAATTTCCGAGTCGAAATTTCTTAAATATCTTTTGACTAGTCTCTATTTGTTAGGGGCATTTAAGCCCCTAACATTCCAAGTTGTGATCTTCATTGTTCATTGGGAAGGATCTTCCCCTTCCCTGTGTTAAGAATCTCTTTTAATTTTCTCTGGTTACCTGCTTTGCCGTCCAGTGTTCTCAGCTCGACAGCTGACTTCCTACCTCTTTTTTTTTTGAGTTTATTAATGTTTGGGATGCTTAAACTTCCTCTGTTCATGGCTATGCCTAATTCTCTATTTATGTTGGTTATACCGAAAAGACCTTCTATTGCCTCTTTAACCAGGGAGTTATCTTCACGACTATTTATAATATTTGTGTCATGTTTATCTGCGATTAAGCTATAGTTTATAACATTATTTTGAGATGTGTCCCTTTCTGTAAGTTCCTTGCCATATATTTCTATTACACCTTCCTCATTAATTGGCACATCCAGATTAAGTGCTTGTAACTCTATGGGTAGGACGGCTGTAAGTTGCTTCCTAAAGGAACGGGGAGTAACATTTTTAGCGTGCTCCCTTGAATAATCTAATGAACCGTTTTTTGTAATTTCTTCTTCCAGGTGTGGTGAATTAGAATTCTTCAACAGAGCCTCATTCTGTTCATTGATTTCTATATTAATTTCTTTAATTCGTTTAATTAGCAAATCTTTTTGAAGTTTTAGTTCGTCTGTGTCACATATTTCCTCTATGAAGGTATCCATGAGCTCATTCGTTAATGTTTCACCTAAGAAGTCGCTGATTATTTTGACCTCTTTTTCAATGTTACTCTCTTTTCCAGCAGTTTCTGATGTTTTCGAATTATCCACCGTTTGGTTAGAATTGGGTTTATTAGCACTATTTTTAGTATAATTGTATCCACAGCTTGTGTGTTCATTTTTATTGCTTTCTGGGTGCTCTGATTTGCTATCTTCTATATTTTTACTAGTCACATTTTGCCCATCGGAGGTATTAGGGATATGGTTTGGTAGATTAGTTTCTGGATTTGCTTATCTATTGGATTGAATTTAGTGTCTATAATTTTTGAAACCTCTCTTAGGTTGGCATTTGTCTTCGTACTAGAGTACTCTTTATACCCATCTGTAATTGGTTTTTTGACATCTATCTGGGGTCTGGGTGGTGTAAGAGATTTGCAAATACTATCTATGTCTTTATGCTTATTAAGATGGGGATATTCAGAGATCCATCTTTCAGAATTTATTATTTCAAAGCCCCCTTTATTTTTTAGGAATTTTATTCTGGTTGAAGTGTTGCCCTGAGGCTGTTCCCATTTAGGAGGATGGAATGGGTAGACTGTTGTGTCTGAGTATTCAATGAAATTCTCTAGGATCAGAGGGTTGATTATTATATAATTGGAATTATAGCCTACTTGAATGGGAGGAATATATTTTTTGTGGTGACTTAGATTTACTATGATGACTACATCTGATGTGTTGTATTTGGTTTTAGCTATCCTTTTGAAATTACCAATGCTATTGCCAATGCTTTTGATAATTACCGAGTGGTTGAATTCTAAAGGTAGATTCCTAAGCATAATTGCTTTCTCCGTTTGGAAGTCTGCTACTTTGATAGGATTAAAAAGAGGAAACCATGAACATATAAAGAAAGGGATATCTCTAAATTTCAACATGTCTTCTTTTTTTAAAATGCCATCTCTGGTAGCCTTATTCTCACATTCAACAAATATAAAGTTTTCTGCCAAGTTAGTGATACTTACCTTAGGGGGAAGAAGGGAGGCTAAGTCTGTGATCACCTCCTCCTGGAGAACACCTGTCCCTTTCCATTTGCATAAGACACCTGTGTCTGCAAAATCCAATTGTTTTTGTATAATAAAATCAAGATCTACTGACATTTTAGTATATATCTTTCCATGCATATCAGGAAAAGCCCGGCTTGTATGCTTGTGAGTAACCGCACACCAATGTATCGGGATAGAAGACCCATTATTATGTTTAATTTTAGACAAAGAAGTTTCTGGTAAATGTTTAGCTAATATATGCTCCTGCTTGGCCCAGAAGTCCGGCTTGCCCTTACTTCGATGGGGAGAAAAATGCGAATTAGAAAAGTGTAAACCTGGTGTTTTGAGTTGGGGTGGGGAGGGATCTACATCGGGAGTAGTCTTACCCCTATGCGGATTCCTCCAAGGTGCTCCACCCCTTCCCAAAACCCCATCACTCCTCTGGTTTACTAGGCATGGACGCCGAGGGCTGTCCCTGCTTAATACCTCAAAGGAGTTTTTCAGAGTGATTGAATTATTATAGAAAAGGAGGGGTTTTACCATATTCCTGCTGTTAACCTTTTGCCAACCTTCCTTTTTAGATGAAAAAATACCGGGATGCACAGAGATGTCTGTCCGTCCGCATCTCCTCACCGTAGATAGATGATTCTTGGGATTATGCACCGGTTTTGACCAGTCGGACAAAATCTTTGCGGACCCTTTAATATCAGATTTACTTTTAATCGTGGGCCGTGCCTCATTTTTGTTCAGAGTATGCAAGGCCGGGTTTATTGAAGTCATCCCTCCATTGGTATGATGCCTTAGCAATTTTCCAGGACTTGTCTTTTTTGCCCCACCTCTTCTCATATTTGTAGATGCATATTTTGTTTTTGCAAAGATATGCATCTGTCTTTCTAAGTTCATAACAGAGAATATCTTCGTTGCTTTCAACTTGGGATTATGATATGTAGTTGATAAGTTGCTGGGATTTGATATCTGATTTCTCTTTTGCAGGTTCTCAATTTGCTCACTCTATTTCAGGCTTACCTTGATGTGCTTAGCCAAGGGGAGATCCATATTGGGGCAAATTTCTTTTGCCCTAATTATGTTTTTTGGTTTCTCGACCCTAGATTCATCACCCCCCTTACATTGATGATGTGTTTCCTCTTTTTCTGGTGGGGGGGAGGATTAGGGTTTTCCATAGCAGCTCTTACCTCTGCAACTTCTTTCGATGTTAATCTAGCAAACCAAGCATATTCTTCCCAGTCTGTATTTTGGATTGCCAGCCTTTTTTGTTTAGCATCAAATTCTTTTAGATGCTCATACGAAGGATGATCTAATGAGGGTTTCCTGCAATCTTTCTTTTTATGCCCATATAGATAGCAATTAAAACAATAGCTGGAGAAAGCTTCTTTTCTAACCTCTGGTGTTGCTGCCTCTGTTTCCTTCGATGGAATTTCTTTGCCGTTTGGTGAAGCTTCGAGCATGTTGGTTCGCGCAGAGGCTGGAATTTCCTTTTGATTGCTCATGACGAATTTCGTGCCTTCGTTTGTAGCTTTCCCTGAGCCTTTTGTCTGATTTTTAATGTGTGCATGGTTTGCGTGGTATTGAGACAGCCCTGCTGATATCAGTGCATTGTTTCTGCAGATCTTTCGCTTAAAATGAGTTGTTCGCATTTTTTCATCAATTTTTTTTTTAAAATCTTTTTTTAAGAAGAATTTATTAATATTAATTCATATTAATTATTTAATATTTAATAGCTATCAATATTTATAATCAATTGATAGTTATCAATGAAATATTAGTAGTCAATATTATTATTGTTCAATATAACAAATAAATATAGCTAATCAATATTATTAATCAATAATAATACCAATAGTATTATTCCCTTACTGATACCAATAATAATATTGTTCAAATATTGTTAATTCCCTTATTGATAATATCTAATAATATTATAATATTAATCAATATATAATCAATTACTAATTAATCAATATAATAGTTAATAATATTAATCTACATATAATATTCATCTATAAATAATAATATTACTCATTAATCAAAGAAGCATATATCAATATATAATTAATGCTAATATTAAGTTATATTAATATATATAATATAATATCAATCAATGATATTGATATCATAACATTACTAACCTAGGTAATAATCAAATCGAAAAAATTAACATTAATCCTTAATAGTTGACAGCACTGTGCCTTTCCCCAAAGGCGCAACTCTGGTGAAATGTTCATCTCCATTCTACGCACAAGGGGATATAAAATATTGTTTGCAATACAAATTCAGGGGCATCGGAAGGAGGACATTAACGGGGGGTTTTTCCGTTCTAAAATTGACGTGACTAAATCAGGATAAAGGGAACGCAGTCAACAGTCACACAAATGACTTCATCGTCAATTCATGGCTAGAAACTTAATTCTTTTAATAATGCTATGGAGACATAATAATTGACCCAGAACTATTAAAGAAATTGCCTAGCTATTTCATATTCTTGACGGTATCCATTCCGCAGATACAAAAGGTCTATAAGGCGTCCTCTTATAAAAAAGAGATCAAGTGTCATATGCTAAATGAATGTCGACCAAGTGTTAAGATCTATGGATCGATTTAAGGGGAGGAAACAGATTTAAGATCAATAACGATAGCCATTTAATAAGCATGGGAATTCTTATCGATGCTAGAAAAAATAATATAGAATGATAGATATTGTTAAGAAAACAAAAGATATATGTTAAAGAGTACAATCGACATTGGTCAAAGGAATATAGTTAACGCTGGCCGAACATCACTGATATATGTCAACTTTGATGTATATATTGACATATATATATATATATATATATATATATATATATCAGATAGACGGGAAGTGTTTAAAGGTTTTATGATACCAATATCGCGGTGCCTATATCGATGAAACCATTTGAAACATTAATATTTACAATAGCCCATTCGTCAGCAAATCGAACAGTTGAAACATGATAAAGGATTAATGAGATAACATAGACATAGACCGATCCATCGAAAGCTCTCATATTACCCAATATAATCTGTATTGATCGATGGATGGAATCAGGCCAGCAATTGTTAATTTATTGATACTGTTCGATTAGGGATATAATGGGGGAAGACCAGATTATAAAAAGATACAGGAATATAGTTAAGATTGATGACTGCAAGATATATATACATATATGGATTCTTATGATTGTATTTAATATGGACAAATGGTTATGAAATCTCATAATTATAAATAGAGATTATGTAGTATACATACCTATATACTAATCAAATCAGAATTATATATATTTCGTAATATATATATATATATATATATATTTTGATATTGAATGCTCCAATATATATAGAGATATATATATTGAATTATATTATATATAATATATCTATTAATAATCTAAAATATCAATCATCTAATCTACTTATCAGTACATAATGGAAACAAAATTATATATCAGTTGTGTTAAATAATATATTCATAACATAAATTATTAATATATACTTCGCCAATTCCTCAATAACTCATTAATTACTGTTAAGGGGATAGGGAGTGTGTATAGGAAGAAGTGGGTAAATTGGTCACATGATGGAAAGATCCCGAGATAGGTAGATCCTTGAGGGAATCCGCTTGGAGACTGTGCAAGCGTCCTAGTACAGTAAATCTACCATCTTCCTTAAGTTTAGTGATTAGGAGTAAAGTAAGGAATTAAAGCTTAAGTATATTAGAGATTATTCTTAATATAATATGATTTAAATTCATAATGGCATATGATAATTTATTGGGAACTAACATCCTCTTAGCTTGAAACATCACAAATTACAATCCCTAAGTATGATTCAAACCCTAAAAGGGGAATTTTAGAGAAAATTAAGTAATGATAAAAAGGGATCATTACAGATACCCATTTGCTTGTTTGTACTCTGAATATGATCCCAGCCTCCAACATGCGTTCAATTTCATCATTAGCTCGTGCGGCGTAATTCTTGTTCATCCTGTACGGTCGCTTCCGTACAGGCACCGCCCTAGGTACCAATAGGATTCGATGGACACATAATTCTAGCAGGACCCCTTTCAAGTCTTTGTATGTCCAAGCAAAGACGTCTTTATATTCCATGAATATTTTAAATGCAGCTATCTTCAGTAATGGATTCTAGTCATCTCCCATGAGGATGTTTTCGGGACCGGCCTCGTCTCCTAAGTTTGTGATTTTCAGGTTGGGCTCCTCATACCGGATTGGTTTTTCTTTATCGAACTTGTGTGTTGGGGTTTCACTTATATGAGCCTCCCCTTCTTTGTACTCACTGTACTCGGCTGGGAATGAGTCTTGCACGACCCCCTCGTCCACCTGAAGCATGTTACAGTGGAATAACTCATAGTCTTCGAGTTGCAAATGGAAGAGTCCGTTAAGTGAGTCTAGGTCATCTTCCAAGCACCCTTGTAATTTGAGGACTCCTTCGTCATTCGGCTCCATGCATCGTCTCCCTTCGTCTTTTTTTTTCCTCCACTTCTGACTTTGATGAAGATGCTAAGTCTTCACTGACCAATTGGGTTCTCAAGTCAATTGTAAATTTCCGACCATTTCTTTCTATCGACAAGGTGTTTCTCTTCCAATCATGGTTAACTCTAGCTTGCACTTGCCAACCCCTATTGAGGATGGCGTCATACCCCTTCCTCTTCAGTGGGATGACCACAAAATCTAACACGAAGGGTTGAGTACCGATCATTACCCTCTGTGCCACGAAGGGTTGAGTACCGATCCCATGCTAGTCTGTGCCTACAAGTAGGAATGTTGGTGGCCATAGCGTAGGTCGCCCTATTCTCTTCCATGTCTCTTTAGGTAAGACATTGACACCCGACCCTTCGTCGACGATGGTGTCTGTCAGAATGGTGTTGAGAATGCCCATCTCGACCACTACAGGATGTTTACCTATGCTCACTGCTAGCAACATCGGATCCTCTCCAACGGAGTTTTTTTTTTCGAGGGAGTTTTGCTTCCTGAGGGAGTTTTCCTTTGATTCTGCCCTTGGAGGTGGTATCATATGTAGTAGAGCGGTTCATAGTTGCAGCATGGCCACAAGGAGTTCTTTTAATTATATTGGAATTTCTATCTAGATCACTTGCCGTAGTATGTTTTGTTCCGCTTGGCTTCTTAGTGAGGTATTGGCGGTATCATGTGTCTCTCCATTCAACTGCCATTTCCTTCTCAATGTCCGCCTTTGGTTCATGCCTCCTCTTTTTCTCGGTTTCTATATCTGGGTAGGTGGCCTTCTTGGCTTGCCCACGGGTGACTGCCAACACCCCCTCCTCATTGCCTTTGATGTTTGGCAAATTCACCCTAGGCTTTGGATATTTGGAGTCATCGTGGTCTCTTGGACCACACCACCTACAAAGGAATTGTGGTGCTTCCCCTCTCGGGCAGTCCCTAGCAAAGTGCCCCCATTGGTTACATGCACAACATTGTATCATTAGTCGTCCACTAGCATCATACTGAATACGACTTCAACCCCCGTTGTTATTTGTATTGTTGTTACCATTACCACTTCCTCCTCGTCGGTTGTTCTGATAACCGCCGGATGATGCCGTGTTGTTCTGTGTATTCCTTGTTGCTGTTGAGGTGGACGGTTCCTGTGTCAACAAGACCTGCTAATGGCTTCGTGTCTTAATATTATATGGGCATTCCTTGGTGGAATGACCCGTTGTTTGGCAAATGTCACAGAACAGTTTCTCCAGGCATGGGCCCTTGGCATGATCTTCTTCCTTGCAATCCGCACAACATAGGTCTCCCTCTTCATTCTGGTTGGTACTCACCTTCATTGTTGTCTTAAATTCCCTCATCATGCATAACATGTCTTTCTAGAGGGCCTGGACTTTCTTGTTTTATTATTCACTACTATCCTCCCCATCAAAAGAATCCTCGTCGTCGGATGATTTGCTCTTCTTTTTCTTCGCCGTTTTGTTTTCGCTTTCTAGGTCCATTGCCCGGCTGTACGCGTCTGTATACGAGGCTGGTGGTACAATTTTCATTTTCTTTTTTAATGAGGGCTTCAGTCTTTCAATGAACCACTACTTCTTAAGTTCGTCAGCCGGTTGACTGTCCATCTTGCCTAGCAATTCCTTCAATCTTCGACTGTAGGCTCTGATTGTCTCATCCTTGGTTTTATAAATTTCGGCGACTATTTCGTTATCATCTCGCAGTAATCTGAACTTTGTCTCGAATTCCTTCTTCAACTATATCCATGTGACCACTTTAGCTTTATTGATGTCTAAATACTAATCGATTGCTACTCCCCTTAATGTGGCTGGAAATTGCTTTGTCCACTCATCCTGGTTTGTCACCTCATTGGCAGACCAGACGGTTTCACATGTTTTACAATGGCGTGCGGGGTCTTCCTTCTTGTCGCCTATGAACTTGGGTAATTTTTGCTTCTATGTCATTATAACTTTTGTGTTTGTTGGTTGTATTGGTACCCCCGAGCTTGGTATCCCTGAACTTGATGCGTTTGGTACTTCTGAACTGCTAGACGTGTTCAAGCCTGGTAGGCTTCCTTGATTCTCATGCCCCTTTGTCCCTCTAACACTCGTGGTGGCACTGGTATCCTCGGCCTCTTCCCTTTCCTTCCTTTGGGTCTCCTCTGTTTGCGGGATTAAGGTTAAGTTACCAAGCAAACTTCTCGTTTCCTCAATAAAATCGTCCTCTCTATTCACCTCCAGGTGAGGATCACCGTCCCTTCACAAAACTCGTTGTTGTTGCTGACAGCCTCGCCTTCACCGACCACCTCTTCGGTTAGTCCCTCCGCGAGTCTCCTCAATCATTGTTTCCTTTCTATTTGTTGTTGTACAACCTCACACCCTTCTACTTGTTCTTTCAAATTCTTATTTTTATTTAACTGGTTTGGCATAAATATGTTCCTTATACATCCACAAGAAAACAACACATCATAAAATCCAAAACACTTTATTAATTTATATTTCGTGTACAATATATGTCATCCTTTGGACATAATCATATCACTGCGTGTTCTCCTTTATTCATATTTCGCTCTCGAACTTTAGTTCATGCTTCCTTTATGGCGATTTTCATCTCTTTCTTCTTCCTCCCTTCGGCGATGGTAGTCCACTAGGATTTGTTGCCTTCGATTCTCCCGCTTCACCTCCCCTCGTTGGTTCCGAAGGGCAAGAAATATTTGCGCCAACAACCGAGGTAGACGACACATTAACCGATCCACAACAGGACTAATGACAGGACTAATTCCGAGGGAAGCCCACACGGTAGTCTCTGGTACTTCCTTGCATGCAGCCTCCCTTCGGACGTGCGTTTTGATGGATGCTTGAAGTAGCGAGACAAAATCTTTTGTCAGTGCCTGTTCACCCTGGAATAGTTCTGCATTCTCTTCTTCCTCACTGGTCCTTCCATTATAATCTATTAGTTGCCCCATTGCTTTCCATGTGCCATCTGCACCTCGTCACTTCTCGAAATCATAGAGGCAACGGTGCCGAATGTTTACCACCTACGGTAAACTGGATTTAATGCATACTATTGAAGGAAATTATAACAGATAATAAGTGCAACAAGATATCAGAGAACTGCCAGATATTCCATTAATCATAACCAAGTTACATCCAATGCAAGCATAACATAATATGATATCAGTTCCGTTTCTTTCTTTTCCATCCGAGAGGATACATATCTCACCCGAAGGGGTGCGACTGAACCGCCGCGACATAAGCGCTTACCCTTCAGCCACTAACGACCTAGACTATCAACTTAATCAACATAACACTCCTGTACATACAAGTTTACCAACAACAGTGATCATAATATATTATTATTATATTAATATATTATATTACTATATTATTATTATTTAATATATTATATTATTATATTAATATATTATATTACTATATTACTATATTATATTTAATAATAGATTGTATTTTATTATTATATTATATAACATTATATCAATTATGTTCTTTCATTATATATTGTTAATTATATTTTTCATTCATTTTTTATTATTCATTATTAAATCCTCATTCAAGAAGGGGACATTATAAACCGCCCTTCTCCAAAATTGCTTGCCTTCAAGCAATGTCAGTTTAATGTGAGTGGCTTTTGTTGCGCATTTTGATATCACCTTGCTTTATAACTAGAATTTGATAACCCTGAAACAGTAATTTCAACTTGGGGTGAGAATTGCCATATATTTATAAATATAAACTTATCAAATCTTGAGAACAATTCAAAAGGTAGGCCTTATCTTGATTTATGGTACTAGGTCCTTTCCCTCTGATAGGTTGTCATGTCCCTCTATTTGGAGACCATTGGCGATATCCTCAACTTAGAATCTCTTAAAAGACGTAATGGGAATAATAAAATCAATTAGAACTTTAACATAAAAGTATGAGAACTATATAATTAATGTATTATATAATTTATAATAATATATTATTAAAATAATAATAAATAATAATATAATATATAATAATATAATATAATATATAATATATAATAATAATATTGAATATATAATAATGTAAAATAAGTAAATAAATAAATAATAAAATATAATATTTATAATTGATTTGATAAAATTTATTATTAATATATATATATGTGATTTAGTAAATAATAATAAACAAATGAATTACAATATAAATATTAAATCTTATATATACATTAATATAAATAATATCTATATTTAATATAATCATACATTTGAAAATGTAATAATTAAATATCAATATAATTAATAAGAAATATATAATAACATATATAAAAAATTATATATATAAAATATATCTTATAATGTTAATAACTTGGGTCGAGCATGTTCAAAAGTCACGACCATAAGGTCGCTGTCCTTTCCTCCACCATATAAATATCTAGAGACATCGTAAGATGCAAGGGCAATAGATATGATATTTTGGACTAGAATGGACAGGGAAAAATATGGAATTCACAGCAGGCAAAAGCATAGATCAATAACATACATGAATAGAAGAATAAACCACGACAAACATACACATGGTAATAAGTGAATACAGCATATCCGCAGACATATATTATAATAAAGGATATATTATCACTATTTATCAGATAAAGATTACGGTACAACAAACATTCTATCACCATTAAGTTCATTACAAACTGAGGTAGCAAGTTATATTGATCATACCTTCCATCACATAGTTCAAGAATGAGAAATTGAAGTAATTTGTCTGACTCCCCAACAAGGGACATTTCATAGGTGTTGCTCTGCTCCTTGATGAATAAGCCTTCAAGGATAAAGAATCTTTGCCTTAATTCCTTTCTAGGAATTTTAACATTCACCAAGAATGCCCTTGAATGTCCTCGATCCTTGGCACTCGCTAAGAACGCCCTGATCTTGTTTGGCACTCACTAAGAATGCTCTTGATCTTAACACTCACTAAGAATGTCTTGGTCTGGTTTGACACTCACTAAGAATGTCTTGATGTGGTTTGACACTCACTAAGAATGCCCTTGATCCTTGACACTCACTAAGAATGTCCTTGGCACTCACTAAGAACGCCCTTGATTCATCGACATTCACTAAGAATTTCTTTGGCACTCACTAAGAATGCCCTTGATTCCGCACACTCACTAAGAATGTCCTTGATCTCTGAATGATCTATGCTCATTGTCTTGGGAAATGATTCTAGGGTACCATGCTTAGTTGTATCGAACCTTGATCTCTTGCTAGGTGTTCCTTCATCATAAACTTCTATCTTGTGTATTTGTCCTCATTTGCATTGATTGTTATGTCTCCATGGTTCCTTACATTTGAAACATAAACCCTTCTTCTCTAATTCATCTCTCGCTTGGCACCATTGCTCTATACTCCACTGCTCATTGCATACATAACATTTTTTCCCTCTATTGTCCTTCCTTGAATCTTCATACCTGTGTTTTGTCTTGGTTGGGGAATTCTTAGGTCTCTCCTTTGAGGCATTAGATTCAACCTTCCTTGCCTTTTGGATGGCTTCTTCCAGGGTTTGAGGCTCTAGGGGATTTACTATAGTTTTGATGGAAACTTTAAGCCCCTTGATAAACATATATGTGAGTCTTCTTTGGGATAGATCTACAACTATAACGGATAAACTTCGGAATTGATTAACAAAATCATCTATAGTCCCTATTTGTTTAAGATGGGTTAGCTCTTGGCAGTACCATTCAAGATGTCTCTGGTCGAAGCTACTAACAAGTTTTTGAGTAAATTCACTATAGGTAGTGATTTTTTTATGGCCTTGCGTAATGATGTCATTGTGCCACCAGTTATGGGCTTTCCCTGTTAAATGAAGTATGACAAACTTCATGGCATTCTCTTCGGTCATGGGGCTGAGGGATAGGTATGTATCAAGTTTTTGGACCCATGATTGAGCGGTGTCCTTCCCTGATCCATCAAAACACAATAGGGACATTTTACTTATTCTTGCTTTAAGGTCTTTGTCAACATGATTTTTCCTTCTATTTCTGTTTGCCATGGTTTTGGTCTCATAATATTCCTTAAAGGGGACAAGTCTTTGGACTTCCGGTTCTAACCTTGCATATATCTGGGCAAGTTCTTCTACGCTATTTGTGGTTAGTTCCTCCTCTTCTATAATGGGTTCTGCTCTTGGAAGGAAAGGCAGAGGGGTGCACTTAAGATGGAACTTTGGGTTGAGTGTTCATTCTCAAAATGATTGGAGAGAATCTCTCCCTGGATTGTGATTGAGTCTCTCATTAGGATTTCTATTGTTCATGCTTTGGATTGCCCGGAATATCAATTGGTTGGTTCTTTCAAACCTTTCATTAGTTTGTTCCATGAAGTTCCTTAAGTCCTAGGCTAGTTGTTCTGGCATGGTTGTTCCTCCTCTGGTGCACTGATAAGTTTGCATGAACTCTTCTCCACAGGATGGTAGGATTATTGCTCTGATACCATTGTAATGACCCCCTACTTTGTTACTCGAGAATTCAAAACAATTACCTTGAGTCTGCCCCAAATCTACTTCACAAACCACTGTCAATATGCTGTTATAATAACTTGAATCGGTTCCAAGTTTACTTTTCAAATGGCTATTAATATGTTGTTACATTATCATGAATCTGCTCCTCAATTTGGTGTATATCTCTGGATCTATTTGTCCCTCCCCTTCTCTACAATGAATCACAAGTGCCTTTATGCCCTCATGTTTCCATATAAAAAGACATCCCTTGGATGGATGTAGCCATTCAGTATTACCATCTTTCCCTAAATCGCACCTCGTGTACTTAATAAACTTTTTATTTCTGTATCATTAATCACAGCTTTTGATCTTTATACAAATTGTTGTTATTATCAATCACTGCTTGTCTTAATTAATTTTCTGTATGATATCTGATTATAATTTCTAATGCATCACACCTTTTCTCATAACTAATCGATGCCTTGACAATGCACCGCTGTCTTGGTTTACTGACTGTAATTATATTACGTTAACCTATTAGAATTGCTGTTCATATTGATTGATCATGATCATAATTGCTGTTATTTACTTGTCTATTCATTTTGAATTGCTGACTTCAAATAAACTATATAGACTCATCATTAACGAAGTCACTTCAAGTAATTCCTCTAATCTTTGGTAACTGCTGATTTATATTTTAATGATATCATTATTAATGAACTACTTCACTGCATAATATGATTGCGTATATCTTTTGATGAACCAGCTGACATAATAAGTAATCATATCACAAAATTAGTAGTAAATTCTCTCCTGAATTTGTTCAGAATAATGTTTCTTTGTCATAGTCTCTGTGCCAGTCGACGGTGACATTTTCCTCATATTCATCGTTCTATTATTTGGCTTGGTACCACTTTCGTTTGATATGGTTTGTAGTCATAAATCAGTACATACCATTTATATATACATGTCTTCCATATGGCTATTTATATATTGATTCCATGTGATAGTTTGTCAGTGTATAGTTCATCCGCTCACTGCTGTGTTTTTTCCATCATATGTGAATCCTTGTCTATGGATAGATTAACATTTTCTCCTGTATGAATATTTTGACTGACTGATTATTTATCTTGTCATTTATTTTAATATTTTAATATTATTATTTATCTCTATTATATTATTATTTAATATATTATATTAATATAGTAATATATAATATTACTATATTATATTTAATAATAGATTGTACTGTCTTATTATGTTCATATAACATTATATTATATTATATCAATTATGTTCTTTCATTAAATCATTAATTAAATTTTATTATAGTTTATTAAATTATTTATTCATTTATTTTTTATTATTTATTATTGAATCCTCATTCAAGATGTTGATGAATTGTAGCTTCAGTTGGATTAATCCTATCGATGAAATCAAATGCATAAGTGGCCTATCAGCCTTGAGTATTTGATTACTATCCTCCTGTACACTGCTATGATTATGGTTATTACAATATATGATTAATAATTAGTAAGTCAACAATCATATCTATATGTATATATATATATATCATAGTTACAAGACTTAGACTCGGCAAGCTGGATTCGGGCTTGGGCTTGAACTCGGCAAGGACTCGACAAATTGAAAAACCCAAGAAATTCAAAGATTTTTAAGGATTTAAAACTTTTTTCATGTATCATTCAGTCAATTAACATCAAAGACACAATAATTGAGATAAATAGAAGTTACTTTACCACATAAACAAGTTTACATTGATCACATAAGTATAAATGCGAATTTCTGAAGGAAATAAGTTAACTGTTAAACTAGTTACTAAATAACACATTAAAAAATCTGAAATATAAATAGTGACACTGTTAAAAGTCTACAATATTCATGGAATGTGAAATCCATGGAATAAAAAGCTCAAAACATATATCAAAATAAAAGCTAGAGCCTAGAAGACTAAGGCCCTATGTCTTCCTATGTGTATGCCTAAGATAGGTCATGAAATATTTTGTAGCCTTCTTCTGTCCTTGTGTCTAATGCTCAACCTCAGTGGCATCCTCATCATCCTCATCCTCCTCATAATCATCATCATCCTCAGATCCCTCACTCTCAGCCTCAGGGTCCTCCATTGGGTCTCCTCGCGCTCTAGCCAATTGATTTGCTAATCTATTTTCTAAAACCCCTATATTCTTCTCCCAAGCCTTTTTCCTCTCTTATAAGTTTTTGCAAATGATGGAATGACCTTTATAGGTCTTAGAATCATTAGAATATTCTTGTTCCAGCTTCAATTTGTCCTCCAAAAGCTAGGAAAGGTTGTGGGAGATAACACTGTTGAAGGCATGCTGAATCTTGAAATTTGGCTAAGTCTGGAATTTTTTGAAAACCCACAAAATCTAGAATCTGCATTTTAACTCCTATGAAGTTGAAACCTATCTCAAACATCCTGACAGTATTTATACAAATATAACTTAAAGTATAAGAAAGAAATAAATGTCACTTATACTTAAATGTTATATTGTATGAATCCTCCTGCCCCATAGTTGAAAAAATGACCAGGTATGACACGTTACCAAAAAAATCTTAAAAATAATTTATTTTTTTTATTTTTTGCTTTTTCCAAGTGGTTGGATGCGTCTGAGTCCAGGCCATGGGACTCGGCAAGTCCACCGAGTCCTGCAGGACTTGGAGAGGACTCGACCGAGTCAGCTTGCTGGGTCACTGTGCCTCGTGTTGCCCCACTTTTCACCCCATAATCATGCTGTCAAAGTGGAAGATTTTGATCTCATAATCAGGTCTGGTCATGGTTGAGTCTAGGTCTAATGTCCTTCATAGGTAGGCTATCCTTGTTGGGTTTCCCTTTCTCTTGCCCTCTCATTTATAAGCCGGGTGGGTTATTTGGAAGTCTTGTCATAATGGGTAGGTTATAGATCCCAACTTGGCAAGGATTATATGTTCCTATTGTTTCTCTTTCTCAGATGAAAGGATGGTTGTGAATCATGATCTCCAGGCATCAAAGGAAAGACTTTTCATGTGATTGATGTCGTAACAGAGTTGGCATTGAATTATTCAAAATTCTACTTCATATGATAGTGAGTGTGTGATGAAATGAGTTCTTTTAGAACTCGGGTTATGCAGTTTTTAATGTGACAGAGTTGAGTTAGGCATTTTTAACAGTCAACTATAGTTGATGATTTTCACCATTTGAAGGTACGGGATGATTCATCAAGTCACAACGATCCAAATAGTGAAAATAGTGTGCGGTTTGATGTTGAAAATAAAGCCCTGTGGTAGGTGTGGTCGCATGATCGCATGACTGAGAGAACCGCCTTGCGATCATGCGACAAGGCATGAAGCGCAACTGGTTAGGTGGGAAAGAGGCACTTAAGTTGGGAATTTAAGCACATGCAGATTAGTGGGCCCTGTTTCTCAACGGGGCCTGAGTTGTGACATCGTATCGACGGTTTAAATCAACCAAGGTTTCAATCCAATGATGGTCGGAATTGCGCAATAGAAAGATGCTCGAAAAATAGCAAACGCGAAATAGCAACAAGGTGCCATCTGTCTCAGCGGACCCACGGGCACCAATCATAGAGCAATCGCATGATCGCATGAATTAAAATATCGCTATGCGATCATGCGACAATGAAGCCTGCTGGGACCCACATACGCTAACAGCACAGATGCAATTATGCGAGATGAAGCCACGAGGAGCGGTGAGTCCAAGGTTTATATGCAAGGCCGAGATCGACGGATGCCGCTATTCCTCCATAGTATCGAAGATGCTTGGCGGTAAAGTGGGATCCTTCCACATGTCCAGGTGGGACCGAAGATGCTTGTAGAGTTGACCAATCATGGAGCGGTCGCATGATCGCATGGGTTAAAATATTGCTATGCGATCATGCGAAAAGGTAAATAGTTAATGCCGGATGGATGGAAATTTGGCACATAACCGCATTTGAAATTTTTGTGATGCTTAATGTTGGAGGACATGGATGCCAGCTGGGCACCTTTCTAATCTTCCTTGTCCTTTTCCGCACTTCCTCCGCACCTACCCGCTTTGCGTTATGCCTTGTCGCATGATCGCAAGGCAGTTTTCTTGGTCTTGCGATCATGCGACCAATCCATTTTTTTTTAAAACCGCAAACTTATAATACAATGATCTGAGCCAATATTAAAAAAAAAAAAGAGAAACTTTGATTATCTAAAGTTATACGCATGTGCTTTAAGTTATAATCGCTCTCGCACTTAACTTTGACGTGCGGAAAACGGGCAAAGCATTACAGGTCTAAAGGATAATCAGTGCTATTCTGTAATATGTTTTATGAGGATCAACTTAATATAAAGGACAAATCAGGAAGGATTCAGAATAGAGAAATAGTTAAATACGGTGGAAGTGTTATGTCAGACCTCTCAACAGGGATCACGGGCACACCATTTTTCAAGGTGATGAAGTTTTCATTGATCAAGATGATGTATTGGAAAAGATTAATATTAGTGAGGGAAGGTGAAGGGATAGAGTCAAATTGATTCCTCTTCATTGTATTTTCGAAGATGCTTGTTCCCAATCTCTTTGTATTCATGAAAATTGAAAGGTCATTAGTCCGTACGAGCATGATACATTGTAAACTCTATAAATTCTTTGAAAGAAGTTAATAAAAAGGTCGGCAAATTTTTGGCATGAAGAGAGGTTGCAGAGACAATCATACTTGGTGTCAATTCTTTACTGTCCATGTGCTTCCTTTTTCTGCATACAGTCAGAGAGCTAGAGTGGAGGAGAGAGCATGTTTAATTTCTGTATTTTCATTCATGCATTGAGATTAATGTTCAGTTTTTGTAATAGATTTGGCTATAGTTTGCAAGCAAATATGATCAGAGTATTGTGTTTGTGTGTTTAAAACAAGGAAAGTTTTGTTATGAATCAGAGTATTTGGGCAACACTTTTTTGATTATTTTCAATCGGAGTATTGTTATGATCAGTTTTGAGCACTGTCTTGTATTCTTAGTCAAATGGTGATTGGATGGTAGATCAGAGTACTGTCATTTGATCCTGTTGCAAAGATTTGAATGTTTAATCTTCTCATAATATTGCATTTACAAAACTAATAGCATTCTTGCATTACCAACATTGGGAAGTCATAGGATGTGTGAGTTCCTGAAGTTGGCTAGAATTAGAATCTAAATCTGCCTGAGTTAGTCCTGGATAGGATTAGCTTGGTTTTGCCTCTGTTGTTCTCTGGTTAAGAACATACCTTGCAGTAGGAATTAGAGATAAAACATAATTCATTGAATATCATTTGCATAGGGAGCTGTACCTCAATTTAGAGGGAAACTAAATATTCTCAGAAACGGTTTCCCAACTGTTGTGTAAAGTTGTTCTTTGTTATAAAATTGGGCAAATAAAAGGAGGACAAGAAGAAGGACAATCTGTTTACCAACACCTCGGCAAGCCTGGCTCGGCTCGGGACTCGCCGAGTCTTGTAACTTTGGTATATACATATATACATGATTGAGTTTGATTTAAGAATTATTAATCATGTTGTCAATATAAATCATGCAGTGCATATTGTTGATATTAATAATGCTGATAATATTAATCATAACATTGATATTAGTTATGCCATGTATTGATATTGGATATCGACATTCACATTGTTGAGTATTGATAATAAATATCAATATCATACTATGCTTTCAATAATAAGGCATCAATATTTAATATCGACCTTGCATTGACTCGACCGAGTCAGCTTGCCGGGTCACTGTGCCTCGGCAAGCCTGGCTCGGCTCGGGACTCGCCAAGTCCTGTAACTTTGGTATATACATATATACATGATTGAGTTTGATTTAACAATTATTAATCATGTTGTCAATATAAATCATGCAGTGCATATTGTTGATATTAATAATGCTGATAATATTAATCATAACATTGATATTAGTTATGCCATGTATCGATATTGGATATCGACATCCACATTGTTGAGTATCGATAATAAATATCGATATCATACTATGCTTTTAATAATAAGGTATTGATATTTAATATCGACCTTGCATTGACTATTATGTGAATCGATAATGTGTATCGACTTTGGCATTAATAATATGAATTGATAATAAGTATCGATTATCAGCAAACACATCAATGTGTATATTGATTGAGATTAGTTAATGATTGGTAATAAGTCATGTCTCATCTAGAGACATGTCTCTACGTGAACTATGTTTGTGTAGAGACATGTCCCTACAGGAGACATGTCTCCACACTACTGTATATATGATGATTGATCAAAGTATCTTGTGAGGTACAGAATTTATAAGTGCTAAGGAAGACAACAATATATACATTAAGTATAACGGTGGCATTATATATAAAGTTCAAATCATTATTGCATTCTCATTGTATCTAAGCATCATCTCATTGATATTCATATTAAGATCTTAGCAGATCAATCTATATTCATGTGGCATTTATATTAATATATATCCAAGTAAAATTATTGAGATATTGTGATCAACATATCATATAGAATCAATATATACATCTGAAAGTAGTGATTAAAATTTAAAATACTATAACCTCTAAATTTGATCAAATTTAACATGGTATTAGAGCCAAGTTTAAGGAAGATTTGATCAGATTTATACACAGAGACAAACTAACAACCACTAAATTCTCCAGAATTTTATTCAGCAATAATGGTGAATGGTGTTAGATTTGAGGATCGACTTGAAGGAGCTGCAAATTTTGTATCTTGCAAATTTAGAATTATGCTTGCACTAAGGGAACATGAATTGAACACATTTGTGGAGAAAGTAATACATGTACCTGATGAAGACGATGAGAAACTCCTATAGATGAGAAACAACAACAAGGCTATGAAGATGTTAGTGGATGCGGTGAAGGATCAGATAGTGCCAATTATCTCAAAATTAGATATTGCATATCAAATGTTCACAACCTTAGAGAACATGTACGAGATAAATAACACAAGCAAAGCTCTTGCTCTAAAACAACCCCACCATGTCAAGATGAACAAGGGAGAAACTATCACGTCTTACTTCATGAGGATAACAGAGTTTAGAGATCATCTATCCCCCACTGGCCACACAATCGATAGCAAGTAGTTAACGATGTTGGCTTTCAATGGACTCCCTACATCTTGGGAAGCATTCATACAAGGGATAAGTGCTCTATCTAAACTTCCTATGTTTGATCATTAAAAAATCGATTGCATTCAAGAAGAGTCAAGGTGGATCACTAGAGGAATTGGTTTAAACACCTCTAATGAAGAGATTCAAGTCTTAAATTCTAACACTCAACAAAATGGGGTGGCAGAAAGGAAAAATAGGACTATTGTAGAAGCAACCAAAGCTATGATGCATGACCAAAATCTTCATACCTCCTTCTGGGCTGAAGAAACTAGTACTATTGTTTACATTCAAAATAGATGTCCTCATTCCCTTCTGGATAACAAAACCCTGAAGAAGCATTTACATGGATAAAACTTGACATAGAATCTTTGGTTGTCTTGTTTACATCAACATACCCAAAGAGAATAGATCTAAACTAGAACCCTCAGGGAAAAAGGGAATATTTGTTGACTACAATGAAACATCTAAAGCCTATAGAATTTATATCCCTGGACAAAAATTAATTGAACTAAGCAGGGATGTAATCTTTGAAGAAGATGTTGCATTCAAAAGATCTAAAGACATTAATGAAATAGATGATGAGTCTCCTCAAATTATGGAAGAGGATCACA
Source organism: Chamaecyparis obtusa (assembly GCA_027943335.1). Lineage (NCBI taxonomy): Eukaryota > Viridiplantae > Streptophyta > Pinopsida > Cupressales > Cupressaceae > Chamaecyparis > Chamaecyparis obtusa. The sequence goes on along the minus strand of BSBK01002438.1, from coordinate 1,263,030 downwards.
CTTTTGAGATTCAGAGGGAGACCCATGAACCTATAGAAGATAATAATCACAATGAACCTATGGATTCTACCAATGAGCCTAGAGACACTACTGTAAATCATAAAAGACCTCTATGGGCGAGGAAAATAATTCAAGAGACTGAAAATTATGCAGCTCCAAAAGGAACCTTCAGTGAAAGCAAGAGACCTAATAGATTTTCTAGCTATGTTGCACTTATGAGTGAAATCATCAAATCAGAACCTTCTAGTGTTGAGGAAGCCGTCAAACATCAAGTTTGGAAATATGCCATGACATAAGAATACCAATCTATATTTAAGAACGATGTTTGGGACATTGTACCTAGACCAAAAGACAAATCAGAAGTTTCATCTAAATGCCTCTTCAAAATCAAACATGCTGCAGATGGGAGCATTGAAAAATATAAATCAAGGTTTGTTGCCAGAGGCTTTTCCCAAAAGGAGGGAATTAATTATAAAGAAACATTTTCTCTAGTTGCCTGATATACCTTTGTCAGGGTTGTGATTGCTATTGCCGCATCAAAGGGATGGAAGATTCGCCAAATGGATGTGAAGACTGCTTTTCTTAATGGCATAGTAGAAGAGGAAGTGTACCTAGAGCAACCTGAAGGAATTGTGGTACATGGTAATGGTTCTTATGTTTGCAAATTAAAGAAAGCTCTATATGGTCTTAAACAAGCTCCTTGAGCCCTCTATGAGAGGATAGACAACTATCTTTTAGGATTAGGTTTCTCCAAGTATAATGTAGATTCGAACCATTTACTTCAAGGTAATAAATGGTGACATGTTGATTCTCATTCTTTATGTTGATGACTTATTGATTATAGGAGAAACTATCTCATCACCAAGTGTAAACAAGACCTAGCATTTGAATTTGGCATGGACTTGGGTCTTCTACACTATTTTCTTGGTTTAGAAATATGGCAACAGGTTGACGACATTATCTTGAATCAAAAAAAATACACTATTGACATTTTGAAAAGGTTCAGAATGATGAACTGTAAACAAATGTCTTCACCCATGGAGACAAATTTACATAAATTAAAAGAAGCGGCAACAAACTCATAATTAACAGATTCTACTCTCTATTGGTAGATGATTGGGTCCTTGATGTACTTGGTCAACACCAGACCAGATATTTTTTATGCAACAAATGCACTTAGTCAGTTCATGTGTGAACCAAGACAGTTACACTTAGTTGCAACAAAACATATTCTGAGATACCTGCATGGCACAATTGGATATGGTTTAAGATATAATAATGTAGAATTAAATCTGCATGGATAGACTGACTCAGATTGGGCTGAAAGTGTTGTTGATTGTAAATGTACTTCAGGGTGTTGCTTCATCTTAGGATCAACCATGATTTCCTGGTTTACCAGAAATTAATCTTCAATGGCATAGAGTTCCACCAAAGCTGAGTACATTGCAACATCTATGGGAGCTTGAGAAGTTGTGTGGTTAAGAAAACTTCTTGTACAATTGTTTGGACAATCCTTAGATCCCACGATCATTCATTGTGATAACTAGAGTTGTATAAAGCTTTCAGTGAATCCAGTGTTCCATGATTGATGAAAGCACATTGAAATCCCTTACTAGTATGCTAGAGACATGGTGGAGATAAATGTTATCCAGTTGAGATATATTAGTACATATGAACAATCGACATACATTCTCACCAAGCCTCTTTCCAAAACAAAGGTAGAATACTTTAGAGGTAAGCTTGGTATGGTAGAAATGTAATTTTATTTGAGATTGAGTCTCAACAAACTAAATTTATTGTACTAATATACTTAAGAGATGTTTAATATGTGAACTCTTTTTGTCGTGTGTGATTACATGACTTCATGGTCCCCTGTGAACATCTTGAAAGGTGACAATCTTTCAATGATGTACACCTGTACTTTTGGTTACTGTTGTAAGGTGACAACTTTACAATAGTTAAACCTTACTATCATGATGGATATCATGTGACTTGATATCCGTGGACATGTCATGATAGTTTATATCTCTTAAGTGATATTAACTGAGTGGTGTATAACCACAATGAGTTAAATGACTAAGATATTTCATGGTGGATATTATGTGACATAATATCCGTGGATATGCCATGAGCAGATATCCTTATGGTAGGTATCATGTGACTTGATGCTTGTGCACATACCATAATGGATATTGAGTATGGTGAATATCATGTGACTTGATATTCGTGGACATGCCATTCCTCTTGATATCATAGTGAGGTAATATTATTTATGGTGGATATCATGAGACCTGATATCCATGGATATGCCATAACTCCTGATATCACATTGAGGTGATATCTCTCCCACACAATATATGGATCTATTGTGTTTACATCAAGATAGTAATCATCCTCCCTAGCTAAGAGGGGGTGTTCATGAATTGTAGCTTCGGTCAGATTAATTCTATTGATGAAATCAAATGCATAAGTGGTCTATCGGCCTTGAGCATTTGATTACTATCCTTCTTCTGTACACTGCTATGATTATGGTTATTACAATACATGATTAATAATTAGTAAATCAACAATCATGTATATATATTTAATATTGTATATACATATATACATGATTGAGTTTGATATAACAATTATTAATCATGTTGTTGATATTAATCGTGTAGTTCATACTATTGATATTAATTATCATAACATTGATATTAATTATTCCATGTATCGATATTGAATATTGACATTCACATTGCTAAGCATCAATAATAAATATCAATATCATACTATGTTTTTGATAATATGTATCGAGCATAATATGGTATTGATATTTAATATCGACCTGGCATTGACTATTATGTGAATTGATAATGTGTATCGACTTTGGCATTAATAATATGAATCGATAATAAGTATTGATTATCTGCAAACACATCAATTTGTATATTGATTGAGATTAGTTAATGATTGGTAATAGGACATGTCTCATGTAGAGACATGTCTCCCAACTATTGTGTATATGATGATCGATCAAAGTATCTTGTGAGGTACATAAATTTTTAAGTGCTAAGTAAGACACAACAATATAGACATTAAGTATATCGGTGGCATTATATAAAAAGTTTAGAGCAGTATTGCATTCTCATTATATCTAAGCATCATCTCATTGATATTCATATTAAGATCTCAACAGGTCCATATATATTCATGTGGCATTTATATTAATATATATCCAAGTAATATTATTGGCATATTGTGATCAACATATCATATAGAATCAGTAAATACCTATGAAAGCCGTGGTCAAAATTTAAAATACTATAACCTCTAAATGTGATCAAATTTAACACAAGGAGACATCACATCTTCATCCAGGGGTGGCAATTCTACTAATGGAACTACATTATGGCCTGAAGCCTTTTTAAGCTTAAAGACATGAAATACATTATGCACTTTACTACTAGTTGACAACTGTAGCTTATAGGCCACCTCCCCAATGCATTGAGTGACTTTGAATGGACCATAAAATCATGGCTCAAGTTTCTCAGAACCACTCTTCTTCAATGAAGATTGTTTGTAAGGATGAAGTCTCATATAAAACATCTCGGCAATCTCAAAACAGCACTCAACTCTGTGTTGATCAGCATATAACTTTTGTTGGTTTTGTGCCTACTAGATGTTCTCCTTGAGTGCCTTTAAGATGTCCTAACTCCCCTGCAACAAATCTTTTGCCTTAGGCTTGTTGTTGTCTCTAAAGACTAAGTTCATGAAGTTTGGGGCTTCATAGCCATACAATGCCATAAATGGAGTCATCGCGATAGTCATGTGGTATGATATTGTAGCAATACTCACCCAAATGTAACCATTTGACCCAAGCCTTCTTCTGCCCTAACGCATAATTCCACAGATAACCCTCTACCCATTTGTTCACTATCTCTGCCTGCCCATTAGTCTGTGGATGATAGCTAGTGTTGGGGGTGAGCTTCATGCCACTCAATCTGAATAGCTCCTACCAAAATAAGCTTAGGAACTTGTTGTCCCTGTCACTTATGATGTTCTTGGTTAACCCATGTAATTTGCACACCTCTCTGATAAACAAGTCAGCCACTTGGGTTGCTGTGTAGGCAGCTGCAATGGCAAAGAAATGTGCAAATTTTGTTAATTTGTCAACCACCACATAGATGTAGTCCTTACCCTGTACCTTGGACAATCTTGTAATGAAGTCCATCGAAATACTTTCCCACTTTCGATCCAGAATAGGTAAGGGCTGAAGTAAACTCACTGTAAATGTATGTTCATTCTTATTTTGTTGGCATACTGGGCACTCTCTAACATACTTCAGAACTTCATTCTTGAGCCCCTTCCAAGTGAACCTCTCCCGGATCTCCCTATAAGTCTTGAAGAAGCCCAGGTGACCAGCCAATGGAGCATCATGAAATGTTCTCAGGATTATTTCTTTAATGCATGAGGAAGGTACCAAATAGATTTTGTCCTTATAGAGTGTACCTATCATTTTGAGTTGCGCCCTCAATCAAACCTTTTGCCTATTGATCCTTGGCATACTCTGATACAATCATCTCTCCAATCAGTTGTTATCTCTATCAAAGGGCATAGGTGTGGCCTCTATGAGAGTGCATCTGCTACCACATTCTTCTTTCCTTTGACATACTCAATGTCAAAGTCATAGGCCTGTAGTTTAGTGATCCATTTTTGTTGCCTGTCATTAAGATATCTCTAGCGCATGAAGTATTTAATATTATTATGATCTATCTTAATCACAGATCTGCCCCCCACTAGATAAGACCTAAACTTGGCCAATGCATGCATGATGGCCAACATATCCCTATCATAAATAGAATAACTCTTCAATGTCCCTCTCAATTTCCCGCTTTCAAAAGCTATGGGATGTTTCTCCTGCATCAACATAGCACCAATCCCATAGAAGCCACACAAACCAAGGAACCCCTTCAACTGTGAGAGGCTACTCAGAGTTAGCCATACAATGACTAATCTTTTCTAGATCCACTCTCACCCCATGGGCACTGATGATATAATAGCTTAGTCATGCCAAATTCACACTTTGATTCTTTAGCGAACAATGACTCACTCTCCAAGATACTTGAAACCTCCTCTAAGTGATGTAGGTTCTGTTGGTGCTCAAAAACGCTGGACCGTTTTGAGGCCAACTGACAAGTACTGATACCTCTGCAATTCTGGCTTAATCTAGCCAAGGCTGGTAGGCCTAATTTCACTTTGAACTATTTAATTCTCTATGTCGCACAACTGTGTACATAACAAACAAAGTTCCTCCAAAGGTGGTGAATGATCCTTTGAGGAAAGAAACTAATCTCCTAAAAATCTCTATTCTATAATACTTGACTAAATGGATTGTACTAAATAATTAAAAGTAATGCTTTTGAAATAATGATTTAATGATCTATAAACTATAAATGTATGAACCAAATGACAATTTCCAAATAATAGTTAGATCAGTGCCTTCTAAATATTTGGGCTATAGAGTCATAAAACTTTCAATCCTACGTACAATCAGAGATGGTTTTAAGGTAACTCACTCCTAGAAAGTGAGACCATCATCCTACAGGCTTCAGTTGAAACAAAAATTTAAATAACTTATACAATTAGTCCTATGGATTTTAACCCAACTTAAGAGCCCGAAAGGAACAATAACAAGTTCTCAGACCTTGCAACTGCTATTCAAATTGTATAAATTAACCATAAACAAATGAATCAATGAAAGAACACAGTAGGATACCTTGGTTCACAGAGTAATCTGAAAGACTAATTGAAAACATATAACTTATAACCACAAATAAAAAGAACAACACTCATCTTTATTAAAGTTGAAAAAATAGTACATTAGAGTTCATATTGCAGTTGATCAAATTCTATTATATGAAAATCTTCATTGTATTGTCTTGTCTCTTTACATTTTACATTATGTATATATACATGTTTGAGTGGCTTTCACACCTCTTTAGGGTGAAAAGACACACCCTTATTACAAATTATTTTGAAAAAATAATAAACTAACTAAAAAATAACTACCTATATTTCGGATTTGGGTCTGGTTGAAAAACCAAAACACCTTGTGAAAAGCTAAGATTTTTATTGGAAATAGGAAATTTGATTTCCCGAACTGGGTCTTTTTTAGATTTTTAAAATTCGACCATCTTTATCCTCTGTCGGCATCATCTTTGTAGCAGGTTGAAATTCTAGCATTTTCTGAAGACTTTGATCATAGAATTTTGATTGTTCTTGTCACAGAGCTTCCTTCCATAATATCTAAACTTTTTAATTGAAAATTAATGTAATACTTTATCCCATTTCATGTACTTGATCATTAATTATTTGGCATGGAAATTAAGAGGCCATTTTTTAGGGTTTTATCACTATATAGGACTCCAAATTTTGCCCAAAATTTAGAGCTCCAACAGGTTCTCTTAGGTCCTGTTGAATATCAAGATGTCATCAAAAAAGACTAACATGAATTTTCTTAAGTACCTCCTAAATACCTAGTTCATGCAATTCTAAAATGTGGCAAGAGCATTGGTAAGCCCAAATGGCATTACCAAGAACTCAAAATGGTCGTAGTGACACCTTATTGTTGTCTTCTCAATATCCCCGACCCTCATCCTGATTTGATGATAACCAAACCTCAAATCTATCTTAGTGAAGTAGTAGGCTCCATGTAACTCATTTATAAGCTCATCTATTCGTGGGATAAGGTACTTGTTCTTGATTGTCTTTTTATTCAAGACCCTATAGTCAATACACATTTGCATAGTCCTATCATTTTTCTTCACTAAAACCACTGTTGATGCAAATGGGCTCTTGCTTGGCCTGATGTGACCCATCTCCAACAACTCCTTTATTTCCTTCTTGATCTCATCCTTGTATTTCTTTGGATGTTTGTATGGAGTGGTGATCACAGGTTTTTGCCCCCTCCAATTCTATCACATGATCAATACCTCTCTCAAGTGGGAACCCATGTGGAATGCTATCAAACACCTTAGTGTGCCTGGATATGACCTCTTGAACATCCAGGTGATAACTCTTAATTTGCTTCTCAGAAACTGTAGGCATAATAAGACACCATGTTGCCCACTCACCTCACTGTGTTTGAACAATCGTTCCATCCTCTTAAGTGAGACCACCACGATTCTGCCGCCTGATAAGCCTCTGAGTACCACTTTCCTACCTTGGTGTTCAAATCACATCTCCATTTTTTGCAAATTGAATGTAAACTCAACTAGTGACTTCATCCAGGTCATGCCAATAATTACAACATAATCTCCCATATCTACTACGTTAAAATCACCCACCATGTCATAATCTCCCATCTACATGTGAAGATCCATAATCATGCGAGTACTCTGTAGCTTGTACCCATTGGCCACAATGACTTTGAAACCCTCATGCCCCTTTCTGAAGCCCTTTCTTCTTAACCAAACCCTTAAAGATAAAATTATGAGCAGCCCCTGTGTCAATCAATGTAACAACTCACTACCCCTGTATTACACTTCTCATCTTAAAGATTATTTCTTGCTGAGTACCAGTAGGTTGCACAATAGTTTTTTCGCCCTTGACTCCTCTCCTGTTGTGTTTTCCTCATCGCTACCCTTAGAATCAGATTGTTGTTCTTCATCCTCTGATATTGACTCCTCAACTGAAAAGTACTCAATCCGTACTGCTTTCTCTTTGACTGAACACTTGTGTGAAGGGTCCCAAGGCTCTCTGCAATTGAAACATAGTTTCCTCCTCCTAAGATCATATAACTACTCGTTGTCCAAACAGTTTGAATATTTCTTTGGTTGATGAATCCTTTTGGAAATGTTTCTTATCTTTCTCCTTCTTTGATGGAAATCCCTTTGAATGAATCTTATTATTGATGATGAAGGTTCCATATCCCTTGCCTTTTTGTAGGCTTCCTGCGAAGGATTAAGGCCCTTGATCCATCCTTTAAGTGGCTTTGCCAAAACATCCATAAACAAAACCAATAACCTCTATGAAATATCTGTAATCAAAACCGAAAGCCTCTGAAACTCCGATATGAATGTATTGACTAAACCCTACTACATAAGCTGAGATAACTCCTTGAAGTGCAATTTAGGATCCTTTTTATCAAAACACTCAATCAAGCTCTCATTAAACTCAACATATGAGGTGATGTGATCATGCCCCAACGTGACCATGATGCCACACTCGTGTGCCAAGCCATCTAGATGTACTTTTTGCACCCAAACTATGGTTTAGTTTTCGCAGATCCATCATAGTAGGGTAATGCGAGCTTGCTCATCTTCTTCTGCAAATCATTGTGTTGTGCCCTACCACTAGTGTGAGGCAAATGCTTTTGCCTAACATCCATGTGCTCCTTGAAACAGATAACTGCCTGAAATTCTTCTCCTCCATTTTCCCAATCTTGACGAAACTGAGCTTGTAACTCTCTAATATGTGGCTCATTTGCCAGTTGTACCGGAGCTCTTGGTGGGAAGGTAGGTATAAGTGGCCTCAAACTAACTATCCTTGTTGGTCTTGTTGCATGGCCAAAATTATCAGCAACTTGTCCTCCTCCATTACCACTGTTTTGTCCGTTTTGCCCTCCATTGCTACCTCCACTATTTCCATTATTGTTTCCACCACCATTATTCCCGCCATTCACATCAATTCCCATCAGTCTAGCCATCATCTGCATCTTAAGGTCCATATGAAGATTATGTTCCAGCATTTTTTGTTGTGCCTATCGTTGCCCCAGTTGCAAGGCCTCTGACATATTAAACATTCTTTCTTCTCCTAGATCCTGTCTTTCACCCATATTGCATGTGTTCTATTCACCTGTGCCTAAGTGTACTTTTGGATTCCTCTACTCTTCTTGTTGTGCATTCAATAATGCCCTATTTATCTATGTATAATAATGATGTGATAGTGGTTATACACTCCAATCAATCATGTCACTATCTATTCATCTTGTATTGTACCCACTAGGATGGTAGGATACACTGCTCTAATACCACTATAAGAGCACCCTTTGTTCTAAACCAACTTCTCAATTTTCCACCCTCTGTAATCTTGTCAAATAGTTGGCTTGCAATCTAATCACTAAGTTATAATTTTTTATTTTGTTTGCTGAAGTTTTATAGTTGCTTGGACAGACTAAGAATGAGATTCCCAAACAAATAAAGTCCAAAATGTTACCAATGTATTTTTCGTTCCATACCAAAATCTAACCATTACAAATAATAGGACATTTTAGATTTGCACTGACAACACTCAGAATAATAAACAATAGTTGAAATTTCTATTTTCCTTTAATCAATGAATACAATGCATTATTTTTTGCATACATGGATTGCTGCTAACTGAATGGTAACAAGAATTGGCAATCCAACTTCACACATCCATCCTTTTATTTGATTTTCCAGCTTGGTACAAACCCAACAACAAACCTTTGACTTGTATGCCTCTCCTTAATGTCACTTCAGACCTGCACACCACTAATACAATGGATTCCAAACCCCAACAGAAGACCTCTGGCTTAAATAGACGACAAATCATACCCAACAATAATAGATGGCTTAGGAAAGTCTAATAAATCTGCTACAACAATTTAATCTCTTATAAAACCTTGCCACTTCACTTCCAAACTCAAACACTTATACAAACGCTTCATGGGAATTACAATCTTGACAAACAATAGTAATAGCGATTGATAAGATTTACCTTGAAGTTCAATACACAAATTCTCATGATTGTATCTTGCAACAACGAGAAGAATGTTAGCATAGAGGGGTTTTGTCGCTAAGCCCTAGAGAAAATCTCTACAATTTCACCAATTTCATATAATATCCAAGCATGCTGAAAGAGGGCACTTCTATCTCTTTTATAGCGCTTTCTAAGAGCTTATTCACTCACCTTGTCAATGTGGGATAAGCAAAGTCATTGTTTTCCCCTTTCCTATTATTTTGGAATTTTTGTTTTTCTGCCCCTATTTTATTGCAATTGCTTTTTTTAGTATTTTCCATTCCATGTACATGATTTTCCTTCCCTTAAGTCCCCAATAACTTTTATTTATGCTTTCAATGTATTATAGAATAAAGGGGACCATTTAATTTAAATATTTCCCACAAACTATAGATAATGCATTAATAAAGTTAAATAATTAAATTTAACTATAAAATAACTTTATTAATGCACGATAAATCATATCAATGATAAACAAATCTTTTTGTCGATTTAAAACAATTACCATCAACATGTTACTATCACTGGATGTCCACTGATGCCCAAAATGTCTTACTATAAATAGTAAGTATGCTCTAAATTGCCTTGAAACTCCTCAGAATGGCCTGCTATTGAAACTACCTAGGCCAAATGGCCTCAAAGTCATTTTTATGTCTTGGTTAGCCTTCGAGAAAATGGGAAATAGGCTAATGACAACGTCGTGTTGTGAACACTAGAAAGGGGACATTACCTCTCTGCACCAAAGAATAGAACAATCTTTTATGCCTAGGAATCAATGATAAAGGTTTCAAAAGATAATTGTTTCATGAGGCTGAGCCAATTTGATATGAGTTTCTTTCAAAAGGTTTGTTTGATAATTGGCTATAGAAACCAAATGTTTGAGACTTATTTGAATTGTGGAGTTGGAGGTGCAAGATAGAGATCTTGGATGAAGAGTTTAGAGCTGAATTGAAGAGTGAGGTGAAGACTTGCTTCATGTGTGAATCTTATTAGTTGGGATTAGAAGTTTGATTTCGCATCAATGAGGATTTGATGGTGCATCCCTTGTGGTGTAAGCAAAGGATTGAAGATTTGTGGTATCACTAATGTTGCAAGATTTTTTGTAGCTCATGTGCAAGTTGGGAAAGAGTTTCTAGTAAATTGATGAGGGGCTAGCATAGATTGATGAGGAAAGTTACGCATACAAAGTTTGTCACGGTCCAATTGTAGGAGCTAGATGAGTCTAGCACTTCGAATGTTGAGTTTTCCATTATATTGTATAGTACAACGAGTTAGATTAGCCATTGCAATTTGTAGCTTAAACTTGATGAATAATTTATCTATTATAAACATTTAGGTCAATTCATGTCTAATTGTCAAACTTTGTATAGATTCTAGCTTCTTGTACCCATATTATTTACATACATAATTCATCAAGTTTAACCTTAAACTATCAGCCACTGTATTTTGTAGCTTAAACATGATGAATAATTTATATAATATAAATATTTAGGTTGATGCATGTCAAATTGTCAAATTGGTAGAAATTCTAGCTTCTTTTACTCATATTGTTGATATTAATGATTAATTACATTTTTTTTTGTCTTTTTGGTCATTAATTTTTATATACTAGTGTTTATATATTATTGCAAGTTATCCACTTATTGTCCCATGCACTGCCTTGTCCTTGAAACTTGTAGCAACACTATATTTTTAAAAATTATCATTGAATTGTATGTGGTAGAGAGCCTTGGAATTTGATGTATCCAATCTAGTTTTGTACTTGTTTCAAATACATACCTATTTTAATGCAACTTTGTCACATGTACTAGGGTTATGATAAACATAAATGGAAAGGTATGACATATATCATTAGTATCTTGATAGATTTACAAATAATGTTATAGCCACATATAACCATCTATTAAATAGATACCAATAAGTAAATTTATTATGGGACACAACTCGCACAAGTAGTGAAGCTGGCTTGGACCATGGGTTTGCTCCCCATAGGTCTCATGTTCGACTCCGAGGCTCGGACTTAACCGATCTATGTGGTTTGTGGGTGATTGCATGCATTGCCAGGGGATTAGTCTCGCCTAACTCACCTCTTCTTGACCCCAACTTGGCAGTAAGTACTACCAATGTAAGGTGGGTTGGGCGCTGGGCAGCCCCTGGCACAACCTAAAAAAAAAGCAAAAAATGTTAATGGACACACCCTTAATAAGCAATAATAGTAATTAATATGGGGAGGTTTTAGCTATGGTTCCATGAAAGGGGCTTAACAAAAAAATTTCAGTCGGTAATGCTGAATTTTTGAAAGTTTTCTACAATCTTAGCAGTCCCATAGATTTTATAGGAGCAGTTAATGGTAAAAAAATATTTGGAAAGTGGTGATACCATGATTTGCTTAAAAATCGCAATACTAAGAAGGAAATTTTAAAGTTTTCCCCAAATTTTGTTGGAAGGAATCCAAAAAATTCAACTGCCTTCTAACGATGTCATATGTATTAACCTCTAGGAAACATTTCCAGCCACACTTGGTAGGCAGCTGTTAAAAGTCTGAAGGCAAAAAAGTAGGGGTTCCAAGTTTTCAAGATAAGATTCCAAATAATCCTTTAGTATTTTCTTTATCATTATATGATTTTAAAATCTTAAGTGTCATGAGCCATAATCAATGTATGTACAAATATATTATTTTCTAATGTGTATGTATAATTGATGCAAATGTCATCTTAAATAGGTTCCCCATATATATTAATCCATATACAATTAATATAATTGTTAGAAATAACGATATAATGTATTATTAGACTAATTAAATAAATAAATAAATAATCTATATGTATTAAAATAATGATAATTATTTAATATTAAATGAATAATTAAATGTCTCTTATATTATCTCCTATTAATATTAAGTATATTAATAAACGATTAGATTCCCTATATTGATAATTGAAATAGTTTGCTAACTAATAAATAATTAATATTAAAGTCTCCTACATTGTAAATAAGGGGAAAGTTATAATTTACAGATATCACCTATGAAGAATTATAATTAATAAGAATACCACCAATAAAGAGTTTTATAATAATCAAATGTAAATTATTAATACTAATACTATAATTCGAGCGACATGACTAGTCATGTTAATATATATATATATATATATATATATATATATATATATATATATATATATATATATATTTTGAGTGGGCAAAGATAGTATATCATGGGGGGAAAGGAAGAAACATTAAGAAATAATATGGAAAACTTGGGAGAAAAGATAGGATAAAATAAAAGAGGAAATGTAGGAGGAACTCAAGGGAACCATATATATATATATATATATATATATATATATATAAAGACGAATAGTCATGGAATGAAAGATAAAATAATATTATAATATAAAATGGATATATTCAAAAGACTAAGAAATATATATTATATCAAGGAGGAATACTAGATATAAGAAATGAATCAGAGAGCCTTATATACATCAATTAGTGATGAAATGATATGGAGGACATAGCTTTATATACATAGATATTAATAATGATACAATTATATATGTTGTATAATAAATATATTTAAAGTAAAGTATTATATACATTGAATATTTTAATTATTAATAATTAAAATTATATATATATATATATATATATATTATTGATAATCAAAATTATATATACGATTTATATATGTCAATAAGAATGAAATTATATATCGGTCGTGTTATATATATTTATTTATATTTTCGTAATATAAATTATTAATATATACTTGGTCAATTCCTTAATAACTCGCTAATCATTATTAAAGGGATAGGAAGTGTGTAGGAAGATGCGGGTAAATCGGTCACATGATGGAAAGATCCCGAGATAGGTAGAACCTTGAGAGAATCCACTTGTAGACTGTGCATGCGTCCTAGTGCAATAAATCTACCATCTTTCTTAAGATTTGTGGTTAGGAGTGAAGTAAGGAATTAGAGCTTAAGCATATATTGTGAATTAGAGATTATTCTTAATATAATATAATTTATATGCATAATGACGTATGATAATTATTGGGAATTGACATCCTCCTATTATGAAACATTACGATTTGTCATTCCCAAACATAAACCAAAACCCTAATAAGGATTTTTAGAACAAATCAAGTAAGGGTCCAAAAAGGGATCATTACAAGTGGTATCAGAGCATGATCCTGCCATCCTACAGCGTAAGATAAAACAAGGAATCTACATATGCGTATATACTTGAGATTATACCAAATATATATAAATTAACAAATTATAAACATTATGGATAGATTATTTATGGTGTATGTCTTGTCTCATAATCGGTCGGAATGAATGGAGAGAGTAATTTAGGGAATTGCAGTTTACTAGTTTCCCCAAGCTCAGTAGGCCACCACAAGGGATAAAATTGTCATAATGGGACATTTTTGCCTCTTGTGGGCCAAGAGGTGAGTTGTCATAGTGGGATGCTATGCGCTCTTGGGCTTAGTTGGGTTGAGCAATTTACAGGAACCCTCTGGAGGCTTTCCTACCAACTAAATTATGATTGATTATGAAAGACAAACTACTCACTTTGCCCCACGTACTTAGGTGATTTCTAAAAAGCAATTGAACAAGAGCAAACATGAAGTAAAGGTGCGTATCTATAAGATGTGATTTTGAATAACAGTTCCATATGATATATGCGCTATATATATGTGTGAGTGTGTGTGTGTGTGTATTTTCTATAATCAAATAGACTGCTTTGGTTGTACATATGAAACTAATAAATTCTGTACAGATCATATGAATTCATTTTCTTTCATCCCTCTAAAGATTTTTTGGGTGAGAAGGTTGTGGAAGGTAGAGGCGGGGTAATTTCGGGCACACGATGGTTATCCCAATATTGGGGTTAGGCCTTGAGGGAAACTACTTGTAGCCTGTTTCACACGACCTAGGCCCTGTAACTCTTCCACTCTTGATGGCCTTAGAGAGAGCGGAAAATTCTTCTTGATCCATATGAGAGATATCTTGACTTTCATACGAAATATGTTGCTTTACTTCTTTCATTGTTGGAATACATTCCTTTAATTAATTTTGCATAATTATGGATTATATATATAATTTGATGCTTAATAAAAAGAACCCCTAATGTAATCAATTTTTTTTTTCTAATTTTCGTCAATTGATGATATAGGGCAGTATTAATAAAAAGGGGGTCATTACATCTAGCATTAATTGTTTTCTAATAAATAAGAATGAATCTAGCAATGTGTATTGTGTGTATACTTTGTGTATGTTTCGTGTCTTCATGCATCAATGTGTATGCTTCATGTTTTCAACGTGTATACTTCGTGTCTTCATGCATCAATGTGTATGCTTTGTGTATACTTTGTGTCTTTGCATATCCATGCATATGTTTCAAGTATGATTCTATTTGGTTTGTCTAGAATGATAGAATTACTTGAATTTGAGGCATGCTATCTCTAAAAGATGAGAGGAAACATGTCTTGAGTTAAGTTGCCCATTTTTATAAACATAACTATAATAGTTGCTTGAGGACAAGCAAATTTGGGAGGGGCGGTTTTGTCATGAGCCATAATCAATGTATGTACAAATATATTATTTTCTAATGTGTATGTATAATTGATGCAAATGTCATCTTAAATAGGTTCTATATATATTAATCCATATACAATTAATATAATTGTTAGAAATAATTATATAATGTATTATTAGACTAATTAAATAAGTTAATCAATAATCTATATGTATTAAAATACTGATAATTATTTAATATTAAATTAATAATTAAATGTGTCTCTTATATTATCTCCTATTAATATTAAGTATATTAATAAATGATTAGATTCCCTATATTAATAATTGAAATAGTTTTCTATTTAATAAATAATTAATATTAAAGTCTCCTACAATGTAAATAAGGGGAAAGTTATAATTTACAAATATCACCCATGAAGAATTATAGTTAATAATAATACCACCAATAAAGAGTTTTATAATAATCAAATGCAAATTATTAATACTAATACTATAATTCAAACTGCATGACTAGTCATGTTTATATATATATTGAGTGGGCAAAGACATTATATCACGGGGGGAAATGGAAGAAACATTAAGAAAATAATATGGAAAACTTGGGAGAAAATAATATAAGAGAAATGATAGGAGAAAATGAAGGAGAAAAGATAAGAGAAAATAAAGGAGGAACTCAAAGGAAGAAAATAAATATATATATTTGGATAAAAAAGATGAATATTCATGGAATGAAAGATAAAATAATATTATAATATAAAATGGATATCTTCAAAAGACTAAGAAATATATATTATATCAAGGAGGGAATAGTAGATATAAGAAATGAACCAGAGAGCCTTATATACTTCGATCAGTGATGAAATGATATGGAGGACATAGATTTATATACATAAATATTAATAATGATACAATTATATATGTTGTATAATAAATATAATTAAAGTAAAGTATTATATACATTGAATATGTTTAATTATTAATAATTGGAATTATATATATATATATATATATATATATATATATATATTATTGATAATCAAAATTATATATATGATTTATATATGTTAATAAGAATGAAATTATATATCGATTGTGTTATATATATTTATTTATATTTTCGTAATATAAATTATTAATATATACTTGGTCAATTCCTTAGTAACTCACTAATCACCATTAAAAGGATAGGGAGTGTGTAGAAAGAGGCGGGTAAATCGGTCACATGATGGAAAGATCCCGAGATAGGTAGAACCTTGAGGGAATCCACATGTAGACTCTGCATGCGTTCTAGCACAATAAATCTACCATCTTTCTTAAGATCTGTAGTTAGGAGTGAAGTAAGGAATTAGAGCTTAAGCATATATTGTGAATTAGAGATTATTCTTAATATAAATAATTTATATGCATAATGACGTATGATAATTATTGGGAATTGGCATCCTCTTATTATGAAACATTACAAATTGTCATTCCATTGTCATTCCCAAACATAAACCAAAACCCTAATAAGGAATTTTAGAACAAATCAAGTAAGGGTCTAAAAAGGGATCATTACATAAAGCTTGTTACATAAAAATAGATTCTTATGACAATATGAGTGAATATTTTTAAGTGGAAAAAAATACATTAAAATGATACTTTGTAATCTAATTTGTCATATTCTAGAATTAGAAGCTCAATAAATTTAGTTTTGAAGGTGTATCAATGGATTAAATTCTTTAGTAGTTGGTTGTGCATACATAACCTATTCTTTGTTTTCTTATGCATATCTAGCTAGATTATTACTTGTCTCTCAATGTTATAACTAGAAAACTGAAATGAGATTGTCACAGGTGCATCTTGACCACAAGCATATGGGTCTTGGAGGAGACGACAGTTGGTCACCAAGTGTACATGATGAGTATTTAGTGCCTCCAATACCTTACAACTTTTCTGTAAGGTTCTCACCTACAAATATATCACATTCTCCATACACGGATCTTTTCTTCTCAGTACTTCCAAAATAGTGATGCACAAGGCATCTTTAATGTTGTGACCTTTTGTTGTACGTTTCATCATGCGGCATGCCCAAACATTTCCTTTCCAAAGTTCTTATGTTTATATGAGACATTGTAATTGTTATTATTTCATTTTGCAAAATACCTTAGTAATATAGTACTTGAAGCTTGATTACTCTGGGTCTTGTAGTGAGATATGCAATGCATAACAGTAAAACTTTAAAATATATTTGGTAAGATATTTTTATTTTAAATGAAGTGAATTGTGTATTACAATTTTATGTGTGTTATGCATAATATTGAGTGCCACAATTTCAGAAAACTTGTTTTTTAATATTTCATGTACATCTTTAAAGGTTTCTTATCATATGAACCGAAGATACAAAGTTCAAACCCCTTCCAATTGACCAGCCATTCTTCAAGAGCCTTGAAGAATCAAAACTCCTCCAAAACCCCATTAAAGGAGACTGTTCTATCATTTGCAAAATGCCAGCTCATATGATAAAGTGGGAAATCACAAAGGAAAACAAGGAACATAAATCATCGAGGGTTTTTCTTGGCCTTTTAAATATTATTTTTTATTTTGAAAATGGCGTTGATCTTTTGATAATATTATGGACAAATGGATATTAGTGGCAAAATAGTTGTGATTTATGTTCTTCAAGATTGAAGCTTGAATTTTTTTTTTAAAGTTGGTTTGGAGAAGCTCGGTAAGATGATTTTAAAAAAATAGGTCTTCCTAAATATTGTGTGAGCCATGGACAATGTGTGAAGTCAGCTTGGTCAAGATTGTCAAATATTTCCAAAGGACGCTTGGTGTAATGGCTGAGCTGTGTTGTAAGCACATATACGGTGCTGAGTTCAAATCTCCTCAGTATTCATAAAATAGTGCCAAATATTCATAAACCTCAGTTGCACTTGAGTGTAACCCACTTCTATATTCAAAGATTTCATGAAAGAAATAAGTTAATAATCAAACAAAAATTAATTATGTTAGATGTTTCAGCGCTTTCAAATATGCTTGCAATTGCCTTGAACAATGAGACACCATTAGGTTCATGATTTCATAAAATGTTTTTCTTTCTTGTAAAATTTTCCTATGTTACCAATGTGTGCGAACCTTTGGGATTGATAATTCAGAGGCAGAGTGAATATATCAATGCAATTATGAAACTTTAGGTCCTACTATGGAGGCCTATTGGTAACTAATTCCACTAGCTACTCAAGTAAACATCGAGTAACAATCTTGTCATAGATAAGAAGTTTGATCCATTTTATTTTTGAGATTATAATTCGATAACATTTAGTACTTAATTTTCTTTCCTTCAATGAAAAATTTCTTCTATGCCTATTTCTCACGAACTTGGCCATGAAGAGTGTTAATTAATCTGATCCTTGTTTGGGAATGGTGTATAAAATCTTTCAGATGTCAAAATCTATTGTCAGCTGATAACAAGAGTTCATCTCATACAACTCTGATGAATTGATCATTTCTCAATTTGTTTGGATTGCACAAGAATACTGGTTTTGGGTGTTTAAAGAAAATGAAAAATATTCCTGATGAATTTGATGCAATATCTTTTTCAGCACAATTAAAGCTCCATCTTTTAACATGGCCTTGAGATCCATGTCATGTTCTACTAGGTTTGTTTAATATGTTCTCTTTAGTCAGCACTTGACAAGAATTTAATGCCTCTATTGGTTGCATAGTTGGGAAACCTATTTTGCTATTTAAAAGTATGTTGGATTTTTAAAAAATTTAATGTTAATTAAGTTCACTCTAGTTAGTAGTTTATAATAATTTAATTCCTTTATTGGTTGCACAATGTGCAAGCCTATTTGTTCCTTAAAAAATGTTTACGTTCTTTGAAGAGCTCACACATAAGTAGGATTTCTTGAACCCTTCTCTTTCTTGTTAGTCTCTGGAATTTCCTAAGGTCCCCCTTCACAATGATCCTTTGCAACATTTTTTCTGTGGAAATATTAAGCCCATCAAGCCATGCTTTAGTCTTTGCTATTTTATTGGTTGGTATGCCCATATCAATTGATACTCCATCACAAATTTTTCTTTTGCCTTGCATATTGTAAGATCCCCTACCTATTATGATCATAAATTTACAATTTAGACTCTTATGCATTTCGTCAAACAGTTATCAAGCAAAATCAATCCTGAAATTTCTGAGTTCTTGTGTCACAAAACACCATACAAATTACAAGTGCTATGCATAGAAATTCTGTCAAACACTTGTATGGCATTGGAAATCTGGTATTACTTGTGATATAAAGGCATGAACCCCAACGCTTAGCATTCAAATTCAACTCCACTAAATAATAAAGCTTCACATTTCAGCATTTAAACAAACAGTTGGTATGCCGGTTGGATTTCACTAGAACAACATGGCTTTACACAAGCAGCATTTTAATAAATAGATTTGAATGAAAACTAGTAGCAGATCACTGTTCCCAGATGAGACATTACAACAAACATATAGCAGACCATCCAATGAAGATTTCTACACTTATGAAGCTGAAAGGTGAAATGAAAGACAAGTTGCTGCTGCACCTGAACATATCAGACAATCGATTTGAGAATACAAACCCAATCAGTGCTCAATCAATGTCCAGGCCTATCGCCTTATCATATACTGCTGAAAATGATCACAAAGGGGCCATAAAGTTGGATATGTGAACTCTCAGACATGTGCTTCACCTATACATTTGACATTGAGGTTGCCACCTGAACTATATAACTTGCAATCTCTTCTTGGCTTGAATGGAGATCTCCTTGAACAAAAAACTTCAAATTTCTTGCATACAAATTTAGAACTTCACCAATAAGCTCTGCTATGAATTTTGATTTGAATCCACCAATCTTGGAAGGTACGAGTTTCCGTCCAGCCTTCACTAACTCCAAGGGTTTTTTTCCTTATAATATCCAATCATTGATTTCCAGCAACAATGGAGAAATAGTTTCAATATCCAATTCTCATAACATACCTCAAATAAAAGTACATCCTTGCTTATATAACTTCTAATAATGGATGAATTCTTGTCCTTTTAGCAATGTGGGATAAAACATTCTTTACTTTTGGTTCCTCATTATGAAATAGCTTCTCGAACAAGGTGGAGAGCTTTAATAACTAAAGTGACTTTATATTATAACTTTATTATAGTCTCTCCTTAATTCAATTTATAATATGCACTTAATAATTATTTAATAATGATTATAATATTATAACTTCATCATTAATCATCGCAAATCAATTCTGACTTCACTAGGAGGTAGCTCACCACATTCACTACTAACTGGGGCGCACTACTAAAAATAGTAAGGGTCCATCTCTATCAACCATTGATTTACTAATTAGTAAATCCCTAAATACCTGATCAAAACAAAGGTGTCAATGGTTATCACTGCAATTGAGGCTGGTCTAAGTTACCAAATATAGAAATGGTGGATAAAGTGTTTCTCATGAGAAGTGTGACTTTGAAGAAGTGAATGGTGTAATCTTGAAGCCTCTAGATTGTTTTCTCATCTTGGAGGCATTAAGGCAAGGAAATGATGAGAATTACAGGGTATTCATGCGTATTGGTTATTGTGAATTTGGCATACCTGAGCAAGGGTTCGAAGATTGCCATCAACTAGAGAATTGACAATTCTTTTAGTTATTTCTACACTTTGAATTGGACCAAATTTTCCAGTGAATTGTGCTTCTGTTGGCCTCAATCGAACGTCGCAATTGTGTTTAATAGGGGGTCAAATATTGCTACAAGGTTCAATGTTTCAGATTCAGAAATCATCTTGTGCCACAGATTGAGTTTGAAAGAGGAGAGAGATTCAATGTTTTATTTGGGGAAATTGCTAGAAAGTATGGCGTGTGCATTTTAAGCAGTTCACAACCATAAATCACAAGCTGCATTCAAACTATTGGCCATCGTGGATTACTTCTGAGACGAATCTCAATGCTTGGGTTGCGATCTAAAATAGTGGAGCTGACAATACAATGGTGGGCTGGTTATTGTCCCATAAGTGCATACATTGAAATTTTCAGCCTACACGTCAAAGATTTTGGCTTTCCATTCTTCTACACTTTCAAAGATTGGTATATATCATCCAAGACATTTGCTTAAGGCCCGTTAATAATTTAAATAGTTTAGTTGTATACATATAAGCTTGTAACTATTTAGTTGCAAAATATTTGGTTAATAAAGTTTGGTAAGCAAGTGCATGTAAATTGCATCTTGAATTTCAAGCATTGCAATTATATTTCATATAGTCCAAAAAATTAAGAAAAGATCATATATGCCCAAAAATTTAAAAAAAAGAAGAAGAAATTTGCAAAAACTCAAATACTTTAGTAGCTAGGAAATTGAGTAGAGTTGGCAAAGCTCTTACAGTGGTATCGAAGCGGCCTCTTGCCATCTTGTAGGATTGAGCTTGTTCATGCAACTAGTCAAATTTGATCCAAACATGTTCTACTCTTGCATGAGAACAAAGCTCCCTAGTTGTGATATACAGATAGCACGTTCAACACAAATGGGTGACAAAAGGGGTGGAAGTCCACCTAGGTATACCATACAGGATGATGAGAGAGAGGCTAGGGAATTGTTTAGGAATATAGATGCAGGTTAACAACAGTTAGTAGTTGGTTAGCGGCAAGTGGATACAATGCTACAACAACTTTCTGATACTCTTCTGCAGTTAACATTACCTAGGGGACGCAACAGGGACAAAGTCTCTCATAGTAGTTTGGCCAGTTCACACAAGTCATGGGCTGAGCATACAAGTACTTTTTATAGGCCAACACATCCTACCTTTCTGAGACTTGATTTAGATGAGGGGAGTGGTTAGGATGAGGTTGTTTCATTTAGAGATGATGTCCTCTCCTTACATGCAGAGTAGGATGCCTTACCTCCTGATGTTAAACATCTCATCTTTGACAGGTTTATGAGTTAGAAGAGGGAGCACTCTAGAGTGAGATCAGATGGTAGGTACAAGGCTAAAAATAGTGATCTTAAACACGCAACCAACAAGCTCACTCTTCCCATGTTTGATAGTAGTGGGAAAGTTATTGCTTGAGCTTGGATTAGTAAGGTGGACACATATCTGACCCTTAGGCTTGTGACCGAGGTGGATGCTATAAAATTTGTAACTTTGCATTTAGACGGGGCACCGCACGAGTGGTGGCATCATGGGATGGTCACCCTTCATTATAATTTGATCACATCATATTACGAGTTTGCTGACAGGTTGGTAGAGCATTTTGATTAGAAGGATCCATAAACTTATTTGCGGGACATTGCTCAGCTCAGGTAGACAAGCGGTTTGGAGTCTTTTATTGTTGAGTTTGTGACTCTCTGTCATGGTTCCTAATGTGATAGAGAAATGTCTGGTCATGTTATTCACATAGGGATTATAGGAGCCACTTAGAGGGTGGCTTAATGCATTTGATCCGCATTTTCTACAGGGGGGCATCAAGAAATCTAGGAGCATGGAGCTTTTAGCTCCTAAGAGGAAAGAACAATCTAAACCTGCCACTTCACCCGCATATGAGGTACACTCCCTAGTTGCTGATGAGAAAAAGAAATTAGTTGTGAAACATGATGAGGCAACTTGCGAGGATTTGAGGAGAGAACTTTTCTATTGGTGCAAAGAGCCTTATGATAGAGATCAAACTTGCCCATTTAAGCCTAGGGGTAAGACAAATCATTCTATGTGGGTGTACTATGATGAGGTTGAGGTTGGAACTTCACATTAGCCAACTAGTTTAGGTATCGATGAGGCTCGGAGAGTCACTATGGAGTTTGGTCCTGACACCAAGCTATCACCCATAGTGTTGTCCATTGATGTACCACTTCCCTTTGCTTTCAAGATGAGAGGATTGGTAGATGGATAGCACTGTATTGCCATGTTAGATATTGGGGCCATGCATAATTTCATACATGAGGAATTTGTTAGTTGGTGTGGTCTTTGGGCGGAGGAGTTTTCTGGGTTCTAAGTTAAGGTAGAAAATGGTTACACTCTTACCTGTACTAGACATATACACCATCTCTCATTACTTCTAGGTGACTATGAGATGCAATCAGATTTTTATGTGATCAACTTGGGGGGAATGGATGTTGTGCTAGGGATGCAGTGGTTACAAGATATCCTGCTCAATGGAGATGAGGTTTGAGTATCGAGGCAGTTGATATGTGTTGAAAGGTATCACAGAGGGGAGCTTACACATTTTGTCTCTTTCTATAGAGGAGAGTAGGGACATATAGAGGCATTATATGGTACAAGTGGAGCAGGTCACACGTCATGTCTCCCACGATTGACGGTTACATAGTTCAGATCAACATACGGGTGTGGTTTACTTTGTGAACAATCCCTTATTTGATATTGATGTTACTCTATCATATGACAATTTGTTATTTGAGTTCGATGTTGGTCCCCCTCAGGTGATGAGTGAGGATGATGTTTGGGATTCCATCACTGCACCTGCATTTTAGACAGTTCTTATAGGATTTCAGGCAAATATTTTAGAGGACTTTTCAGAGGTGTATAAAGTGAGGAGCGCGTACAACTTTACATTTGATCCTCATGTACAAGATATCTACGGGGTGCAAATTTCATTAGTGCATGAGTTTGATGGTTGGTGTGATAGCTTGCTTTGTGCTAAGAAAGACAAGTCTATTCTTCTTGTTGAGTTTCTTCAGTGTTATGTTCATGTTGCAATATCACCAGTTGTGGCATCGAGTTTAGTTTCACAGACTCTTTTGATCATACTAATGGTGTTGTATCTACAGTAATTAATTGGCGACGATAGAGGCATTACACATATTTATCTGTGGGATCCTGGTGGAGGAGTGACTTCCTCTAGGGTTGGAGTTTGGTGAGTTGCTAGATATGAGATTGCTTGGGGATAAGCAATTTCAAGGAGGGCAGATTGTAATATCCCTAATTTCACTCACCTTGGATTGAATCGCTTGGAGTAGTTTTATAAGTCATGAATTAAATTTAATAATTATTAATTAAGTTTGACTTAATTAATAATTAAGTCAAACTTATCATCAAATAATGACTTATTATTTTATATGCCCTTTTCTCAAGTGTCTTTAATTTTTAAGGGCAATTTTAATAAATATTATAATTCAAGTATTTAAACTTTATTAAAAGTGTAGAGGCTATGGGCGTCATTCTTCAAAAGGTGGTAGTTATAATGAAATGTTATAATTCATACATTAAAAGGGGAGATGTTTATCAACATATTAAAAGAGGGAAGTAATCCTTATCAAAGATTAGGATTCAAATATTTAAACTATATAACTATTGTTGTGTTTCTCATGAGAAGCGTGACTTTGAAGAAGTGAATGGTGTAATCTTGAAGCCTCTAGATCATTTTAGCAACTTGGAAGCATTAAGGCAAGGAAAGGATGAGAATCGTAGGGTATTCATGCATATTGGTTATTGTGAATTTGGCGTACTTGAGAAAGGGTTCAAAGATTACCATCAACTGGAGAATTGGCAATTCTTTTAGTTTTTTTTACACTTTGAATTGGACTAGATTGTCCAGTAAATTGTGCTTCTGTTGGCCTCAACCAGAGGTCACAATTGTGTTTAACATGGGGTTGAAATTTCTAGGAGGTTTAATTTTTCAGATTCATAAATCATCTTGTGCCACAGATTGAGTTTGAAAGAGGAGAGAGATTCAATGTTTCATTTAGGGAAATTGCTAGAAAGTCTAGCATGTGCATTTCAAGTAGTTCACAGCTATCAATCAGAAGCTATGTTCATACTATTGGCCACCGTGGATTACTTCTAAGATGACAATCCCAATACTTGGGTCGTGATCTAAAATAGTGGAATTGACAATACAATGGTGGCCTCATTATTGTTCCATAAGTGAAGATGTTGAAATTTCTAGCATGCACGTCAAAGATTTTGGCTTTCCAAACTTTTGTGATCGCTTTCAAAGATTGGTATATATCATCCAATACATTTGCTCAAGGTTCTTTAATAATTTAAATAGTTTAGTTGCATACATATAAGCTTGTAACTATTTACTTGCAAATATATGGTTAATAAAGTTTGGCAAGCAAGGGCATGTAAATTTCATCTGGAATTTCAAGAATTGCAATTAAATTTCATATATAGTCCAAAAAATTAAAAAAAGATCATATATATCTGAAAATACAAGAAAACAAGAAATTTGCAAAAAATCAAATACTTTAGCAGCTTGGAAATTGAGTAGAGCCAACAAAGCTCTTACAGGTTCTTTGTTGCTCTCAACCAAAATATGCATCCCATCTGAGACTACTAAACTTGTATCTATGATGAATGTAACCACATCCATCACCACAACCCATGGATATAAGATCATCACCATCTACAACTATACAAAACTATATTGTATCCATAGCTAATGAAGACTGTGCCAAATTACTGCATAATAAGCTCCTCCAATCTTGATTGTGACTTCTGAAGGGCCAACTGGACACTTGTCAAAGAATCTAAAGTCACCTCAAGCTCATAGGTGAGCTCATCGACCTCATCCTCATTTCCCTTAAGAGCATCATAATATATATGATTGAGCATGAGAAGATGATCTCTATTTGCCAAGAACTGTATATAGTTACATTTCATTATTCCAATGGCTTCTTGAAGTGCATGGAACTCTGCTAGGGAAAGGCCACTATCACCGTGCTCATCCGTCATAGGAGTAATCCAACCAAAGGTAGCCAACATCTTATGAGCAATGTCAAAATGCTTTATGGATGTGGAAATCATGTTGTCATTAACCTTAAGATGCCCAATCAAATGATGAGGACTCTAAAACTTATAACTCCCATGCAAGTGTTCGGACCCAAAATCTGCACTATGATATAAGGTTGTATGTACATCATTCACCTCATGATAAGTAGGGTTGTGTGTGCAATGATCAGTGCACACATCAACAACTAAGGTACTGCTGCTATGCACCTCAAAGGATGGCTCAACTGACAATGTAGAAGTTGATGATATAACAATATCTTCACACACGTCCACTCCCAATGTAACTGCATGTCCATCCAAGTCACTATCCTAGGATCCAATGCCACTAAATGAACCTTCTAACTTGTTTCCTAAGGTCTGATTTGAGAAATCATCTCACCATGACATGAATCTTCAACATACAATGCATCATTAGTACTCATTTCTTTAGTACTTTCATGTGACAACTCAACAATAGCATTCTACACTTGTGTAGTCACTATTGTCTCATGCTTATGCAAGGTATCATTACTTCTGCCATGAAAATCAGAATTGTTATGGGTTGAAGTTTCCATGCAATCTTCATTCTTGGCACTAGTATTATGAGTGCGAATACCCAAGGTCACCCCCATAACACCTTTGTACTTACCATGATTTTAAATTATTCTTCACGCTCAAGTGGACAACTATTGTCATAAATCATGACTGATAACAATCTCTTGAGCATAAATAATGTCCACTTCTTTCCCAAATTTCACCTTCTTATCACCAGATACAATTTTATTGTCATTACCTCAACCATCTCTTCGAGCAAATAGATCCTAAGCTATCTTATATAGTGTTTCTTGACCAAATCAGTCTTATAGCATAGCTTTGGATTGAAGTCCATGAAAGCATTGAAAGATAAATCTTTCTAAACATATGGAGGGAGAGTAATATATTCTTTAAACATGCTATGTATTTCTTCCCTTCTATGACCTATTATATCCTGTAGTGTAACCTTCATCTGGTTTCTTTGTTTAATTGATTTCCTCACATTTTTCCATGACTATAAAAAACAAAAAGTGTTGGTCACTCAGATATCAACAATGTGAATTCTATGAAATTTTAATTTCCAACATCAACAAGATGACAAGAAACTGCTTTGATACCACTCTATGATCCCCTACTTATTATAATCTTAAACTTTCAATTTTGACTCTTATGCATTTCATCAAATGCTATCAAGCAAGATCAGTCTTGAAATTTCTAAGTTCTTGTGTCAAAAAACGCCACACAAATTACAAGTACTATGAATATAAATTATATTAAACACGTGTCTGGCATTAGAAATATGGTATGTTACTTGTCATATAAAGGCATGAGCCCCAATGCTTAGCATTCAAGTTCAACTCCACTAAATTATAAAGCTTCAAATTTCAACATTTAAACAGACAATTGGTATACAGGCTAGAGTTCACTAGAACAACATGGCTTTACACAATAGCATTTTAATAAATAGATTTGAATGAAAACTAGTAGCAGATCGTTGTTCCTAGATGATACATTACAACAAACATATAGCAGATCATCCAATGAAGATTTCTACACTTATGAAGCTTAAAGGTGAAATGAAAGACAAGTTGTTGCTACAACTAAATGGATCAAACAGTTGATTTGAGAATGCAAACCCAATCCATGCTCAATTAATGTCCAGACCTATCGCCTTATCATATACTATTGAAAATGATCTCAAAGGGGCCTTAAAGCTGGATGTGTGAACTCCTAGACATGTGCTTCACTTCTAGATTTTTCATTGAGGTTGTCCCATCAAGTCTATAACTTTTGATCTCTTCTTGGCTTGAATGGTTATCTCCTTGAACAAAAAACTTTGAATTTCTTGCATACAAATTCAGAACTTCACCAATAAGATCTATTGTGAATTATAATTTGAATACACCAATCTTGAAAGGTATGGGTTTTTGTCCAGCCTTCATTAATTCCAAGGGTTTTTGTCCTTAGAATATCTAGTCATTGATTTCCAATAACAATGGAGAAATAGTTTCAATATCCAATTCCCATATCTCAAATGAAAGGACGACCTTTCTTATATAGCTTCTTTAACCAATTAATGCTTATCCTTTTAGCAATGGGGGATAAAACATTCTTTACTTTTAATTCCTTCTTATGAAGTAGCTTCTCAAACAAGTTGGGGAGCTTTAATTACTAAAGTGACATTATAGTATAGCTTTATTATAGTCACTCCTTACTTTAATTAATAATATGCACTTAATAATTAATTATTATTGAAGTATAACTTTAATAATAATTTTATCTAGACCAATCAAAAAAATGCCGCGTTCTTCTCCCGTTCAAAATGCATGTGTTCCCGCCCATGCCTGTGTAGGGATCCCTGGCCATCTCAATGTTAATCTTTTTGCAGGGGTTTCTATGTGTTATACTGGGGCTTCCCCTGGTGCGTCTGTTCTACCTGTGGGTGCTACTTCTAGGCAGCTATTTGCTACAGCTGGGGTTGCTGCTCATGGACCGTCTCAGATTGTGCCAGGTTTTTCCCTATCGGCCCTCACTGGATCTCAAATGGCCAAGGGAAGTCCATCGACTTATGCTGGTGTGGTTGCTCTTGAGCCTGGTTCTTCTTACGTTGATGTAGCCTCTTTTGAGGCTGGTCTCTATGGGACTGCTCCTTCTCACTCTTCAGGGATTAAGAGGACCCAGGTGGCTTCACCTGTGACTGTGAGTAAACCCATTTGGGTGCAGTTAGATTCTGATTTAGTAGATAGAATTTTTGAAACTGCTGAGGATTTCTCTTCGCATGCTACTATTTTTTGATTTAGGAGCTTTTGGCCTTCTCTTTCTGCTCTCCATGCTTGGATTTCCAATCATTGGGAGCCGATCTTGTCCGAAGATATTCATATTTACCCGGCTGCTAGGGGTTTTTTTATTATAAAATTTGGTAATGCTGAAGATAGGAAATCTATCTTGTGTGACTATAGCTTCTCCTGGGATAACTGATACCCCCTGATGGCCAAACCTTGGCATAAGGATTTCAACCCGCTTTCTGAATCCTTCAACAAGATTCCTATTTGGGTTAGGCTTCCGAATCTTCCCATGCATCTTTGGTTAGATTCTATTTTAGAAACTGTGGGGAATGCTCTTGGGGATTTCTAGATTGTGGATTCGGCAACCTCTGATGTTCTTCATTCGACATTTTCTCGCATCCTTGTTGAAATGGATGTTTCCAAGGGTCTCCCTGAGAAAATTTGCTTGGCCTCTTCTCGGGGCTCGTGGATTCAGACTCTAGATTATGAAGGTATTCCCTTCCGCTGTAGGAAATGTCATTTGACTGGTCATGTGGCTGCTCGATGTGTTTCTGAGAAGGTAAAATTGAAATGACCACCTTCTTGGTGGTCGAGTGTCTCTGCTGAGCATTATACTATGAAAAAATCTTTTGTTGTGGTTAGTGAGTAGGTTGTGGTTTCTTCTCAGGAGGTTCTTGCTTCTGAGGAATGTGGTACTGGGTTGGGTGAGGTTTTGGCTCCGCCTGATCTGGCTGCTCCTACAGATTTTGATGTTTTTTGACTGCTGCTGTTGTCCAGACTGTGGAGTTTTCTATCCAGCCTGCTGCTGCTGTCCAGACTATGGACTTTATTGTCCAACCTACTACTGTTGTCCAAATTTGATGATGCTCTGGTTGCTGTTGATTTCCAGACTGCTGAACTTGCTATTGGCAATTTGGCTGAGGTATGTACATGAATGTTGTCATTATGGAAACATATGTTCCCTATGAAGAGCGCATAAGCTGGAAAGTAAGTATGGAAGGGCACAGACTAAAATTGTCTAAGTATGAAACAATGATTTTGACAGAGCACCTGATACAGTTTATTTTGGCGACGTTCATTGGAGCATGATTAGAGTTTGTGCAGTTTAACATAGACTCTATGGTGTCCAAGGATACCCCATCTCAGTGTGCAAAAGAGTACGGACAGTACAGACAAAGTTATGACTATTTTACCGATGACAGAGTACAACCGACAGTGTAGTTTTGAAGACAGAACTAGTAAATGAATTAAGGGATTATTTTTCTTATGAAAATAATGACTTAATATTATAAAGAGATGACATCCTAGATGTTTACTCTTGGATAAAGATATGCAAGCCGACAAGAGAAAGATATTATGTTTGTATCTTGTATAAATGAAGATGTACCGAGCATACTTGAAATGTAACATGTAATATATGAAAATTGTGATAGCAGTGAAAGTTGTTGATGCGAAGTTGTAAGCAGTACCATATTGTAATCAGTAAACATTTGTATTACTTGTTTAGGCAGTGAGCTCATCTAGTAATCAGGTTTTGTATCTACAACTCCTAACAGGGTTGAGGCTTCTAACAAGGCCTATAGTCCCTTAACCAGGACTGATACACTATATGATTGTAATAGGCTCCTAACAGGGTCAACATCCTTAACCGGATATCTTTTGATTAGTGGATCTTTGTGGGTACCATCCCCACCGGGGTTTTCCCTTGGCCAGGGTTTCCTTGAGAACATATCATGTGTTATGAGTTCTTTACATTTACTGTTATGTATGCTATTTAGTTTCTTATGCTTTGCATGCACTAAAGTAATCTGTTATATCCATAAGTGGGAAAAAGTAAAAGTTTGTGAAATACAATTGGTATCAGAGAATAGTTACTCGGAGAAGAAACATTCAAGAAAAGCCTAGCATCTTGAGTAAGATCTCTATGGATATGGATCAATTGCAGAAGAATCTTGAAGAAGCTCTTGAGCAAATTGATATGCTTACTGATGAAAGAAACACCTTGAAAAGGAAGTATGATGATGCAAAAAATCTTATTGACAAATTGAAAGGTAAGATAGAAGATCCGAAATCTGAGAAGGAATCTAAAATTCTTGTTGAAGATTGTGAAGATTTAGAAAAAGAAAATGTAATCCTTAAACATGAATTGAAGATAGCAAATCTGAAGCTTAGCTTGAAAGATGGGAATGACAATTTGAGATCTGAAAATGAAAGTTTAAAGAATGAAAATGAAGATCTGAAATCTAAACTTGGCAAGGTAACATCTAAATTTGATAAAGTCAAACTGTAGTATGATGAACTTGAGAAATACAACAAAATTGTGAAAGGTGAATTGACTCAATCTCAACAACTTGAAAGGCTATATTCAAATAGTGAAAAGATTGACAAGCAAGTATCTTATGGAAAACCATTCTATGACAAAACTGGTCTTGGATTTAACATATTGAAGATAGTTAGTGAAAGCAAGAAACCAGATCTGAATGAATGTGAAAGTAGTGAAGAAAAGAAGTTAGATGAGAATAAAT
Organism: Chamaecyparis obtusa; assembly: GCA_027943335.1. Taxonomy (NCBI): domain Eukaryota; kingdom Viridiplantae; phylum Streptophyta; class Pinopsida; order Cupressales; family Cupressaceae; genus Chamaecyparis; species Chamaecyparis obtusa. The sequence continues at coordinate 1,231,656 of BSBK01002438.1, read as the reverse complement.
CAGAAGAATCACCAAAGCAAGAAGATGCACCGAAGCAAGAAGAATCACCAAAGCAAGAAGAATCAACGAAGCAAGAAGATGCACCGAAGCAAGAAGAACCACCAAAGCAAGAAGAATCATCCAAAGGTATGCAAAGAGAATTCAAAGGTAGATGTTTTACATGTAATACTATTGGTCACATGAAGAGAGATTGTACAGGTAAACAATTCAAACCACTAAATGGTTATTGCTATAATTGTCATGGTTTTGGACATAGAGCTATTGAATGTAGAAGATCTAAAGTTATTGAGAATAATTACAATAGAAGAATGCCTAGAAATACTAACAATGTAGATCAGAGATCAACTGAAGACATGAAGAGAGGAAATGGAATAGTATGTTTCAGATGCAACAAAATTGGACATATTGCTAGAAATTGCAGGAAACAAATCAATCAGCAAATACCTAGATATGGAACCAATGGAATCACTTTTCAGATATGTAACAAGATTGGACACACAACAAGATTTTGTAGAATGAACAATGGAGGTTATCATCATAACCCTAACCCTAGAAACTATGCAAGAAGGAATGAAAATGTAGGAAACAAAGAGAAAGGTTGTTGTAGCAATGAAGATGAAGTAAAATTTGTTAAAGGCACAGATCAAGGACGCATATTCAGCATTGAAGGTAATCATGAAGGTAATGTATCTGATGGTAAGAATGATTCTTTACCTAACCCTTCTTTAAGCACTTAAATTATGAAAATTTATGTAGTTTAGGAACTTAGAATTAGTGTAGAGTTATATTTTGAATGAGTTAAGTTTTGCGCAGTTAGATGAAGGTTTTTTATGTTATACTGATACTATGGTTAAGTGCGCAAAAAGAAATATTGTGTTTTGTGAGGTCGCAAAAAGATTTATGGTTGCAGGTTTACAGAATCAGCTTTTTGGCATTTTGGCGGCAAAATTATTGAATGCGATGTTAGATCGAGTAAATGCTAAGTGTTAAAAGATTGAAATCAAAGTTATTATGACTATCAAGTGATTAGAAGTGATTTGGAAGTGAAGAAAGAAGTTTGGAAGCGATTTGCAGAAGTTTGAAGCGCTGATCTAGCGAAAGCCCTAATTTTGTGAATTTGAGGTATTTATCCGACTATGATCTTGAATCAGCTTAAGAAATTAGATATAATCATGGATGTGTCATTGATTCACAACATTAAGGATGAGAACAGACCTAGAAATAAGAAAGATCTAGTTGAACCCTCGGAAAGAGATGCTAGTTTAGCCTTATCAGTCATACCAGATGGAGTTCTTCATTTAGAGAATGTTAAAGGTTATCTTGGATGCAAGTATGAAACCCTAAGGGAGTATGATTTTAATGGTGAATATAAGAAGTTGTACAACTCAAATATGTCAGTGAAACAAGGTTATGAACATCTAGAAAACAATGAAATCATTGAGTACTCTATGAAATATGAATTTGATGATGAGGAGTGTACAAAGATCATTTTGAGTAGGATTCATAATGGATAATTTTGGTTAGAAGACAGAGTTATAGACATAACTGCAGACCTAATTCATGATGTGACTGGGTTATCAAAAACTAGTGCAATTCCACTGAATGAGAAAAACATGAGAATGATTGTGATTGAAAACACCGGTTCAGTATACAATGGCAGAGGTATAGTCATTAGTAAGATTAAGCAAGATGATGTAAAATACTTGTGTAAGATTTTGACAACAAAGTTCTATGGAAGCTCTAGAGAAGATGATATGCCAGCAGGTATGGTACACATTGCTTATTTGATGTGTGTGGAGAAGAAGCCTGTGGATTTGTGTGAAATTCTGAGAATACAGTTATTTGAGAATTTGGAGGAGATAAAGAAAGCTAAATACACTCACTTTAGATTTTCCTCATTGGTTACTTACATGTTCTTCCACTTGTTAAGAAGATTTCCTTACACTATTGAATGGAATGATGGTGAGAATATTATGGAAAGAATCAATAAAGTCTACATGAAACATCTTATTGAGAAGGTTAATGATAGTGTAAAGTTAGTATTGAAAACTTTTCAGAACATTGTGGTAAATAGATCAAGAATTTCTCCATCCCTAGTTGAGAAATACAAAGATTATATATGTTTTATGGTTGATAGTGATTTCACTTACATTGAGGCAGTAGAACCTAGACATGAATTCATAGACCCTCTTGGCTATGAAATCTCTGAAGTTGAAACAGAAGGTTATGTTAGTAGATTGTTGAAAAGTAAAATTGATGCTCATGGAAACAGATTTGGAACATATGATGAAAACTTTGGTTCAGCAAAGTCACTTAAGGAAGAGAAACAATCAAAGAAGAGAGTGGAGTCTACAATAAAGAAAATTCTAAAAGAATCAGGTATGAGTGAGCAAGAATTTGATATTGCAAAGAAGACTGCAGAAGCAATAAGGCAAAGTGAGATATTATCAGTCCCACCTTTGGCATCAAGTGCAAAACCTATTCAAGTAAAGGTAAAGGTTGAAGAACTTGAGAAGGAACAAGGAATCAGTCAGACAGAGAAACCCTTTTCTTCAACATCAAGAAAAAGAATGAAGGCAAGTGCTTCAGGACCGGGTAAAAGACATAAAACAATTGTTCTACCAATACCTAAAAGAGTTGTAGAAATAAAAGATGATGAAGTGACAACAAAGAAGAAATCATGGAAACCAAGGATAGAAAGAGTTAATGAAGATATAATGTAGCATGGAGACTTTACCGAAATGAATAAATACTATGATTTATATGGATCCTCTGACAGATTGAATCTTGAGAATGCAATGGTTACACATATGATTTTGTCTAACAAGAAATTTGATACTATTCATGGAAAGATACTAGAAGATTTGTACAACAGACTTGTGAGAAGAAAAATGAGAGCACAAGAAGAAGATACTAAAATGAGAGAGAATGTGATTAGACAGTTCTGTGAAATAAGAGATGAGGACCATCTTAAATAGATTGTCAAGCCACTTGAGACCCTATTGAGAACCAAAAGAAGAATTATACAAATAATGGGAGGACAGTATGAGAAAGTAAAGACTGAAACTGAACAGGCAGTTGTGCAAGTGCTAGCTAACTTGGTAGCAGGAAAAGATAGTAAAGATCAATCGGTTGTAGAACCAGCAGAGAAACAGAGTTCAGAACAAGCAGAGGCAACATCAGAGGTAGTTGAAGTTGAAGATATTCCCTCTTCTTCCATAAACATTGGCACATAATCTATGGACATTGAAGCAACTAAAGTTACTTTAGATTCAGTTGATGTGGTACTCAACAGTTTGGATAACATTGTTGACAATTTGGATTTGGGAGAGCAAGAAAAAACTACTGAAACAGAGACTACACATACTGAAGTACAAATGGAAATAGAGGCCCCTACACCTACTAGAACACAAGAAGACATCAGTCTTACTCCTCTTTAAACAAAATTATTGGAAAGAATAAGAAAGTTAAGAATTTGGAAGGTAGTCTGAAAGACTTGACTGAGAAGTTGCAAAGTGTCATATCTACAAAAGTCTTTGATTCAGATCCACTTGAAAGAGCAAAGATGGTAATTAAATCTTTTGATGTTGAATTCACTAATTTAACTGATATTGCTAAGGTTAAGGCTCGGGTAGCTTATGAAGCTGAGATGTTGCAGAACATAAGTCTGAATATCAAGAATGACATTGACAGCCTTGATAGACACATTAAGGACTTAAGGAAACATCTTGAGACTGGAAAGTGTTTGTACATTCAGTGTACAAAGTCTGAAAATATTTTAATTGAAGAAGAAAAGAAGATAAAAGAGAAGCAAAATGAGATTGCAGTAGAAACAAACTCTTTGGTCAGCCTAAACATGAAGATCAGAACAGTTGAGAATAAGATCAAAAAATTATGTGATGAAATAAGGATTTTAAATGATGAGAAAAATAAGAAATCTATCAGAATAAACATCTTGAGAGAGCATGTCTCAATCAAGTTGACCATAATCAAAGAGCAGCTAGATGAATGTCTTACTGCTAAGACAGTATTTCAGAAATTCAATTTTGAGTCCCTCCAAGCTTGTCAGATTGCAGCATATGGATTGAGTACTTTACTCAATGTAGCAGAATCAATAAAGAAGGCATGGGAGAAAGATTTTGAGACTTGGAAATAGATTTTGCAGATTGTGTTGCAAGCCTACCGGCTTTGCAATAAGACAGTAAGGTAAAAGTTTTGACACAATTTTTGTATATCCCTTTCCACCCTTTATTTTGTCATTGTTGTCAAAGGGGGAGAGATACTTAGAAAATTGTCTATTTATGATAAGGAAGGATACTCATAGGGGGAGTTCTATGGAGTATTATAGATTATTGTATACATTTTGAGGAGATATAAGGATAGTATACTTATTTTATACTATGGCCACATTTTTGATGCAATTTTTGAGATTTTTGACTTGTACACTTAGCCAATTTTCTCATATGTTGCCACCAATGACAAAGGGGGAGATTGTTGGCAATTTGGCTGAGGTATGTACATGAATGTTGTCATTATGGAAACATATGTTCCCTATGAAGAGCGCATAAGCTGGAAAGTAAGTATGGAAGGTCGTAGACTAAAATTGTCTAAGTATGAAACAATGATTTTGACAGAGCACCCAATACAGTTTGTTTTGGCGACGTTCACTGGAGCATGATCAAAGTTTGCGCAGTTGAACATAGACTCTATGGTGTCCAAGGATACCCCATCTCAGTGCGCAAAAGAGTATAGATAGTACGGACAAAGTTATGACTATTTTACCGATGACAGAGTACAACCGACAGTGCAGTTTTGAAGACAGAACTAGTAAATGAATTAAGGGATTATTTTGCTTGTCAAAATAATGACTTAATATTATAAAGAGACAACATCCTAGATGTTTACTCTTGGATAAAGATATGCAAGCCGACAAGAGAAAGATATTATGTTTGTATCTTGTATAAATGAAGATGTATCGAGCATACTTGAAATGTAACATGTAATATATGAAAATTGTGATAGCAGTGAAAGTTGTTGATGCGAAGTTGTAAGCAGTACCATATTGTAATCAGTAAAAATTTTTATTACTTGTTTGGGCAGTGAGCTCATCTGGTAATCAGGTTTTGTATCTACAACTCCTAACAGGGTTGAGGCTTCTAACAAGGCCTATAGTCCCTTAATCGGGATTGATACACTATATGATTGTAACAGGCTCCTAACAGGGTCAACATCCTTAATCAGATATCTTTTGATTAGTGGATCTTTGTGGGTACCATCCCCACCAGGGTTTTCCCTTGGCCAGGGTTTCCTCGAGAACATATCATGTGTTATGAGTTCTTTACATTTACTATTATGTATGCTATTTAGTTTCTTATGCTTTGCATGCACTAAAGTAATTTGTTATATCCATAAGTGGGCAAAAGTAAAAGTTTGTGAAATATTGATTCACCCCCCCTCTCAGTATTTCCTATTTCTAACACTTGCTGTCCAGACTGTTCTTGCTGTGGTCTCGCCCATTTCGGTTACTCCTGGGGAGAATGTGTTACTTGGGACTGATTCTCTACTCAGCCATTCTTCTATTTCCTCAAGCGGTTGGTTGAATGATGCTGCTAAGTTGGAGGACGGTTGGACAACTGTGAAAGGAAAGAAACCAAAGCCATCTGTTCCTCCTTTGGATATGCATCTTCGGTCATACAAGGGTGGATCTAAATTTAAATCATAAGGTCCCTTGTCGTGGACTGTTGTCCATTTGTGGGGGTTTTTGTTGGTTGATCCCTCTGTTGTGTTGGTGGTCTCCACTATTGTATCTGAGCCTTATATTGCTATATCCTTTGAGTTTTTGTACAAGGTTTCGGGTCCTTTCAAAACCTGATTTTACTTAATCAAAACTTTAATAATAATTATAATATTATAACTCTATCATTAATCATCACAAATCAATTCTGACTTCACTAGGAGGTAGCCCACTAAATTCATTGTTAACTAGGGTGTCTTACTAAAAATAGTAAGGGTCAATCTCTATCAACCCTTGATTTACTATAATTAGTAAATCCCTGAATACTTGATCAAAACAAAAGTATCAATGGTCATCACTACAACTTAGTCTGGTCCAAGTGCCCTATCAACTATAGAAATGTTGGATAGATGACTTACGATAAATAGTAAGTGTACCGAACTGAACCAAACAAAGAGCAATTATGAATGCTTCTATACTCTAGAAGGGAAAGAGCCTCATGTTATACCAACTGGGAACCCTCCAACCATCTAACTTAGCCTACAAGGGCCAATGATAGGATAATCTGAACAAACTTTGATTCTTGTGAAAATTGGGACATTACTCATATTTCCCCTAAACCTACAAGGCACAAGTTTCCTTTGGGGCATTGGAAAAATCTATCATAGAACAACTTGTTTACCATTTTAAAATCTTATTTTCATCCTTAGTAACCTTTGATGTCTTGTTCTTACTCTTCTCATCTTAGATAATCTTTTGAATTTTTTTAATTATATATAGAAACATGTATCAAACATGCTCATATGTCTTTTTTTTATTAATATGGAAAACTAAAAGTATCTTGTGAATACGTTGGTGGAACTATTTGTCATTGATGTCAAGAGTTGATAGTTGTTATCAAACGAGATCTATGTCCGACAAACAAGATCTATGTCAAGGAAATCATATTTCAAATTTATATAAGATCTATGTTAAGGAAATCATATTACAAATTTATATAAGATCTATGTTAAGGAAATCAGATTACAAATTTATATAAGATCTATGTCAAGGAAATCAAATTAAAAATTATATAAATTCATAAAGACAAAGACTATACTAATTCAAAGATGCATAAGACAGTGAAAAATTTGACATCAATCTTCATCCATGTCTTCATGAGCAAGAGATGTTGATGTCTAGACCATCGTGGCTAGTTGGATAACTTGAACAAGCAGATTGAGACTTTATTTAGAGCAGGAATGAAGATGAAATCATTTTAGATGTTAAAGATAAATGAAGGATCCAATTTGTTTAAACATCGGTTATAAATTTTAAGAGCAGCGATGGTCAAGAAAGTCTAATAAACCACTAAGACAGTGATCTGTAATGGAAAAGAACATCAATATGTAATGATAATGCATGGAGAGCATGTACAACAATGTAGAAAGGCAAGGATTACAAGGGAATGTTTCAAACATCAACTTCATGATGATGAGAAACTTCATCATGTATGTTTTATTGATCTACAATATACAACAGTCTATATGCCTTGATATATACAACGATCTTTATGTCCAACTTCGCAAGAGTCTTTGACCAACGATTCAAGTAGGGTGGTATGTATATAGGTGCAACAGATGATACGAATTGAATGTTTTATGCATCGTTATTCTATCTTAGTCAACTAGAAAATAAGGCATGCATAAGTATTGACATGGTCTCAAGGCACTGAATACTTAAAGGAAGATGCATGGAGGAACTCCTTACAACTTCCTTGATGTTAGAAGAAATGCTTCTGAAGGCCATGATGAGAATGGGAACAAGTTGACTATCTAAGATAGCAAATCCCATCATGAACAACAATTATAGATTGACATATATGCATTTATATATCACAATAATGTTTAAATGCAAGGATTACAATGATTTTATGTTAGATGGTGATGGAAGTTGAAAGACAACATCTAATGAAGAGTGATCTATTGAAAGGAAAAAAATGGTGAAGTAATCATATATAGGTGAAATTGAGACTAATGACCTCAAACATGTGAATGTGATATATATATATATATATATATATATATATATATATATATATATATATATATATATATATATATATATATATATATATATATATATATATATATATATATATATATATATATATATATATATATATATATATATATATATATATATATATATATATATATATATATATATATATATATATATATATATATATCTGTGTGTGTGTGTATGTGTGAATCAAAATTGGAGTGTGAACGTGTGTGTTTCAAATGGATAAGAAAAAAAACAAATCAGGTACATACACCAGGTTTAGAAGAGAAGGAATTAGATGAATATCTTGAAGCAGAATTATGAAGCAAATTGAAGAAGTCATGAGAAGGATGTAAGGAATTTTATAGCAGATATATATGAAGAGTTTGTGATCATTTTATAGAAAATTTTGAAGAAGATTTCATAGCAGATGTGGAAGAATTTTAAAGAGATTACTAGAAAAAGTTATGGAGAAAAAGGCATTCCATCATTTGTTGTATAACCAACATTACTAAGGTGGAAATTTGAATGAGAGATTGGTGCCTCTAAGTAAATGAGGGGTTGGTGTCTCTATTGGGAAAGTTCTAAGAAACTGAATGAGGGGTTGGTGTCTTAAAATTTGTAAAATAAATTATTATATAAAGTAAGTAATTGGTTTTGGTTTTCTCCTATAAGGTTTTCGATATAAATATTGTGTTCTCGCATTCTTTCCATTTTAATGATTGTTGTAACCTTGTGATTGATAAAGTAAAAATTGGTAAAATTCAACTATGTGCTCAACATACACTAACATTATGCGATGGCTTTACTCACAAATCAATCTTGATCAAGTTTTTCTTTTTGGGTAAAACACAGAGCATGAAATGTATAGATATAATAGAAGAGTACATAAAGGAGATACATATACTAATAGACTGATGAAAATATGTGAGCAATGCTCAACCAAGACTATGACAAAGGAGCATGAGGCAATTACATTACTTGATGTGTTGATAAAAAAATGGGAGCAGAGATCAACCATGACCTCATCAAACACAAGCAAACCATGAAGCTAGAGAAACTAAAACTCCAAGCAAAATGTTTCTACACTATTTCCCATGGAGAGATGTTTGAAACCAAATTGACAGACTGGAGACACTAACTAAGATATGAGACTATAGGACACTAGAGACATGAAATATACCAAAACAAAAGAGGGGATACTACCACAAGGGAAGACTATTAAAACTCTTTAAACTTTACCATAATTAGTGCTAGACCAAAGAAGAAATCAAGGATCTTCCTTTTAACTACTTCTCAAAAAAAATCCTCATTGTTGGTGTAGAACATGTTCATTGCAAAATAGTCATCATATGTTGCACATGATTTGAATATAGTCCATGCCTTTTTCATCTTTTCTTCACAACACTCTCTATTCAAAATGAATGTCACCTAGAGAGCCTAAAACTAACTAAATATTGATGCATCCTAGAGCTTGATATACCTTCAGCCAGAATTGGGATGCCACAAGTTTTCTCCCAACAATACACACCTATTCAAAGGAAGTGAATTTTTGTAGAAGAGGGTAAAGAACAACTTATAAATTACTCCATCATGTGTATGAGACTCCCTAACACTATCTTTCATAATGTAGGAAATGACCTACCAAACTTCATCATTCTCTGACTTGAAGAGTCTATGGAACTGTGTATCAAGAGATTCTTCTAAGATTTCACACGTGACACAAAAGGAATTTCCCATTCTAATATTGGAGATGAACCAAATGCAAACCATTGAACTAATATTGTTTAGATACTATTATAACTAGCTTGAACTAATGCTCAATGATCTACCAAAATTAAGCTCCCTGGTACTATAAAAAGAGATGAAGATATATGTAATGATTAGTCTTGGCTGCAAAACAAGAGATTGTAGCTAGAATGACAACTTTGAACAACATGAAGATTGACAAGACTCCTTAAATGAAAGTATCGAAAAACACAACAAGAAAGACAACCAAGATAGAGTCTAATGGTGAACTTTAAAAAAACAAGAGAAGTGACACTTCAAATCAAACATATAAATCTCTACAATCTCACAAATCTTTGCAAATCTGCATCCAAAAATCCATTCAAATCACTGCACAACCAAGAAACTTTAGGGACATGCATCCAAGAAATGAATTAGATGCTGCAACAATGAATGCATAAGTTGTCAATTACTGCACATCAACAATTATCTAACAAGGACACTGAAAATTCCAAAGGTCCCAATGCTAATCAAGGAGAAAACAGTAACAAAAGGAGGCCTAGGAAAGCATACCAGGTAGTGAAGAGAAGATGGGTCCCAAACACAACCCATGTGACCGCCTGCTAGAAAAAGGCTAGGAAAAGTAATGCCCAACATGAACCATGTGAGACTAATGATGATCAACATTTGGTAGGAAATGGGAAGGACACTAAAACCTAGGAAGGACCAAACATAGGATTAGGAAATATTAGCATCAACTAAAATATAAGAGGATAATAATGGGTCGTCAATAATTTTCTTTTTGTAAATAGATTCCTCAACAACTTTAAGGAGACATCCCTTATTGGCTAGTCCATCCACAACCATATTAGCTTCTCTAAAACAATAAAGTATTTGGTAATTAAAAAAGAATGGGAAACAATTCCAGGCTTCTTGGAGAATGTAATCAATTCTCCAATTTGGTACAAAAATTATTATTCTTTGATTCTATATTGACTTAGGTACCCTTGCAAATTTTCATCATTCTCCTTTAGTAGGCAATCTTTTTAGGGTTTCAACCTAAAAGGAATAGTTCAATCACCTTTATACGTTTTCTTGACATTAGTCCTAAAGTTTTTGAAACTATGTATACTATATTTCAATGTGTGCATGTTGTGCCCCATATACATCATATATTGCATCATGTGTCTGAGATGCTTGTAAAATATGATTTTCAACCTTACATAATCATATCTTCAAAATTCCTACAAAAATCAGCCACAACCCAAATAAAATTGATAAAACATATTTAAGTTACTATAGGTCTTTCCATATTCTTGTTGTGTATGATTTATTCTACTTACTTTGTGATATATCTTTCTTTCATTTGTGTTAGTCTACCATGTTCCTAAGTTTGTCTACATTTTATCAATATTTTATGTACAATGCTCTTAAATTTATATTCCAAAGGTAGAGAAGAGTTTACAACTATGTTGTATTATTTTTTAATAGAGTCCAAGGTTTGACATTTACTTATGCATGGAAACATATTTATTCAATACATTCTTCATGGAATTTTCTATAAAACATCTCCCAAATCAATATTTTCAATAGGTAATATTTGTGCCATATCTACCTAAAACCCCATTAATGTAGTACTAATAATGTTGAGTGATAGTGAAATGGATGGTTGAATTTTTTTAAGTAAAAATTTTATATTTATATTAATAAATTGATTCAAAAAAGGTTGTTGAAGAAAAGAATCAGCAAAGAAGAACTTTGATCATCAACCAAACTATTACAAAGAGTTGGCAGGAATGTTACATCTGCATTAAAATTCCTAAGATCTACCCAAAAAGATACACCTAGCCTTGTAAAAACCATACATAATATTTACATTATCCCATGAAATAACCTACTACAAGAGGGTCAGAATCATATAGGCTCATTACAAAAGACCCATGATACAATGATATTCTCATACATAACTTCCATGAGATTACAAGAAAAGAGCCCCAAATACAACCTAAGAGCCAAAAGAAGGCAGCCAAAAAAAATGCCCCATTTATAGGTAATCAAATTAAAACATTCTGCCCATGAAGTTGCTAGTAATCCTATTCAAATTTGTGGAGAAGCTCCACAAGATGTCGACCAAAAACTAGTAAAATAGAGTATGCCAATATCCACTACCTGCACAAATCAGTCAAGGAGAAAAGGAAGGCAAATAAACAAAACCTAATCAACCTCCATATCCCCCAAGTTGTGTTTTGAAGAAACAAGAAAATTGTCAGTATCAACATCTTTAAATGCAAGAGAAGAGGGAGGAACTATAGTTAATAAAGCCTCCTATGCAGATTCCGCCATAGAGGGACACACATCCTCATTAACAACACATAGCTGAGCCTGCAACCTTTCAAACAAATCACCCGACGGAGATGGGGAAGACTCAAAGTGCTCATGATTAATGATTTCTAGTAGAGAATTGACCTTGGGCATAGTTCTACCATGCAATAATCCATCAAATTTGAAACTATTAAAAAACCTTTGCAAATCCGTAGCATTTCCAATTTCAAAACACTTTTTAATGCCATCAAACAAATCAACATAATCAGCTCTATTGAATAGAAAATACCTTGGGAATATGCCCCCAATATGGACATCACTAGACCAAAAAACATATCTTTGAGCTACCAAAAGCAGGGCATTATCAGAAAGAAAGTGAGGTAAAACAACTTTGTCAGCAACAACTTTTAGTATATTCCATGATTGGGAAATGTCAAGCACATTTGACAGAAATATAGAAACAACTTGCAAAGGAAACATGATCCTCTTAGAATGCGGGGAGAGAACACAATCACCCACAATTTTTGAACACCCCCTTTACAAATAGGGCAAACATAATAGAACATTAACGCAAATTGATTATCAGATATACTATCTTCGAAAGTCTCTTCCCATACATGTACCTTAAGTGACACGCAAAAATTGTAGGGCCAATACTCAAGAGACTGCAACCTCAAGCAACTAGGAATTTCATTAAACTGATGAAGAAGCCATGTAGAAGGAAACGATAAAAACTTAAAAACCATTGCAAGACAAAATGCAACCATGAAATTTAAGAAAAGATTACACATCTTCTCATGCGACCTGACTACCCAACATCATGACATTAAGTGCCGCATTTAAAAGATTGTAATTAGTGAGGTGAGCCGAGTCATATCATATAAACTTCAGGCACACATATCACAAGATAATCAAGTTGTATAGATTATGCATTAGCAAGGGACAAATTGATATGACCAAAGGTGACACTTCATACTAAAAAGAAATCATCATTAATCAATAAGAGAACATGAAACTTTTAAATTGAATAAAGTTGGTAGGACCTATAATGGGCTCATAAATTAATGAGGGAACCCAAGCATATGTTGAGATATCAAACACTTTCCCTATGTATAATACTAACAAGGTTAGGAAACTCTTGAGGATCAATGGGTGATATCACAGTATCAATAATAACACTAATAACACCTAAATTTGTGTGAGGCCTCACCCCGTGCCATCATTTCATAGCAGTTTATTTTCATCTTATGACTATCATGTTGACACATTATTTTATCATGTTGGACTATTTGGATAGAGACATTATATTTTGATACTATGTGATGACCTATGATTATGTGGATGATGATTTAGGACTTATTTTCATGCTTTGATTATTAGGTCCTGATTTATAGTTTTTGATGAATCTTTAATTTAGAATATTATGCTTTAATTTTATACTTATGCAAGAAAAGCTTATGTGAAATGATCATGGTTAATATGTTAGGTTAATTGATATATCATTGTGTTCTTGGATTAACTTGCTTTGAATTTGGGAAATATATTATTAAAAATTATGCGATTATCTTGTGATGCAATTGGAATTTTATGATGTGTTTGAGTGTGATTATTGTGATGTATTTTATATGTATATGATCTTTCATGAGCTACTGATATTTTGTCAAGTGTGCAGGAAATGACCATGGATTAAATAAGAGGAAATTAAAGATGGATGCATGTGAAAATCTTGTTAAGCCAAGGCTATCTCCAAGGGGAGAAATAACCTCGTTGTGATGTATAATGTTGTAAAGTAATGCTTGATTGTAATATTTAATTGTGTCTATTAGCATATTAGATTTTGTTACACCCTTCATGACTGTAATGTTTAAGTTAAGTATTGATTAAAGTAGCAAGTTCTGTTGTCATTGTTTTTTTTCTAGTGGTTCTAAGGAGATCAAGAATTATCAAGGAAAGATATTGAAGTGGAAAGGAAAAGTTTTTGAGAGGTTACAAATATTGAGTCATCGATCAGGTATACTTTTTTTTAAGTAATCGCTACAGATATGGTTAAGTTTTCCTGATTTTTAAAATAAGTCATAATTATTTAGTATCATATTCTTAGCTGCAAGTTGCAGGTCTTCATACCATAAATTTTAGAGCTCAACTCTTACATGGACAAAGTTGTAGGTTATAACGAACCATCTTTTATCTTTTTTGACTCTTTAGTTGTCAGAAAGATTAAATTCACATCCTAGTTTTCATTGTGTTTGGGACATAAAGCTTTATTTAACTAAATTAATTCTTTTAATATTGAGATAAAAAATGTACAAATAAAGCCTAGACTAGGGACTGCATAGAAAACTATCATATGAAGAACTACTGAAATGGTGGTATCAAAGTTCCTTACAAGAAATACACATCAAAATTTAGTTGTAGGATTGAAAAAAAAGACAAGATAAACAAGTTCATAGACCCATACAAGACACCCACCAAAATATAGACCATCAATTTATAGAACCCTTGCAAGATATCCCAAGGAACAACAGGTAGTGAAAACTAGATAGATAGAAAAAAGAACATAACCATATGTTGCCTCACCTGTTTGAGGTAAGCCAAACTCGATCCAATTCTCTTAACAATGGTACATATCCATCCAAGTACAACAACCTTCAAAGATTTGCAGCGGTAAAGAGAATCCCCATATTTTATCAGCCTAACATAGTCTTTGGCCACTTTGGTAATGAGATTGCGAGCAATATTGATCTAGCCAAGGGCCAACTTGTAGTGATCTTTATCATATAAAACATTTAGCAGATCTCCATAAAATGGATGCACATCATCTTGGCGGAGGAAATCGTCTTAGAAAATACATCTGAAGTAGCAGCAGCAAAAAATACATCACTGACACTTTTCGGGCATATTTCATTGACTCCTCAAAATGAGCAGCCTTTATTTCAGCTACCTCATCACTATCATCCTCATCCATTACCTTGGGGTTCTCACTTCTTTTTATTTCATGTACAATATCATGTAAAAGTGCAGAGGAAAGAGAACATGACAAATTGAAATAATAAGATACAAGTTGAGGAAAATTGAATAAAAAAATGTAAAATTCTAACAAACCAGTTCAAAAAAAACCACTAAGAAATTCATAACCAAATCTAGTTTGCAAAAGCTGCCGCAATTAAAACTCGCCTTCTCAATATTTTTTCTAATAGCATACTTGCAAGCCCCCTGACAAAACTCTGTAATATCGGCTCCATTGAATCCTTGGGTATAACAGGCCAATGCCATTAGGTATAATGAAAACTATTTTCTTGGTTGTCATACCGTCCCCGTCAACAACTGGTTAAGGACTCTATCTGCAACACCACCAGCATCCCCAACACTGCTTCCATGCTGCAAACATGCAAACCAATTATGCATCACCAGTCAGAGCCTATCTCTCAAATAGTTCAAACAAAATGAAAAAACCCATAGTTTCACGTAGAGCAGAGCAGATGGATTGCTAAAGCCCGCTGACAAGTCTCTATAATATCTCATCAATAAATATTATGGATGGGGCATTCTTCTCAGACTCCTCAAAATCCTTCCAGAGATTGCTTTCACTTTCTCCAACCAACTTTGACATGATCTCAAGTCCATTGATACAAAAAAAGAAGGCACCGGTTTCATTTGCCACTGCCCTAGCAATTAAAGTTTTCCTAGAACCAGGAGGCCCATAGAGCAGAATACCCTTTGGGGGATTCACACCAATAGATTTGAAGAGTTGTGGGTGTCTAAGAGGAAGCTCTACCAATTCATGGATCACCAGTCAGAATTAGTTGAACTAGACTTTCTTTGTTGTAGAATTCATTTAGTATAGAATATTTTCCAGCAGGATTTTTTTTAAAAAGCAAGGTTTTTGTAGCATTATCTACCACTTGAGCAAAAGTTTCCATAGCTAAATTTCCTTGCCACAATTAATATTGCTCTAAATACTTACAAGTTAGTAATTCCTCGGCTAAAGGGTTGATAAACTAAATAAAGTTTCAAACATATGAATAGATAAAACTCATACAAGCAAACGTCGGAGCCAAATTGAATAGCATTGGCTATTTGTCAGCGGAAGGTCCCTGCTAGAACATACACATTTGTCACTTCATTAAAATGACAATTGTGTACTAAGTTTCCTAACTATATAAGTCATCATCATCTTTATTATTTGTTGTAGCAAATACATCCGAAGCACCAGCAGAAGCACCAGGAAATTGAAATTCAGAACCAAAGCCTTGAGATTGTTGTAGTGTTTGTGCAAAGGCTTGATACTTCTGAATATCAGCATCACTGACACTTCTTCGGGCATATTTCATTGACTCCTCAAAATGAGAAGCCTTTATTTCAGCTACCTCATCACTATCATCCTCATCCATTACCTCGAGGTTCTCACTTCTTTTTCTTTCACATTCAATATTATCCTATAAAAGTGCAGAGGAAAGAGAACATGACAAATTGAAATAATAAGATACAAGTTGAGGAAAATTGAATAAAAAAATGTAAAATTCTAACAAACCAATTAAAAAAAAACCATTAAGAAATTCATAACCAAATCTAGTTTGCAAAAGCCGCCACAATTGAAACTCACCTTCTCAATATTTTCTCTAATAGAATACTTGCAATCCCGCAGACAAATCTCTGTAATATCTCATCAATAAATATAATGGACGGGGAATTCTTCTCAGCCTCCTCAAAAGCCTTCCGAAGATTGCTTTCACTTTCTCCAGCCAACTTTGACATGATCTCAACTCCATTGATACAGAAAAAGAAGGCACCGGTTTCATTTGCCACTGCCCTAGCAATTAAAGTTTTCCTAGAACCAGGAGGCCCATAGAGCATAATACCCTTTGGGGGCTTCACACCAATAGATTTGAAGAGTTGTGGGTGTCTAAGAGGAAGCTCTACCAATTCATGGATCACCAGTCAGAGCCTATCTCTCAAATAGTTCAAACAAAATGAAAAAACCCATAGTTTCACACAGAGCAGATGGATTGCTAGAGCCCAAAGCAGTCTGGAAAATAGAATGAGCAGGGACTGGCTGGCAACAAGTAGTAGAATGAGTGTGGACACCTGAAGATAAATATCTAGACTAATCACTGATTAGGATGTTGTTGGTGATTAGTTTGGATATTTATCTTCAATTTTTTTTTAAACACTCCACGTGTCGTTGAACTTTTGACCCCAATGCGTCGAAATAATGGCCTAAATTCAATGATTCTGTGATGAAATGTGGCATCGTGGGTTTTGCATCCTGATCGGAGCTGCTAAATATTTCAACCAAATTTGGTCAAAATCTGACCATTGCAAATTTGGCATCCTGGTTGGAGCGACCAAAGTTTTTGACCAATATTATTTTATATTGGTTGAAAGATCAACCACTACACAAACACTTGCCAATGTTATTTTCGGCCTAGATTGCCCTCATTTTTGACCAATAGTGGATTCGATCATTCGACGATTTCAGTAGTGGGTCGATATTTCAACGCACATTATAGCGACAAACCATTTGGTTGACCATTTGACCGAGCTGGGTAGAAAATTTGACCAATAGTGCGTCGAAAAATGGTGCAAAATGTACTAGTGATGGATTCTATTCCAAGGTTTGTCAGATGGTTTAGGATTAGAAACCCCTTAAGGAGAAGTTCTTAGATTATACCCTAGAGTCTGATGGTCTTCTTCGTCATAGAGGATGTATTTATGTACCTTCTTCTAGTGGGTTCCATGACATCATTGTTCTTGAGGCTCATAGAACACCCTACACAAAACACCCAGAGTCAAGAAGTTACATGCAGATTTGATGCAACTCTTTCATTGGCCGGGTATGAGGTTGCACATTGCAGAGATTGTGGTTAGATGTTTGGAGTATCAGAGAGTTAAGGTGAAACACCTCCATTTGGGTGGGCTTCTTTAGCTACATGAGGTACCTGAGTGGAAGTGAGACATTATATCCATGGACTTTATTGTTGGTCTTCCTATGTCATCTCATTGCTATGATGCTATTATGGTGATAGTGGACAGGTTGACTAAGGTAGCCCACTTCTCACCCATTCATACTACTTTCACAACACCTCTAGTAGCATAGGTATTATTGTGACATATCTTCAGACTCCATGGCATTCCTTATAAGATCGTATCTGATAGAGATTCTCTTTTCACATCCTCCTTTTGGAGAGAGTTGCAGATAGCTTTGGGCACCGGGCTCAATTTTAGTATAGCTTATTACCCTAAGATAGATGGTCAGACTAAGAGGGTCAATGAGGTGTTAGAGGATATGCTTCGTATGTATGTGATCGATCACCAGACCAAATGGGAGTACTTACACTTGGTGGAGTTTGCCTATAATAATGGGCATCATTCATCTTTGGGTATGCCACCATATTAGGCCTTGTATGGTAGACCTTGCAGGATACCTTTGAGTTGGGATAGGATTGAGGATAGAGTAGTTGTGGGGCCACAGTTGGTCAGAGAGATGGAGCAGCAGGTACACTTGATTAGACAATGTCTTAGAGAGGATCAGGATAGGCAGAAGAAGTATGTGGATGCGAAGAGGACTGATCATTTTTATATGGTTGGTGATAGATTTTTCTTGAGAGTACGACCAAATAAGAGTCCAATCTATTTTGGAAAGGGTCCTAAGTTCACAACTTGCTTTATTGAACCTTTTGAGATCTTAGAGAGGATAGGCCCAATTGCATATCGACTAGCTCTGTCACCTAGCTTGTTGTGTATCCATGATGTGTTTTATGTTTCTATATTGTGGAAATATATCTATTATGAGTCTCATATTATTGATTGGGATGCTTTATATGCGGAGTCAGACAGGAAGCTAGCGCTAGAGCCCATACGTATTTTAGCTTGCAGGACGCTGGCCCTTCGAGGCTGAGAGCTAGACCAGGTTAGAGTCTAGTGGGATTTCTATGATGAGGTTACAACATCATGGGAGGATGCAACACAAATGAGAGCACAATATCCCCATCTTTTTGACGAAATCTAGGAGGAAGTTCATGCCCAGGGGGGAGGATGTGAGGCCTCACCCCGTGCCATCATTTTATAGCAGTTTATTTTCATCTTATGACTATCATGTTGATACATTATTTTATCATGTTGGACTATTTGGACAGAGACATTATATTTTGATACTATGTGATGACCTATGATTATGTGGATGATTATTTAGGACTTAATTTGATGCTTTGATTATTAGGTCATGATTTATAATTTTTGATAAATCTTTAATTCAAAATATTATGCTTTAATTTTATGCTTATGCAAGAAAAACTTATGTGAAATGATCATGGTTAATATGTTAGGTTAATTTATATATCATTGTGCTCTTGGATTAACTTTCTCTGAATTTGGGAAATGTATTATTGAAAATTATGTGATTATCTTTTGATGCAATTGGAATTTTATGATATGTTTGAGTGTGATTATTGTCATGTATTTTATATGTATATGATCTTTCATGAGCTACTGATATTTTGTCAAGTGTGTAGAAAATGACCATGAATTAAATAAGGAGAAATTAAAGATGGATGCATGTGAAAATCTTGTTAAGCCAAGGTTATCTCCAAGGGGAGAAATAACCTCGTTGTGATGTATAATGTTGTAAAGTAATGCTTGATTGTAATATTTAATTGTGTTTATTTTTATTTTTTAATTAATGTCTACTTGGCATGCCATGTGTATAGTGATGTGTTGTAATCTTTTTGTGGTGTCAATTGACACATATGCTATGAGTTGACATGGTCAAGTGCATTGTATATGAGTTGTCTTCCACCTTTGAGTCATCTTGTAGAATCCCAAGGTTAGGTATCTTGGTTGTTGAGCCTTGGGAGGGAATCTCTTTCAAATTTTCGTGAGTCAACTCTTAGTGGACTTTTGAGAGACAAAAAGTAACCCAAAGGGATAGTTAAGGTTAAAAACAGATTACCCCATAGGTGTACTTTGGTTTGGAGGTCAAATTTTTACCAATGAGATGATTTTAGACCATTTTTGCCTCTTCAAAAGATGTCTTTTTGAAAGGTGACGAATTTGAGAAGTGTGTCAAGTCTTGCTCTGTTTTCAATTTTGAATTTTCCTCTTGTTGAGAGACAACCCTAGGTGAGTGTGCCCAATCATCTTTGAGGTTAGCTAGGGTTTTCCTTTTTAGTGGGATGGAGAGGAATTTGGTAGGTTGATTGCCTAGTCTCCAATTTTGGATACTTCTAGTAGACTTAGCAGGTTTTGGTGGACTTAACAAGGAAGGAATGATTGTGAGAGAAGGGAGCTCTTCTCAACCCTCTTTTACCATAGCTTGGAGTGAGGTTGGTGGTCTTGTCATGGAAGACTCTTTCTTTTGTTTAATATAATATGCATATTTTTCTTGTTATGTTATTGTGAAGATTTTGTGAAGCTTCAAGTTTGTTTTCATGGCTTCCTTGTTATGTCTATTTGTTGGTTTTTATTTTAGTGTATTGTTTTATTAGGGTGTGCAAGGCCAAAATCACTCTTGAAAGGGAAGAGAGCCTTGATGGGTGAAGGGCTTAAGTTGGGAATTCCCATCTAGTGTAGATTTCTTCCTCAAGGAGGAAGGGGATGAGGCATGGATGTATGGGCTCCATGTTTCCATTCTTGTTGTACTCTATTTTGGGGGTCATAAGGGTTGTATTTTGTGGAAGAAAATGGAAGGGTTGGTATTTGTTGTTTGGGCCTTGTGAAGGAAATGGTTATGGGTTCTTTGCCTTGTTGAAGGCATGGTTTTTATTTTTAATGGCTTCTCCTATTTGGGTACTTTCCACCTTCACCCCTCACTAGTACATTTGACTTAGTTTTTCTACCAAAATTTTCGACCAAAAAATAAAAAGATTTTTCTTGGTCGGATTATAGAAGGAAATTTTTTATTTTTTTTTAATTTATGCCTGTGTTTGTCGAAATATAGACAAATCCTGTGGTGGTCAAAATTTTGACAAACACGGGCATAACTTTTTTTAAGGGAATTTCATTTCTCATTTCATTATTCCCGGCTGACGAATTAGAAGGGCAACGTGCACACGAAGGAGATTGAGCGGTTGAAATGACTTAAGGAGATTGAGCTTAGAAACCTTAACCTGGGGTTTTTGGAGGTTTTTCATTCTTTCTCTCAGCTGTTTAATTTACTGGATACCCAATCAGCATTATCATTTTCTTCTTTTATTCATTCATTTATGCTTTGAGACTAGTGTTACACCTCTTGATTGCATACACTTGCATACATTTGACATATACAAGCATAGACTATCTTCCCAAGGAGAAAGAAAGAAACAATTGTTGTGGTCCAACCGGAGGGCAAGGATGTTTTATTGCCCCACTGAGACCGCAACAGGGTGAGATGGAAAGAACTAACTTGATTAGGACATTAGGGTAGTCCCAGCAAGGGTTTTATTGTCTTAGCTCCAAGAGTGACCGTGGGTTTTCATGGGAAATATTTTTGTTTTCCCTCCCTCCTTTGTGCTCTGCATTACATACATTTGGCATACATTTGGTTTTATGTGCCCTATTTATGCTTCCACATTTGGCATACTCATTTTGTGTATATCCTACAATTATCACATTTCATGAGATAGCATCTCTTTGAGGCATTTCGTCAAACAGTTTATATGCCTTGTGTAATATCTATCAGAGAATTTGCGGGCCACTGTAATATCCAATAAAAATACCCCTTCCATTATGCTTCGATGGATGCCCATACCTTTTTCTAACACTCCCATTTCGACACAGGCTGGTAGGATGCTGGCAAAAGTCGTGGTTGTTGGTCTACCAATTTAGGCAATTGTGGGAAGCAATTGAGGCATTGAAGTTTTGGATTCAATTTTTCTTCCTACTAGTGAGCTTTGCGAGCTATTCATTTCAAGATTTTTGGTGGAAACCTCACCCCAGTCTCCTTTGAAATGTGCACTAATCATTGGCAGACCAACAACCTCAGTACTCCAGTAGTCAGCATTCTATAGAGATCGCAACATAATTATCACTGTAGGTCTAAACAAGCAATGTGGAGATTGAATTAGTGCAATTGTATGGGAGTGCTCATTGTAGAGTGAGTACCAAATTGATACCAAAATGAGCATGTTCAACAATCATTTTTCACCTCCAATAGAATTAAGTTCATCGAAAAAATCAACACATTGATTCATTCAATGTAGTTGTGTCCCCATAACTCCTCGCTGAATTGTTCATTGTTTCAAATCCCTCCAATGGTGATACACTCTAATATACCCATTGTACCCTCCTCACACAAGCCAATCCCAGTCACTTCATTATTCATTGTTCCTAATTCCTCCGTTCAAATGAGCATTTTTCTTCCAAACACTCATCTAATGAAGGAAATAGAGACAGTGTCTCAGTTTGGCAATACATAACAATGAAAGGAGTGATTGTAGCCTATAACATCTAGATTATCATAAAAATAGATGAACAACGGTACATGTTGAGTACAATGAATGGTGACATATTGTTTAAAATACTAAAACCATTCTACTATTCTACTATCATGATAACCACTTAACCTTTTAAATTTGTTTCTTAAATGCAAAATTTTGAAAAACAATGTTTATCCATTTATCTTCTGCATTATGCCCTGCATTTTATGTAATTATTGATAAAAAAATAATCAATAAGCCTCATAAATCTTTGTTGTTCAAAAACATTGTAGCCGATGATGTCCAATATTTTCTTGCCAATAGTATTAGATTTAAGAGTTCAATTTGACAAACAAAAATAATATTGGCTTATATTCTTTTCTTTGTTAATAAAGCTCAATTCAAGAAAAATAACAATTATAACAACACAGTTAGAAATTAGTAACACCCTAAAAAGAGATGCTATCATCCAAAAAAGTTCTCTTCATAAACTCTATCTATCCTTCAAACTCAAAATGCAATTTTTTTTCTTCATTTATTTGCAGTACTGTTTAAACTTTAGATAATATCACACAATCATGCTCCATGAAAAGATAGCTCTTGGACATGTTCAAATTCATGAGAACAACAACATAACCATGCAAGTATTAGATATAGATACCATATCCTTTCAAATTTTGACTCAAATTATGTGTAATATGGAGTTCTCTTGCTGTCCTAAACAAGTGATATTACAAAACAGACAAACAAGCACAAAATAGCTGTGTTGAGAAGAGAATGCAAGCTTTAAATGCAGTCCCATTGGAAAAGGCTTCCAAAACTTTAAAACAACTACAATTGACAGGTTTTAATTCACTTCTGCAGATTAAGGATTCCCATGTAGTGAATTGCTTGTCTCAAAGCCATTACTGTGACCTACTTGTTGTTGTTGGAATAATTTAATTTCTACTTTCTTTTTGTTGTTCGAACAAGTTAATTTCTCCCACACCATCTATGTCCATGGTCCACCACTTCCTATAGTCCACCTCTTTCTCAATGCCTTAAATTAAATCTGAATGCTGGAAAAAAAATAATTTATAGGAGAACAAAATATTAAAGTTGCAAGAACAAAAGAGTCAGTTGAATCAATTGTTTATAGCATGTCAGAAGTAAGATGAATGCTTAAAATCAATGACTTTTGGTAGGTGATGCTTCATTGTTTATAGCATGTAAGAAGTAAGATGAATGTTTAAAATCTAAGACTTTGGGTAGGTGATGCTTCACGTAATACACATGATTTGTGTAGTTCCTTTAACCAATTTGTTAGTTTGAGTGAATTAGTTGAAGTTGTATATGATAATAAATATAAAAAAGAAAATGATAATATATTCAAATATGAAAATGTTGTTGGATGTTTTGAAAATAATGTTGATGTTAAGATCACAAAAAGCATGAGATATGAAGGTAAAAGATTGTGAAAGTGTGGACAAGGAATCACTACTATACCATGACCTCTAAGGTTTCCTTCATTAGATGATGTTTGGAAGAAAATCTAATACAAACAATTTGATACCAGATAACGGGAAAGAGATATAACATTCAAAAATAAGAAAAAACAAATAACATTCTTTATTACAATCACACAATGAATAACATGGTAGCTTGGAAAATAATACATAGGCTGCATATTTATTGAAAGAAAACATTTTTAAAAAACTCCTCGAAACTTATAAAATCTCCATCTTGCATGAAGAATCTTTGAAGCATAAACCATCTACAATTGTGTATAGAAATGCACAACTTAGCGAAGCCCTCTCAAGTTTCTATCACACGTGTCTCTATTAAGCCACTCTTTCAAGTAGCCATTAGATCCATTTCATATGCACAGGTAATGAACATGCATAGGTAATGAATCTTCATGTTTGTCAAATCTAAATGGAATACTTTTTTCCTTACATACTTAAATGGAATACACAATACCAAATTATGAATGCTCAATTGTTGTAATGACAAATCATCAGAGCCATCCATTTCTAGAATTTGATTTTCTATAGTCTTAATGATTTTTCTATAGTCCTAATGATTTTGCACATTGTTGACAAAGAGTGTTTCTTTTTGTGATTATAGTCTTAATGATTTTTCTATAGTCATAATGATTTTTCTTATTTCTTGTCTTTTGTCCCTTTTTTATTTCCTATGTCTATGCTTGGTGACAACATGTTAAACATTGTTGACATACTTAAATGGAATACATAATACCAAATGATGAATGCTCAATTTTTGTAATGAAAAAGCATTAGAATCGTCCATTTCTAAAATTTGATTTGGTATGATAAATGTCCCTTTTCCTTGAGAAAATTAGAGTTGAGAAAATGGTTGTTCAGTGACGATTTGTATCTGCAGGTTGCAAACAAATCATCCTTCTTCCACCAACGAGTCATTCCATTCAAGAAAAGACCATGTCTGATGATATCAACCCACAATAAAATAGGGAGACAATTGCTAGACTGTGGTCTAACCTTAAAAGAAAAGGTGATGGAAAATGTTATTGTCTTTACAAAATTTGTAAGGGATTAAAGACTCGAAGATATCTAATCAAAAAAGCTGAGGAACATTGTAGGCAACATGGTCACATTGAAAGGGGAAACAAATTTCATCCATTGGTATGTATTTTAATAATTTATAAAATACATAAGACATGATTTGATGATGACATTATGGTCATGGTTAATATAAGGTCATCATTTTGATATAGGTCAACCACCCTGGGTTTCATGTTATGGACCATGACAATCCGGAGAATGTGTATTTCTAAATGAGGGAACATGGAGGTGTGAATATAGAAGTAGAAGGTAATGATCCCATGGAAGAAGATCATGATGATCAAGATGATGATGATGATGATGTTGACACATGTGACCTTGATGTACCTATACTTGAGAAGGCACACGAGCCCCAACACAAAGGCTCCCAAACAACTCTTCTTGTCGATGTATTGTTGTTGGTGAACTTGAAGGTTATGAATGGTTTATCCAACATAGCAATGACATGTATGTTAAGGTATGTCATCTTTTTTTATTTTTTTAGTCGTAATTCTCTTACAATTAACAAAGGGTGAATTGTGTAGCAATTAATATTCTTTATATTAACAAATTATATTTTTGGTCGTAGGTTGATAGGTGAGTGTTTGTTACCACCATCAAACATTCTACCTTGCTCATACCGAGAATTATCTGCCATTATGAAAGATATTGGAATGAAGTATCAAACAATGCATGCATGTCTGAATGATCATATTATATATCATAAACAACATGAATTTGAAGAATGCCCTGATTGTCATATTAGTAGATATCGATCAGATTGAATAACAAAAAAGGTGTCTCGCAAGGTTCTTTAGTTTATTCCTATTATTCCACGTCTGCAATGATTATTCAGGTGCAATAGCTTGGCACAATTTATGGATTACCATGCATGCAATAGAAGTCAAGATAACATTATGTGAATGCCTATGTATGGTTTGGCATTTAACGAAATAGAAGAAAATTGGCCACACTTTAAAGAAGAACTTCGTAATCTCAAGCTTTCATTGGCAGCGGATGGTGTCAATCCGTTTGGAGAGATGAGATCTGTTTACTCGGTGTGACCTATTTTTGTTATCAACAATAACATTCCTCCTTGGATGTCCATAAAGGGGGAGCACATAATGTTGGCAATGATTGTTCCAGGTATTTTTTATTTAATAGTCATTTAAATTAATTTATTATAAATAATCCATCAAAATGGTTATAATAATTATGTAATGTTTTTGTTCATTCAACTAGGTAAGTACCAAGTTAAAGATATCAATGTATATATTGAGCCTCTTATCGACAAGTTTATGGTGTTATGGAATGAGGTCACTATGTATGACATCTCTAGACCAATAGGACAAATACAATTTCAATTCCATGCAATGCTTGTATAGACAATACATGATGCCCCTGGGCTAACACTTTTTTGTGGTATATTCTCTTCTTAACACCTCTTTTTTGGTATGTTATAGTGCTAACACAAAGTTAACATATTTAATCCAATTATACATGATCTTGTAGGTCTTCAAACAAAGGAAAAATTTGCATGTCTAGTTTGTGGTCCAAAGATGAAATCTCGTCATTCAAAAAGTTTAGGAAAGTAGGTGTTTGATGAGCATAGACACTTTTTGCATAGAAATCATAAGTACTGAATTACCAAAAAATATATTTTCAATGGGAAAGAACAGACTACATCAAAGCCACGAAGAATGACACCTCACCTATGAAAGTTGGAATACAATAAAATAAATCCTCTAGGTAATGTCATTCCATCTGATGGTTTGTTGGGTATCCTAAAAGTTTTTTGAGGTTTGTGTCCAATTCCTGGTTTAAGTCTCCATGCGAGTGTTATACCTGGACTAGGGTTTGTAAAGTGTCGTGAAAATGGTTTTTGACATGTTCAGAAAAACCCTTACCCTAGGTCTTGTCTTTCAAAATGTTTCCAATTCGTTTCTAAACTTCATGTGGTCCTCTTGTTTCTTTTTCTTGGTTGCCTTTAAGTCACTTAAGTTGCTATTTGTGCCTGTACTTATTTGCCCCAAGTGTTCACCGAATCGGGAAGTGTCTTATCAAATTTCAAAACAATCTGGCGATTCAGCGAATGAGTCAAATTCATGTTCACTATTAATATCAGTCGCCAGTTCTCTAGATCTTCCAGCGGTTATCCCAAACATCCAGCGAATTGGCGAATGCATTAAAGCCATGCTTTTTGATTACTTTGTTCGCTAAGTCTCCAAGTGCTTCGGCGGTTTCATTTTCCTTTCCAAGAACTAGCGAATGAGGGTTATCTCCAGTTCTCGCAATCTTTGGCAGTCTTGTGAAACAATCTAGCGATTCAGCGAACACTTTGTTCGCTTATTCTCAGAATCTGGCGGTCAAGGGTCGTGTCAACTAGAGAATTAGTGAATACCGTGGATTGTTTTCACGATCAACGGCCCTGTTTTAATCTCAAAATATCTGTGGGTCCTGCATATTTGATCTGGCGAATGAGCGACTAAATACTTATAGTGCTATCCTCTAAATTTGGCAGTTCTGATGGTTTGCCCAAAAGATTTCAGTGGAGATAAGTTTTCTCACATTCGCTTATTCTCAGAATAAGTTGGTGACATGCTAAACAATTTAGCGATTCAGTGAAGCCAGTGGTCACCAGTTCTCTTAATAAAAGGATAAAGGTTAAAACAATCTGGCGAATAAGCGAATCAATGGATGATAAGTTTTAAGGTCTCAGTCGCTTATTCTCAAAATGAAATTTTCAATGATATGGAGTATTTGGAGAACTAGCGAATGCTCTTTGTTCACTGATTCTCAAAATTAAATGGTTAAGGGTTTTGTTATTCAGAGAACTAGCTATAGCCATCGATTGATGAAGATCAACGGTCAATCTGGAATCCTAGTATAAAGTGATGATTAAGGAAAGATTCAGTGAATAAGAGATTAAAGGGGTTCGCCAGTTCTCCAGACAATCAAGCGGTTAAGTATATCTTTAAGCGAATGCGCGAACCCTTTGTTCGCTAGATCTCCAAGAAAATTGACCGTCAGTCATAATATTAAGAGAATGGGAGGTGGCTTTGTTCGCTAGTTTGCCAAATGGTAATTGCAGTTAACTGTTTAAGTGGGAGCCCTTTGTTCGCTGATTCATGAAATGCATGGGTGGTTAAGGATAGGATTCCGAGAACCCGCGAAGCTAGTAGTCGCTAGTTCTCCAAATTTGAACCAAGATTAAACAGGGATTCAGAGAACCAGCGAAGCCAGTGGTCGCCAGTTCTCCAGTTGCTAGCCAGGGTTAGCATTATATTCAGCGACTAAGAGAAGCCAATAGTCGCTGGTTCGCTAAATGGGCTCAGATGGAAAAGGTCATAAAGGGAAAAGAAAAAGAACCGTTGCCACATAAATAAAGTACTTTGTCGATCTGGACATGAAACCAGTAAGCCATCAAATCAGCTTCAAGAAGAAAGATTGCATGACGCAAACAGTTTTAAAGTACAGAATCATGATCATTGCCTCTTCACCTTGTTTTCAAGTAGTTTAATCTATCTGTCAACATCCGGACATGGTGAGCTCAAAATTTGAAATCTGAGGGTACATAAAATTGAATATGGGATCAATTAAGGAGATTTGCATTAATTATGGTAGTTGCACACCTTGGATTCATATCGATAAATAAGTTGAAGCTCATTGTTTATTTGTTCAGTCTCAGAGTTTCTGTTTGTCTAGAGAATTTCCGAGCATAAAGCATTTGAGATACAGAGAATTGAAGGTGTTTTTGTAGCAAGGATGAGTCAACTTGAGAAGAGTGTAGCGTCTTCTAGTAGTGAGGCCAAGTCCAAAACTGGTGAGGACAGGAATAAACCAAATTTTTCAGATGAATTCCTAAAACTGTTGCCGGGCTCCAGTCAGAACAAGAGGGCTGTTGATGACATGTTTGAAGATCTTTTGGAATGGTGTAGAGACCTAATCACTCCGGAATTCTTAGGTTACACTATTTTCAACTTCTTTTACAGTAATAAAAATAAGCATGTTCCTGTCTGTAATGGTTGGGTGTTAGGATTGGGAAAAATGGTTGTCCCTGATGTTTTCCTAGATGTTGATTTAATTGTTGCCCTAGCCAGAAGTTATGACCCTATCTCAAGGACAATTAGAAAAGAAGACCAATCACCCTTAGTTACTCTTGATAGGGGATCTTTTATGAAAGCTTTTGGTCTATACACGTCCTTTTCAACTGAGATTGATTTGAACAAAGAAAAGGCAAGATACAGAAGCAATATAGGGTCAGTAAAAGACTAGTTGGTTAAACATATGCCAAAATAGGATAAATATATAGCCCCCCTTCCTGCTAACATGAATGCCCCATACCAGTTCAAATCCCTCCATCATTATATGAGATATACTTGCTATGCGTTATGTAGAGTTTTGGGAATTGATGGGAATGCAAAATTTTTACCAGCTGACTTGCTGATGATTATCTTGGATATTCAAAATTCCTTGGTAAACACTGACTATGATTACATTCAGTATGTGATTGATAGGATGCATCAAGGGCTAATGTCTATCAAAGAAAGTAAAAGTCCTATTGAGTTCATGCATTATTCTTTATTAATGCATTTGATTCTGTTTTTCAACATCAACAGTTTTGATGTAAACATGTTAAAACCAAGGTTCACTTTCAAGGATCAGCACAATCCAGTGCAGTTGTGGGTGAGAATATGGAATTCTACCTCCAATGAAGTAGATTTTTGTGTTTTTCAGAATTTCATTGTCTTTCCAATTATCAGGATGCTAGGCATAAATGTCACCAGGCTATCTCCTAGAGTCCTTAGGCTTTTAAGACCACTGCAGTATGTGGATAAGTGGGATGGAAATCATAATTGGGGTGACTTCTACTTAGGAGATAATTCCACAATTATCAGAGTTTATGGTTGTCCCCAACCCCCACATTTATTACCGAAGTATGTGCCTCCGAGAGTGGCTTGTTTGGAATTTGTTTGGCAATTGATGTGTACAGATAGAGAGCTTATGGCCCCTCACAGAAAGGGTACGTTCACACCCAGGCAGTTCAGGGTAGGTGACTTCCTGATAGGAAAGAGGGCTTTTCCTCAAATTAGTGCATGGCTACAACAATTCAAAATGGTTACTGGTGCTTGTAGGCACATAGATCCTGAGGGCTTCATCAAGATTGCCAGGATGACTTACATCCCAAACATTGGTGTGATCAAGGAGCATGAGGGTTTAGATGAAGAAGATGTGATTAGAAACATTTTAGATGAAGATGAGGTTAAGAGGAGATGGTACAGATTCTTTGATTTAGTAGATTTGTCCAACCAATTGAAAGCATCTCAGATTCCTTTTGATGGTTTTTTCCCTGATCTTCCTTATTTGAAGAAGATTGATGGGATGATTGAAAAATATGATACTTTGGCGAATCAATTGGAAAGCCTGATTGATCAAAATAAGCCAGAGAAGAAGAAAAAGAAAGATTATTCATCTTCTGATGAGGAAGAATTCACTGATGAGTCACAAGAAGAAGATAGTCTTCCACAGGTTGAGGGACCACCAGTTGTTGATCTCACTCAAGATCAACCAGAAATAAAGGATATCTCAGAGCCACCATTGAAGAAACAGAGGCTTGAGGAAGGTGAACCTTCAAGGCATGAAAAACAAAGAAGGGAAATTGACAGAGCATCTGCTCTTGTACCAGGTGATAGGCCATATCATCATCAATTGAGGAAAGCAATAAGAGCAGGCAAGAAAATAGCCATTGAGCAAGAAAGCAGAGAAAAGTCCTTGTGGTTGGAGAAGGATATCAGAGAGGTCTATCAGGAGGAATTCTTGAGTGATGATCAATTTATTAAGACTGATGAGTTTAAGAGTTTTCTCATTTGGAACAAGCATCAAGAAGTAAAGAAAGCTCTGCCTGAAAGTATGGAGCCAAGTGAAGAAACTTTGAGAGCTCTTGCTTCATATGATCCTAGCCTTGATCCTATAACAGTGGACGAAGCCAGAGAATTGGTTAAATCAAGTGGAATGTTGTTAACCCCAGGATGGGATCTGACTTCTGCATTCCTCATTGATCAATTGAGAAAGCAACCAGAGGGTAGCCTATCATATGAGGTTCACATTGGTGACATGATAAGAGGAAGTGGCTATGACCCTAAGTCCCAAGCTGTTGCAATGTGGTCTATGGCCCCCAAAACCCAAAAGCCATCTCTATTGAGTATAGAGGATAAGATGGAGGGGAATAAAATTATATGGATTGTACAAAATACAACAGACCTTGAAGTCTCCAAGGCAGTAACTCATTGGGCTAATCTGAATGAAGCCAAGACAGCTCAGCTGTCAGAAAGATATGCCAAATTGTTTGAAAGTTCAAGCATGGTAGCCAAGGACAGAGATTTGAAAATGATGAAGATCAAACAATTGGAAGATGAGCTGGTAGAAATAAAGGTCAAACTTGAAGAAGCCTCGAAAATAATTCCTCCTCCTCCTTTGCAAGTTGAGGTACCTGTTCAGATAAATTTGGAAGCACCTGAGGGACCTGCTGAAGACTTGGAAAAGGTGAAATTGGATGCATCCCTGGACACTATAGCCAAAATAGTGCAGTACAGGCAAGACAAAATAAAGGACAAGATGGATGCAGTTCATAAATCAGTCAGCCTATTACATCAGACCAATCAAAAGGTGAATGACTATTTAGCCACCTTGGAGCCACTCTATAGTATTTGGTCTGGGAGGAATTTGTTGTTTGATAAACTTGACAGTTTACAAGAACACAGGCCTGATATCCCAAAAGTAGTGACTGATGTATTTGAAAGGATTGGCCTAATAAGTGCTGCGTCAAAGTTTTTCAAAGGAAAGTCAAACCAAATAAAGGCTAGGTTAGCCATGTTTGATAAAGACTACAACAAGTATTTGCCCCCGATATATGATGACAATGGAAATGTGGTCAAGCTGGAAGATTGGAAGTTGTCAATGGGTTAGTTGGTAATCAAGCAAGACGCCTTCCTAAAAGATAATAAGGCTTTGGATGTGGAAAGAACTAACAATATAATTGATAATTTATTCAAAGTTGAAAGTGACTGTATTAAGTTTATAGCAGAAGTTAAAAATGTGACTGATTCTACATGGGAACGGCAAGTCAACTTATTACAGGAGCTGCAGAGTTACGACTGGCCATCTGATGATGATGTGGCAGCTTGGGAAAAGCTAATAACAAAGAAGAAGAAAACACCGGTTATCCAGCTGACAGAGGAGGAAGAAGAATAGATTGCACTTGGCACCTGATCCAGAATTTGAGGGAGAGCGTGTTCAAACAAAGAATGATGTAAATTAGCTTGTAATGGCGGTCATCATTCATATGAAAAACTTGGTAACTGCTCTGAAAATATCTACAAACAAAGGTGCCAGCTGCGGAAGTTGTTTAAAATTGAAAAAATATGCCTTGCTGTCTTTATTAAATATCGTTCTGTTTGTATTTTCTTTTGTTTTCTAGTGCAAATTTCTATCAGCCATCCGAAGCTTGTTGCATCCTTTTGAGGATTCTAGGATGGTTGATTAGTATAAATAGTCAGTTTTTATTGAAGATAGAGGTTGGAAAATGTTTTTGTAAAGGAGAGGTCCGGAATATAGAACCTTATTTTCTTGAAATCAAGGAAGACTGTATCAATGCATTTGATCAATTAATACAATACACTGGAGTTTTGTTACTATCATTTGATTGTCTTTACATGTGGAGTGTTTTAGTTTCCTTATGTATTTAGATTGTAAGATAGTTTAAGTACATCTTTCACAAGGTGAATGTAGGGGTTGAGCTTAAGTTTCTTTCAAGGAAAGAGTAAAATCTTAGGGGAGGTCTCTGGGAATTAAATATCTATATGTGGATTTGATGACAGGTGTAGGAATGGGAACAATGATATGTTAGGCATGTCATTTGAGTTTCATTGTAGTCGTTTTAATAGATATATGTGAAGGTAGAGTTCGACTCTGATGCCCAACCGATAAGGGACTGGTTTTAGATCCATTTACATTGGTTTACCATCCAAGATATAATTGATTGAAATTTTACTTTATATGCATAATTTCCAGACTTGAGACATTTTATGACAAGTTCATAAATATGTATTTCAATGCTTTGAAGAAGCAATAAATGAGGTTAACCCTTCCCTGAGTTTAACTCTAAAAGGAAGAAGGATGAATATCCTTAAGCCATTGTTTCGTGTTGCTGTTTATATAGTCCATATCATGATGTTGTGTATCAGGATAATTTGGGTTATACTCAGAGTTTTAGCAACTTATTGAGTTGAATTTTGAAGGCAGTAACAAAGCAGTGAAGGAGCAAGTTCTTAATTCAGAGCTCAGTTGAACATTGAATTGATAGAGGTACACCCGCCTGAGTATATATTACTCAAAGTGAAGAAGGCCTTAACCTTAATACCTTAGTAGTTTGTAACTTGCTAGATTATAGCCATTGGGATTATTTGAGTAATTGACTAATCTGTAGGTTCAAACACTAACATGGTTTTTGTTTGAAATTTATATTTTGATATTGTGTTTTGTTTACTAATGATGTAATTGATGCTCATGAAGGTCGTCAAGGCATTAATGACCAACTTTCAAAAGGACTAAAAAGTTATCCTACACAATTTATTAGGTTATCGTACTACGAGAAACTCTCAATCGTGCATTTGTTTGATGCTATACATATTGAAAGAATGTAATAGAGACATTATGGAAAATGTTGGATGGAAGGCGTGATAAAGACAAAATTGTCAAAAGTTGTAGTGACATTGAAGAATCCAACCATGCAATGAAAAATGTCATTCTATCAAATAACAATGGAGACCAGTTTGATACAAGTGCCCTTACTTGGTTATTGTCGGAGCAGCAGAGGAATGCTATAAAAGAAGTCATAAAAAAATATGATTTCCCACAGGATTTGCTGCAAACATAAATAATATCATATCAAAGAAAAATAAATTTGGGCTAGGGATGAAAACACATGATTGGCATACATTTATTAAGGTAATTCATGTTATTTTGTATTCACTATATATTTGTATACTGCATGTAGTTTTCATTGCATTCTTTTATAAAATATTGATAAGATCATTTTACAAATATTGCAGTTTGTTCTATCTCTATCTCTCCCACACCACTTCAACAATAGTGTCAAACAAGTTATATATGATCTTGGAAAATACATGAGGTGGTTGTCATAAAAAAAAATCAATAAAGAAGATATAAAATATTGGAAGAGAAAAATTCCCCATCTTATGTGTGAAATGCAAGAGTGTCTACCTTCAACTTTTTTCAATGCACAAGAACACTACCTCATACATCAAGTTGAGGAGATTGAATTGTGTGGACCTATACAAATTAGGTCAATGTGGATGGTTGAGAGGCACTTGAAATTTTTGAAAGGCTTGGTTCGACAAAGAGCACATCTTGAGGGTTTTATGGTGGAGGGATATATGGTACACCAGACCATGGTGTACATTAGTGAATATCTTCCTAAGTTTGCAACAAAGATCCATGTAGATCGTATTTGGGATCCCAACTCCATTAAAAAATTTGAAGGGAAGTACTTGATGGGCAAAGGTAGATTGAGGAAAATGAGAGGTAAATATAAGATGTTATTATAGTTAATTAATTCTTATAAATCTTCAATATAAGTTATTTATTATTGGTGTATTTTTTTTTATACAGTTGGTCAAGAGTGGGATGCAATACATTTGTATATTACGAACAATCTTGATTGGATGATAGTATGGATTGAATGATATCAACAAAATAGTTTCTCATTAACATGGGAAGGTGTTGCTTCATTGGTTAGAGAAGCTCATCATAATGAAAATTTCAATGTTACGCCAATGGTAATTGATCTAGCATATGGTTTAAGAGGTAGAGAGGTACATACAAATTTATTAGTGATCATGACTCGTATGTTTCATATCAACTCATGATGAAAATAATTTTTACACGCTTGAAAAATTGCAGGTCAAGCACCACAAAGATATTTACTATCATGGCCACAAATTTCGCATAAAAAAGTCGGATGACACGAAGAAAACTTGTGATTCTGGGATAACTGTAGTTTTCAAGGTCACTAATATATTATCTAGAAATGACATACATCCTCAACAATCTCAAAATCGATACTATGGCATCTTGGATGATATAATTGAGTGCGACTTTAACTCCTTCAAATTAGTTCTATTTGTCATCAAATGGTACAGGCTACGACTGAATCAAAATGATCCTGATAGAATAGTTATTCAATATGATAATGAATTTACAATGATTAATACAAGGTCATTTGAGCCAGTTGGAGATGAACCCTATGTTCTTCCAAGCTAATGTGAGCAAGTGTTTTACTTAAAGGTTCCACATAAACAGGGTTGGTCATTTGTTGTTAGACATGATCCAAGAGGAAGGCCGATAAAGTATAATGTTATGGAAGAAGAAGATATTGAAAATGATGAAGAAGAAGATGATGAAGAAGATGATGGCGATGATGATGATGATGATGATGATGATGAGATGGATGAAGAAGATGATCAATGACATGATTGAAATGTACAAGGTATGTGATTTATTTATTTATATATATTTATATTGATTAGTATATATATTTAATATTGATTTATTGATTTCAATTCTAATGATTACACATTTATTGTGTTCAATTCTAATGATTACAACATATGTGATTTATAATTACCAATATTTTTCTTATGATGCTCAATTAATTGTTGCTGATACATGTATATATTTTGTTTGATTGTCACCCTTTTTGCAAATAGACAATTGACTACAGACATCGTCACCCCTTCTTTTGATGATCTTGCATTCCATATATAAGGTAAAATTTTTCATGTTTACGATCTTGCATATTGTTCATGTTGTCTTCTAAGTTATTTGTAGCATATGTATGATGTAATTTTTAGCTAACTTAGGATAAATGATTAACATATGCAGGAAATTTAACCCATTTGGCGAGGGTCCTGCACAGTGACATGGATCAATAGGTATAAGTCAATAAATAGACATAATTTTCTTATATTCTTCTTGTTTATCACTGAGCACGTATGTTATAAATAGACATATTATATAATCATATAATGTGTTGAATAATCGATGTAGAAAGTTTGACATGTTATATTCTTCTTGTTTATCCTTTTATATGATTCCTATTTTTGTGTCTTTCCTTCACTTTCAACTTACATTTTGTATCTCCCACGTATAGACAAAGAAGAACCATATGTATGGGTCATGATTTGATTATTCTATATATATTATTTGATTATTATCAAAATTTTATTTGAAGGAGGGATGTGACAATATCTCATTTGATGGATTGCAAGACCCACCAAATGGGTACTTGTCAGATCTATCTACATCAAATGAGGGAAATGAGGGAATGGTAGATGAAAGTTCTACATGCAGTATGGCTAAAATTGGGAGATCAACTAGAGGTCAAAAGATTAGAAAATTTTTTAATAAACACATGCAATTTTTCCTTGCTAAAGGGGGGTCATGTTCTTATGATGATGAGACCAAAGGCGACATCAAGGTGCCCTTTCCGTACACACATCTTGAGAAAGAATGGGTACCCAATGAGCTACCTCCAATTAACACTGATTTTTATGTTAATGAAAAGATATATCGCATAGCTCCATCCTCATTACATGGTTTGGGCCTATTTTTCATGGATGGGATAAAGGTATGTTACAAAAAAGTTGTTGAATTGATGGAGTATGTCAGTCCTTGTTACAATTACAATGATTAGATGCGGATTGTTCAATATAAAAAAAGTATGTGTAGGTATGCACTATCAACAAATTATATACAATGGAAAGAAAATGATCAAAGTAAAAGATTTTCTATGTACATTGATGGGAGACCAAAAGAAATAGGGAATATTGCAAGTTTTATAAATAGTACGTGACCTTCCTCAACTAATAAGCAACCCAATTGCATATTTGAGGCACGTGAGGGGAATCAAGTTTTTGTATGTGCGATAAAAGCAATAAGTGCAAGGGAATAACTGCTATTAGATTAACATTTAAATCGCATAGATACAAACAAAGTTATTATCATGAGGGTGGTAAGTACTATATACCATTTTATTAATAAGTTTTTTTCTTCTTAGTCTATTGCTTTCAGTTTTTATATTTAATCTTTGTCACAGGACGATATGGATCCCCCACATGATAGAGGTCGTGGGGATGCTCCTTCCACCCATTCTTCAGCAACGGTAAACCTTATTGAAATTGTACAAACTAGATAGTTGAAAAATGTTATATTATTATGTTATTTTATTTAGGGTTTTGGAGTTATTATGATAGTTTTACTAATATTCCTGTCACAATTTGATGTTCAAAATAGGAGAAAAGCACCTGCAACAATAGAGGCAATAGTTGTAGATACAGATGAGGATATCCTAGAAATCCCTAATTTAATAAATATGTTGAAGAAAAAACTAAAAAGAGTCAATGTAGAAATTATTAGCATTTTGGAAGATGCAAATCCAACTAAGGAGATGCTGAAGAGGCAAGATGAATTGATGGCGCAAGCACGTCATTTTGAAGTAAGAAGTAATAAATCTTTAGTTATAACAAAAGTTCAATAAAGGTTTATATTTTATACTCTTTTATGTCGTGAACTAAAATATGTATGTGTTTTTGTTACAAGATTTTTTGCTTGGTCAAGTACTTGGTCATGGACATTGCAGTGAGGCCGATACTAGCAAAGTTCCAGCTGCCTCAGGTAAAATAATCCTTAAGTTGACAAGTTACAAGGAATTTTTTCTTTGGAACATTCAAAAACTTTTAAGTTAACTCTTACTTTTATTATTTCAGAATGTCTTTGCTAACAATGTATTGTTCAGGTGATCAAGTGCGGGTGACTCATCCTAGGAGGTCGACTGACGTCCATCCAAGACTATCGAGTGCAATGTTGGAAACAAGGGGCATGCAAACATCGATACCTTCACATTCTATGCCTGGTAAATCCTTGTTTTGCTATATTTGGTTTTTTGTTAATTATGATTTGATAATTTTTACTTTAATCTTGGGTGCATCTCATAGTGGATTAATTTTGTGGAGTAGGAGATACACCGGCACCGTATGCTACACTAGATAGAGATCAGAGTACATGATTTGGTGATAATTCACCATCATTTCCTGGATCTACCTGTGTTTCTAGCATGGGAGTTATGCAGACGTCATTGTTGATTGACGATAAAGAATTGATGCCTTTAAAATGTCCTAAGATTCCAGGTACTTTAAAATTATTATTTTTTATATTTTAATATGCATTTACCTATTCAAAACAAGTTTTGGATTGATGATCCTATGACATTTTTTGCAGGAAATGATTCTTTTTATAAGACACTTTATGACCTCACATTGAAGATATTCGGGCCCACCATACGTACAAGGTGGAACATCATAAGTGAACTAACCCTATCCCACTATTTTTATTTCATATCATTAATTGGTACAGTATTTTTCCTTTTATTCAGGCTTTTTCTTTTACTATATTCAAGGTACACAACTTTAGTTAATTTTTCTATCTAACAATTTTGTGTTTCTTCTTAAAATGTGGAACTTGCAAGACAAAAAATTAAAAGATCAGATCATTAAAGATTTAGAGCATGAGTTTGGTAGTAATATTTTTGAGGAGAAGAAAATTTAAGAAAAAGCTGCCAAACATCTTAAGACTATGAGGGATTCATATAGAAGGAGTCTCGTCCAGAACCCGAAGTACGAGCATCCTCCCTTTATTCTAGTGAGGGATTGGAATGAGTTCATTTTGGATACAAAAGAGAAAGGGGATGCTCAAAGAGGAATTACACCAGCAAATGAGAGAAGAAGGTATGCAATAGTATTAACTACTAGTACAATGTAATAATGCACTAAATAGTGATCTTTATATCTATATCATGTAACATATTTCAAACTTTTCATAGGTTATAGGACACATCAAAGGCAACAAAAGCCAGACTGCAAAAGATTGGGCAGTACAAACTTGGCTCTGGTGGATATTCAAAAATTAAAGTAGGAATTGTAAGTAGCAATAAATGAATTCCAGAGAAAAATTATTTATAAAATGCAAATAATTTTGTTTAATCAAAAAATGCAGAGCTCAGAATTTAATTTAGAGGCCACGACAGAACACAAAAAAATTGCCTTCAAGGAAGGCTATCAAGCCGTGGCTAAACGCCTATGCCAAGCTTCCACTGGCCCAACCCAAGAGTCTCCTGCATCATGTGAACAGGTAAATATGCCAAAAAATATATATTTGAAATTGAATACTTGAGCAACAATCTATTTGATAATAATGCGCATAACATTGCAATGCAGCCTCCTAATCGTAACACAGATCCTACGCCACATGATGAAGCCCCTGATGTGCGTCGTAGTGTCGATGGAGGTGTTCATTTGCTATTTAAAATTAATTATGTAATTATTAATACAATTTAACATCTTAAATTGAAATTGGTGTAATATTTTAGAGCATATAGAATGTCATGCTGAATGAGTGGAGGATGTTCAGAGTGATCACCATGTAGATCATGTGGCACATTCAGGTGAAGAAAATTTATGTTTTGTTCTTTTAAATTTCTTTTTTGATTTATAGTTCTTTTACTTAATTAAATACTTATAACACTAATATAAAATGGTGTGAATTTAACCCATGATGTAGTTGTTATTGCAGTGGACTCCCCTTTTGCGTAGCAGCCTCCTATTCTAGAACAGATGAGGATGAGACATGTGTTGGCATTAGAATCAGTAGAAGAGGGGAATGATGAGGATATTGATGCTCCGCTTAGCCGTTACCTTAGAAAAATGAGCAAGAAACCAAAAAAGAAATGATTCTAATTAACATTTTTTGCTAATGAAAGAACGTTGTCTTAATGGATGTAATTTTGTACAAGTAAATGTTGATGAATGATTTATTAATTAATTCTTCATGAATCTTGTGTGTAAATGAATTTTATGTGTTAATGAATGTTATCATGTGATTATAATGATTGAATGTTATATTTAAAAAATGGATGAATGAATTAATGAATGTTATTAGATGTTGATGGGGAATTTAGAGTGATGTTAGGGGGGGATGGACCAAATGAGCTTCCACCTTCATGTGGTTGGCCTTGTTAAGTAGAGAATATTAAACTATTTTCAAAACCAAGTGAAGCTCAAACTAAACCAATGACGTAGATTCAATGGTCAAAAACACCTACTTCTTATTCCATATTATTTCTCATTCACTTTAAGAAATATTTTACTTCTTAAACATGTTCATCAACCAATCTACATCACCATGTTCATCAAATTAGATTTATAGATAAGAGAATGATCATAATATAGACAAATCTAGAAAGGCCAAATGAACATAATCTTGATAATAATTAGTCATACTCTATTAATGTTACTCTTTTTATTTAGAAGCATCATTTTCAATATTTTTATATGAATACCCTCTTGAGAACATTCAATCATCCTTCTAGAAAAGTGATATGTTATCCCTTATCAAATGTGGTTGTATGTAGTTCCTTGGTTTACACCTAACTCAACTTCTTGTATCAAATGCCAAGATGTACCTTGTTTATCATTTCTGTAGTCTTTTTCTATCGTTGATAAGTGTTTTAACTCTAATTATGATTGCTTCATAATTGTTCTTTATGACTGCATGTATGACAACTTTGTCATATGACCATACCCGTGACTGCCCCAATGTTCTAGTTTAACTTCATTTTTACCCTATAGTATCACTTGAAATCAGATAATATGCACATGTATTGTAGTAAAATGGGCATTGATTCATGGTATTAATGATTGTTCATGTAGTATGCTTTGATACCTTGAATGCAAGTTTTGAAAACTTACCTTTGTTTAGATACCACTATCTCATGTTCATGCTATAACACTTATTTATGCATTTCATTTGTAGTTGTACCAAATGAATATGAAGTATGAACTAAAAACATGTGTCTAGTAACCTACTCACTCAGTTAATATATGCAAATGTAACTTTTGATGTGCTATATCTATCAATGCATCATTGCTTTGTCCATAATTGAATCTATAACCTTTCAAAAGTCTCTATTCTCACTTTACTTGGTTGGTCTGTTTACCATTGATTTGATCCTTTGCCATGTTGGACCTCATGTCTTTGTAACACATCATAACTTCATATCTCTATATTGGTTGTCCTTAATTTCACTAGTTTTTATATATTGTGGTGATTATATTATCTTGTTGATTTCTCCTTAGGCTCTTTGACTATTCACTTATAGAATGATGTTTTGATGAGAAAAGACTTTGATGTTTTGATTTCTCCTTAGGCTCTAAAGATTTTGAATTATTTTATGCTTCAAGCCTCTTTGCAATATAATAACAATTGAGGCCATTTATCCACATGTCACATGAAGTGAATATTTACCTGATGAGCTCTGAAAGAAAAATGCACACCCTGAAGCAGCAAGAATTCCTGTTGGACTACCAGGCCAGCTTTATTTTTCTTGACTTCATCATCCTTGTTGAAGATAGTCTCTAAGGTGACCAGACCTTTAGGCATCTTATTAGATTTAAGTTGTATCACTTGATCACCATAGTTCTGTGATAACCTCTTTTGATTGTGCCTTGAAAAGACATCCTCTTCAAACAAGAACTGTAGAATTTGTTCATCATTGTCAAACACTTGCCAATTAATATTATTATCTGGAATGGAAGGTTTGATAATAATCTTGATGTGCTGTTGATCTGCCTCTTTTGAAATGCTATTGGGAATGTCAAATTGAGATCCAATAGCAGCTAACCTATCAGCATTTTGATTTAATTTTCTAGGGATAGCAACGATATTGAAAGCATAGAAATCTTCAATTGCATCCCAAACTCTATGTTTGTATGCTTTCATGACATTATTTTTAGTTGCACTCATCCCTCTTACCTGGCTGACAACAATTTCACTGTCACCATATACCTTTAACACTTTAAGCCCTCTTTTTCTGGCCCATTCTAGTCCATTTACCAGACTTTCATACTCTGCAGTGTTGCTGGTGCAGGAAAAACCAAATCTAAAGGCAGTGTAATACCTTTCTCCTTTTGGGGATACCAGCATAGCACCTCCACCAGAACCGTGTCTACTTCTAGCTCCATCAAAGAAAAGTTCCCAGACCTAACTATCCTGATCATCCGAACCAGTGTATTCTTTGAGAAGGTTTGGTTCTATGACTCCACTTTCTTGGATCAGATAACTCCCCAAACCAAAATCCCAAACAAGATTCTCTTGGATCTCCGAGGTTCTTTCATCTAGGAGAATATCGGGGATACTCTCTATTTTGGTGTTTTCTTCACTAATGGTTGGGAAATCATTGTCATCAAATATAGGACAATTAGTATTGATGGAATTGAACACATATGGCTCTATATGATGTATTGCTAAGGCTTCTGATTTAATGGTGACCTTGGTACCATACCTTGTATGAAAGAGCATGTGAGACCAGTCAAAAGAAAGATAACCTCCTATCTTGGCTGTGAATTCTCTTGAGAGACATATGGCAAACAATGCAGGAAGATCTATGATATATATATCAAGGAGAATGGAAAAATTAGGACTAGCATAGAGAATTAAACTGGTATCCTTGGCCACACCTATAGTACTGACTAAGGATCCATCAAGTTGTGTAACCTTCTTTTGGAAGGGCTCATATTTAAGTCCTAATTGATCAACCACTTTCTTGGGCATTACAGTGCTAGTAGCTCCACTATCTACCATACAATTATGCACTAAAGATTTCCTAATAATTAAAGATACGTAAAAAGGAGGTGGCTTTAAATTCCTACCTTGCATGGTATTGGCCTTGGAGTTGCTAGTTGGAGTCCCCCTTTCTTGATCAGTTTTGACCAACACTTGTTTTACAGTTTCTTTTGTAGGTTGAAGATTTGTTGTCTCTCTCATGGCCTTCTCCAAAATTTTAGGTTGTCCTAGAATAGACAAAGAGTCCCACATAGACATGGTGACATTCACCTTCTTCATGTTGTCTACAATGTTATAAGGTGCCACAGTGTGTACTCTTTGTTGTGCTTTTGTCATGATGGGTTCTGCCTCTCTCGGAACTTGGCCTTCTTTGCTTGTGACGACAAGGGCCTCCTTGGATGTGATAGGGGCAGCTTGCTATAGTGGCTCTATAGATGTAGTGGACCTAATACTAGAATTTTCTCTCTCCATGTCTTGGGATCTTCTCTTTGCTCTTGTGTAGGCAACAAAAGTAGCTTCATCGTTGACTCCATTGAAATCTGGTTGCTCCCAATTGAAAAGAGCAATCTCATTCTCTTGTGTTTCTTGCTGAGGGGCTGTCCCACTAGAAGGAGCCTTTGTTTGAGCTTGTGAAGCATTTTGAACCATTAGCGCTTGGTTCATCCATCCATTAGAACACGGAGCTTGATTGTGGGGCTGATTGCAAGGGAAACATCATTCATTATCCATGGCCATATTGTTTTGACTAGAAACCATATCCCTGACTGGATTTACAGAATTAAGAGGTGCAGGGTTATACAGTTGGAATGGCCTTTGGTTAAAGCTTTGTCTTTTCCCTTGATAGCCTCCTTGATATGGTGGCCTATTTTGTTGATAAGGTTGTCCATGACTTTGGTATTGCTGATTAGGACTTTGGCCTTGTGATTGAAAGGGTGGCCTGATGCCTTGGTTTTGTTTCTTCAAGTTTGTGACCTCTTTGGTTAGAGTCTGCAGCAAGTTTGTCATTTCTTGCATACTAGTTTGCTGACTACTCTTCACCTCTTGCAACTCTTGGGAGAAATTTGCTGCAGCATGTTCTTGACCACTGGTACTAGCTTGAGGTGTTGTTATTGTGGGAATAGGCGTAAATGGGGGTACCTGTGTAGGCACAATGGGCTAAAGAGTAGGGAAGATAGGCATAGGAGGTCTTCTCTATATCATGCCTGCTTGGATCAAACAATTTTCAGCCTTGACAGCAGTGTCAAAGGCTTGGGGTAAAGTGGTACCACCCATAGATTGGATCATGACAGAAATTTGGCTATTTAGACTTTGCAAGTAATACAGGAAGGCATGGTCAGCTGATGGCCTTACAGAGATTGGGATTCTATTCCATGTTTTAAGGAATCTACTATTATAGTCTGTCATTTTCTCTTGAGGGTCTCTCTTTATAGTTGTTAATTGCTCAACCAAAGACAAATTATCTGATTTATCCTCAAAATGTTTGCTTAATGCATCCTCTAATTCATCCCATGAAGTAAGAGAACCAAAAATTAAAGTTCTAAACCATTCTAGAGCCTTACCTTTCAGGGATGCTGCTAATAATTTGGTGGCCACATCTTCTTGGGTAATGTTGTGTATGCTACAGATGGTGGTCACATCTCTTATGTGCTCAAAGGCTATCATCTGTCCCTCCCCTGTGAAATCAAGTATACTCTTTAATGCCATCAAGGGCACATCATGATGCACTGCAAAATTTAAAGGGCTCCCCTGATTGAAAGGTGGAAAGGTGAAATTTCTAGCCATTGTAGGAGGTGTAACCTGAAGATTAACAACTATATGAGCTGTATTTGCTAGACTTGAATTTCCTTCCTCTTCTAGATCTCTGGTCAAAGATCTGCCTCTTCTTCTGAAATGAAAGAGTAAAGGTCTCCTCTCTGAAGTATCAGGAGGTGTAGATTGGACTCTTCTTGTAGGAGATTCTCTCTGAGTTGACCTACCTTTGTAGCTTCTTTTCAAGGGTAACTCTAAAAATTCAGCAGGCTTTGAGCTTCTAGTCTCAATCTTTCTCATAAACCTTAAACAAGGTTGGCCTGAATCTTTGAAAGCAATGGAGTCACCAGATATACTTGATAGAACAACCTCTAAAGGTCTGTATTATGCAATCTGTATATCAGAGATGACACAATTTCAACAAATGAACATCCTTGCTGTCCCACTAGGCATGCCAGAAATGTTATACACTAAATTTAC
Source organism: Chamaecyparis obtusa (assembly GCA_027943335.1). NCBI lineage: Eukaryota > Viridiplantae > Streptophyta > Pinopsida > Cupressales > Cupressaceae > Chamaecyparis > Chamaecyparis obtusa. The sequence continues at coordinate 1,186,891 of BSBK01002438.1, read as the reverse complement.
ACCCTTAGTTCAAGCTCTCATAGTCTTGATAACTCAGTATAACAAGGGACTCATCTCAAGGTTGTGGGACCTTTTGCTAACCAAGATGAGACCTCCAGATTCTAGGCTGGTTCCTCTTGGATAATCACCCTGATTTTCTCTTAACAGGAAAGTAAATTTTTGAGGGAAAGGGATAGAAGGAATGCATGGAAGGGAAAAGACAGAAAGAAAATCTATCCTACCAGGTGATGCACCAAACTAGGGTTTGGATCTCAGTATAGAGGGATGAAACCAGTGACAGAAATAGGTCTAGGAGATTACAACTTACTGAATAGGCTTGCATAAGTGTTTCATGGAGGGGTCTGCAAACAATAGAGGTTGTTTAGGGAAAGAGAAAGATTCTTTGACAACAATAAAGCTCTTAGGATTAGACATCAATCCATGACCTGCAAACAGACATTCACTCCTATAGCTCGGTGTAGGATTGAGACAAGACTGTTAGGGGCTGAAATATACCCACAAAACATCTAAATTAGATCAAACACAATAACACACATAGCTACAGAAAGTAAGAGGAATTAGGGAACCTAAGATACCACTGAAAACATTCATAAACTCAATCTAATAAGAGATAAGCCAACAAGAAAGCATAAGGACAGGAAAAACATGTCACATAATACTTTGCAAAATCTGCATTATCAATGAGAACTTACAAAATGTGAGAAAACCAGAGAGTAGGAAGAAATGCTATAGATGGTTTTTTAAGAAAAGAGCTTCTCTTTTTTACCAAATGTTTATTTTGAGCACTATTGGCTCCAAAAAACAATATATACAACCCTGCACGCAGGCAGGAAACAAAAAACTTTTAGGGCTACATAAACCTGCAATATAATAATCTGGCCCTAAAATTGGTCACCTTTGATCATAAATGCCTCTCTGCAAAATCATAGCCAATCATATATCTTTTCTTTGTGTGCCCATGCTTGTAGATCAACAACTTTGATCCATCTACCCCCCTACAAGCCCACTATGTCATGAATGCGTAAAATCTGATCAAATCATGAAAGGACCCAAAACGGTGCCCCCTAAAAATCTCTACAAATTCCTTAACTGCAACCGCCTTCAAAAATTCAATTTTTAGCTACCCTGCTGCTTCGCACATTATCCTCAAAAGAATGCCCATAAAAAATAGGCTACACCTCTTTTGAAATGAACTTGGTCGCATGATCGCATGAGCCGAAAGGCCTTCATGCGATCATGCGATGTCCCTTTGAAAATTGCCTTGTCGCCAACAAAGTCTGGCCCCACAAGATCCACCGTTGAACCTGCCACATGGCCCAACCAGAGCCAAAACCCTCAACCGGAAGCACCAAAGAATCTAACGGCGGTCGCATGATCACATGGGATAGGAAGATCCCATACAAGCACGCAACAACCATTGGATCTCGCATCTACGGGGCCACAATAACCTCTACCGATAGCACATAGAACTGGGCCTACCAACAACTACGCAACCACGCAAAACTTGCCAAACCTGAGCCCAGAACCACCACGCGTCACTCCCCCATTTGGCCCGGCCGCCACATGAGCAACTACCTCAACACCCCAGCATGGACCCACAACAACTACAAGATCCCATCTAATGGTCGTCGCATGATCGCATGGGATCAAAAGATCCCATGCGAGCATACGACCACCATCGGATCTCCTCACACTTGCACCACTGCAGAGACCTCAGGCCTCACCAACTGTCGAACTACGAACCACCACCATCGAAACCACTAACAGTTTGCCGCATGGTCGCATGGGCTCGGAAGAGCCCATGCGATCATGTGACTAACCATAAAATGTTAGCCGCTGACCGCAAACCACCATCCTGCAGACCGCCTACCGCTTGTTGCATGATCACATATGGCCAGGAAGGCCTATGCGATCATGCGACAATGGTAACCTGTGACCCCTGCCTTCAATGTCGCCAACCATGAAACCACCGTAACCACATGCGGTTAGTCATGGTTAAGGCTTGCTGCGTCGGAAGGAAGATCGATGGCTGTCGTTAACCTTTGCAAACGGAGAATGGGCCCACCGACAGGTGTCATCCTGTCACATGATCGCAAGGACAAGGAATATTCCTTGCGATCATGTGACAACCACAAGATTTGAGGAAAGCCCACCACCGGGCCCATAGGTCAGAGTTGCGCGCTTAAAGAAAATAAGCCACCTTGCTCGAAACGTGGATCAAATGAGAACCCAATCTGACCGTTGTCACATGATCGCAAGGGCAAGGAATATTCCTTGCAAACATGCAACAACCGCAAGATTTATACTGCACTTGCATGGCTATGAGGAACTAGGACCCACCTGTCGAAGTTGCGTGCTTAGGGTCAAAACACAGAGGGTTTTCGAGAAAAGGATGAAAACACACCAAACTTTCAGAGCTGAGAGGTCGAAAACACACTTCATTTTTGAACAATAAATAGAAAACATCTAGAGACTGCAGAGAGGAGGTCGAAAACATACTGGGTTTTCGACACTTTGAGCGTTTCACTTGGTAAAATAGGGTTGTGGCCAAAAATGAAAGACAAGGAATTTTTTGGGGTAACAATAATAACATCTCTAGAGGCCATCATAAAGTCCCAAACTACAGACCCATTTGGTGGATTAAGAACTGTAATCACCCTAGAAGGGTCCAAGCTATCCAAATACTTTTCTTGAAGTAAAAAAAACCACTTAGAGGAAGATTTAACATACATCTGCCAAACTAACTTACCACCATATATCCCTAGCACTCTGCATAATCCATATGAAATGTATCCGATGTAGAAATAGAGGTCCTTGTAAAAATATGGGATGTCCCAACCACTACTGCAATATAGTTTATGTTGGCTCGTGGGACATGGTTTTGGATTTCCTTGGATACCAGGACTGAATCCCTAACATATCTATTGGTCAGCCTACAAATTGATCTTTGTGGCCATGGGGATTTGGATACTGAAGGCTTTCATGAAAGAATTCCTATCCAATGTAACAAAATCTAAGTCATCACCCTTTCTTATTGTTTTAGACAGAGGGTCATATCTATTGGCCAATGCAATTAACAAATCAACATCTAGGAAGACGTTTGGGACTATCAACCTAGCTAACCCTGAGGTACAAGGGTTTGAAATGGGCACCGGGTTCTCAGAATTCTTATAAAAATATCTAAAAAGGAACATTCTAGTTACATCATCTGTCTTGGCATCTCTATAGTAAGCAAGATCATCAACAAAGCATTCGTCACTAGCCTTATTTTGTGAGGACCTCGACAACAAAGCGAGAAATTCATTAGAGAAACTCTCCTTTGTTTTTTCTTTAGTTCCCCTACTGGTAGAAGCTCCATTGGTTATTGTTTGACTCATCTTGGCTACAGATAAAAATCCTTCTGAAAATCTTGAACTTTACCAAACCTTTTAATTGCTTGAAAACTCAAGAAATCTCATAATTTTCTCACCCTTGCTCTTCAGAATGCTTGGTAATTTTAGAATGAGTGATATTTAACTATATTTATTTTGAAGAATTGAATGCAGTAGCTCGTTTGAGATTCAAGTGTTGTAATTCATGTCACTTCCACCATTACTTGGCATGTTCTAAACTCAATTCACTAGCTGTGAGGCAAGAAAGTGACAAGTAATCAGGATTTGATTTTTGGAGACCTAGCGACTACACAGTTTCTCATAATTGCTGAAAGATTTGGCACTTTTTCAATATTTTCAAAGATCTGGCAACTAAAGGAAAAGCCTTAGTCGCTGAAGATTTTATTTTATTTTGAGACCTAGCGACTATAGTCACAAATCATAGTCGCTGAATGATTTATCCTTTAGTGAATTTATCTGGTGATCTAGTGACCTTTTAAAATTTTAATCTTTCCATTCTAAGACTCAGTGACTAAATTCTATCTCTTAGTCATTGCAAGATTTACCTTTTATCAATTCCATTCTGAGACCTGGCGACAACCATCTTTCCTAACTCTCATTAACTTTTCTTTCATTGGGAGACTTGGCGACTGCAGTGAGTCTCCTAATCGCTGCAACTTGTTGACTTTTCAAACTTTTTCAGGAGATTACCTGACTTTGCTCATCTAGAGATCTAGCAACTGAAAGCAGAAAATCTTTGATTTATTTCTTCCAAAGATTCAGCGACTATAGTATAATCTCTTAATTTCTTATTTCTTTACTTATCTCGGTGACCAATCAAGGATGGACATGTCACCAAGTTCACCAACTGGATCCACATTATTTTTCATTTTTTTGACATTGGCAAACACTTAACCCTCAGTCATCTAGCGATTATGCGACCGAAGACATCTCCCGATCGCTCAATAACTTGCTTAACCTAGGTTTGATCCAGAGACTGGGCGACAAATTAATTCTCATGGTCATTAAAAATTTTCCTTACCTATGGTTTGATTGGGAGATAACATGACCACCGCTCGATTAAGATTGCATCAACGGTTCATATTTATCCTTTGAAAACCTTTACCTTAACTCACTACCCTCTGGCGACCACGTGATTGAAGACATCTCCCAGTTGCTTGACATTCTCTTTAACCCTGGTTCAATTCAGAGACTACGTGGAATCCCTTATTTGCCAAGTCGCCAAAAATTTGGCTTAACCTCAGTTAGATTATGTAATTAAGTGCCAACCGTTGATCCTTCCTTCATCCCACGGTCCTCTTTGAGTCGCTAGAAATTCTATAACTTAATCACTGCATCATGAGATCAAGAGATAACCGTGTCGCTGGGTCACTGGATGTTTAAAACATAACTGCCGAAATTGGGAGAATACGCAACCACTGAAATCGCTAAGTCGCTAGATAAATAGATTAACCGCCTGAGAATTTGGAGACCTTACGACCGAAGGAAAATACACTGCTACCTTTCATTTGGAGACTTAGCGACTAGAGAGAAATCTCATGATCGCCCAATACTTTATCACTTCATCATTTTATTTAGAAATTGCCCAAATGAAGATATTTTTGATCTAGAGATTGGGCGACTATAGTTGCCTCCAAAACATTTATCATTTTAGTTGCCAGGTCACACAATGCACATCAAATTTATTTGGAGACTTGGTGACTGAAGGCATGCATTGATTCGCCAGAAGAAAAATAATATTCTCTTAACTTAAAGAGATCGTGTGACAAAAGGTTTCAGGGAAGTCGCCAGACTAAAAGGAATATGCTAAAACCTATCAGGAGACTAAGAGACTAACCAAAGATAGTAAATCGCACATGCTTAAAGGGTTGATTAAGTGATTTGAAAAATTAACAGCCAAATAGAACTTGGATGAACATTTCTAGGGCCTTTTTATGTTTTCAAAGGCATTTTGACCTAGCACCTAGGGTTTTTCTCAATTTAATCAAATTTTTTGAGCTCTGGGATGGAAGAATGCATGAGACGTTCTCATAAAAATAGAGAAAATCTTAGGGGACCAAAATTTTGAGGGAAAAACTCAAAAATAGAGAATACTACCAATAGTGGCTCTATCTGAGGATGTTTAAATGCAAATTTAAGCAAGAACCACAAATCTCTGGGATAGCAGACCAAAACCAACTAACCTATTGCAATAAGAAAACACACAACTAGAAGGGAAACACACATGTACAAAATTTACATGAATTTACATGTGCATAGGATCAATAACTCTTAATTGGAAAAGGGTTTTAAGAATTTTCCATGCACTGGCAATTCAAAAATTTCTCCATCCATATTCTTCAGTAGGTATGAATCCTTTCCAAAATTTTGATGAATTATGTAAGGGCCAAGCCACAATGATTCAAACTTCTTATGCTTTCCCTTACCCTCTGGTCTGACATTCCATTGGAGTACTAAATCATCTGGTTGGAATTTTCTAGTAGTAGCTCTCTTGTCAAAAAGGTATTTCATTTTTTGTTGTAGCTTGACATTATCCTTTTGACTATCTCTTCTTGTTTCATCCAACTCAACCAACTGCATAATTTTGTCCTGCATTGGCTCTGAAATATCTAAGTCTTCATCTTGGATAAATTTGTATATAGGAAGAAAATTATTAATAGGCAAACTTGACTGTAACCCATACACAAGCTCAAATGGATGTTGGATATTGCTAATGCATGGGTGGTGAATGAGACATTTAATATGTTTAATCACTACGTTACTGAATGGGCACTCATACTATTGTCATTTGTGTTTTGTCACTGATGTCAACATATGCTTCTATGAAGGAACCTGTAATGCCTTGCTAGGGAACCCAGGATAACTTAACATAAACATGCATCTAAGTTTGTAGAATATATTTTTTTCTTCTAAAGTTAACATAAAAGATAAACATCAATGCGGAAGCAATTACCATTTACTCACATTAATACAATAACCAACACAAGTTACAACTCTTAAGGGTTCCTCGACGAAGATTACTTTAACATTAATTAATTAATTTAGATTAGGCACAATTACAAAAATCATATAAACAAATGAAGGATAAAACAACATCACATAGATGATGACATAAATACAACTAGTACCATAAGGTATCCATAAATCTACATCCACTACACATTTTGTAGGGTATGTAAAACAATAACCAAAATGAAGTACAACATGAAATCACTGACAACTGATACAATGATACAAGATCACATAGAAGAAGAAGGAGATAGGAATACAACTCCAACAAGGAAGATCAAGAAGGATCAACTGCTACAGGGATCATCCAGCACTAGTGCACGAATGTCAGAATCTCAAATGGTAAAAGAATCACTACCACCCGACCTCGTGAACCTAAATGGTCCACTCCCATTGTGCTGAGGAGATAACAAAAGATCCCACTCGGATAACAATAAAAAATAGATCAAGCTGAGGAAAGGATCCTGAAAACTCTCTAACTCAAGGTGTAAAGTATTAATGCCATGAAAGACTCACTATTCTAGAGGCAACCAACACATGTAGGATAACTAGACTATGCATAGGAAGGTGTCATCATGTACGTCTAACCTTTGAGTTTTTTTCTGATAATCTTGCTGGATCCTGGCACCCAAGTGACCATACACGGTGTCAATGACCTCTCATACTGACAAAGCCATTAACTATGCCAACTCATCCCTTTTAAAGGGAGCTAGTCATCTTCTCCATTCCTACCTTAGTTTGTACTAGCACTAAGCCAAGGCGAGGAAACCATATCTTATTAGGTTCATTTTAAAATCTCTCAATGTTATATTTAGTTATCAATTGATTAAGATACTTAACAATAAGTGATCCTGGCAGCCACTTGTGGGCCTTAGTGCTTATTGCAAGCCACCTGCTACTACATATCTAGGTAAACTACCCTAGGCTCAAAGATCTCACATAAATCACAAGAAGATAACAATGTCCCTCAGGACTGTTCCACAAAATAACAGGAACACACTAGTTCTTACATCACCATGAAATCACAAAACACTCTCAAAGTGTTCACAAAAGAATATACACATTGTCCCATGGATCAGACATAAATAGTCAATACCATATTCTCCTCTATAGAATATGAAGCAAACCTCAATACAACATGAGCCCAAATGGTAAAAATAGGTGATGATAATTAGAATAGTACATACACATCAAACCATAGCTGAAAAAGAAACATCTGACACATACCCCAGCCTCTGTATCCTCCTAGGTCTTCTAGTTCTTGATAACCCATAAAAATACACCAGAAGACACATCAGGCTTTATGAATTCACACTCATATTCATAGTAACTGAAAATTAATCAAAAGCATTTAAATTCCATATTCGACATAATTGAATCCAAAGCATAAATAAAGAAACCTACTAGGATATTTCTGAACATAAACATTACATCAATGACAAAAGCAAAGTATATACCCCAATGCCGTCTAATGAAGTTAACAGACAAAGAGACCCAATTTTAGTGAAATTATAACACTTGTTAAGTTCGTTTTGCCCAAAATGAAATAAATGCTAAACAAAACTTATTTAACTATTTATTTATTTGTGTTCAATAGTCAAATCAAAATTTCAATAGTAAAAATTACCTCTAACATTAAGATCATTGAATATCAATATTCATAATATCATTATTTCCAATTTTGAGAAAGTACCACTTAATTAAATAGAAATCTATAATCCCAACTTAAAAATTAAACCAATTTAAGTACGAGACTAATTAATCATGCTTAGCAAATTTATTTTAACAAAATTGATTAAATAAATTTATTTAAACAAAATTAATAATCACAAACTTAACTAAGCTAATAAAATAAATTAAATTTATAAGTTAACTACTTTAACTAATTACAACTTAAAATAATCTAAATCATATTTAATAAAACTAAATTTAAATTAAATACAAATCAAACAAATTAATAAATATTAATTATTAATCTATAAAACAAAATTTAAAAAATTTTTTTAAAAAAAAATCAAATATTATTTTAATTAAAATATAATAAAGTAATTAAAAAAAAACTTTTAACATTGGGGGACGTGGTGGTCCCCACCACCCCCTCACCTACACTACTCCCCACGCGAACGTAGGTCTTGCACGTGTCAGGTTACCTGCGCATGGCAGGTACCTGCAAGCGTAGTACTTGCATGCGCAGGTACCCTGCGCATCGCGCAAGTACCAAGGTACTTGGTACCTTTAAAACCAATTTCCAATTAAATTTTTTTTTAAAATTTAATTTTTCAATGCAATAAATACAATGTTTGTTTGTTTTTTTAAAAAATTATTTATTTTATTTATTTAACAATGCATATTACATCTTTTATGCATGTTTTTTTTTTTGAATAATAAATTATGAAATTATAAAAAAAATCAGATTGAAAAATATATACAGATTTTTTTTTTAACTTATCAATTATACACTATTTTTTTTGTATTGTAATCTATAGGAATATATTCTTATTCCTATCTTTTTTTTTTCAACACAAATTTATCTTGACTATAATATTAACTCTGTATTTTATTTTACTGTATATTTTTTCCAGCAAGCCATTTTGTAACAGAATTGGATTTTTAATACAATTTGATTTTCTTTTCATAAGAGATTTATTTTCTTCAAACCCTATAGTTTAATTATACATGATTAATTTATCATTTTATAGGAAAATTATAGACAATCTTTTAACAAAATTTTGACAGCATAATAGTACAATGCCAAATTGCAATAAAATATAAAAAGAAACTATACTCGAATTTCTAAATACCCAGATCTAAAATAAACACAGATCTACAAAATAAAAGCATAGAAATCTATACAAACATATAAAGACAAATAGATGTGAAAACAAAGATAATAGATAAAATTCAATGCCTACCTTAGATCCAATGCCAGAAATTGAAAATGAAAACCCTTGTAGATTTGAAAATAGAATTTCCTTCAGAATTCAACCCAACCTGCAGATCTGAAAGCTATGTAGCAAACAGGTACCCGATCCAGATGCACAAAGAAGCCAAATCAATAAGCAACCACAACAATCCAAAATCTCCAAAATTTAAAGCACACAACCTCTCCTCCAAAAATCCTCTCCAAAACCTATCTAATCTCCAAATGAATGTCATTCCTCCTATTAGGGATTCAATTCCCCCTTTCATGCAAATCCTAGAGATGACTCAATAGATAACTCCTAATCAAACTCCAACTCTAAAATTGAAAGAAATTAATAATTAATAATTAAAAATATCTTTTAATTGTGCACAACTCAACTTAGTCTCCTAAAGACAAGTTGTCTCCTTTTTGAAACAAATAACATTTAAATTCAATAAAGCACATGCTAATATATTTTAATCTCTTATTAAATAATTTTATATACCAAACAACATTAAATCATGCAATTTAATAATTTAATATCTAATAGACAATATTAATCCTATTTCACATATTTAATTAATTAAAACCAAATATCTTAATATTTGATATTTAATTAATTAATAATCATACAAGAACATAGGAAATAAATTTATTATTATTTTTCCAAACATAATATTAATTTCCATGACTTTAGAAAATCACATACTCAGAAAGCAATAAAACAAGATCATCATATAAAACAAACAAGCTCAAAGAAGGGATCCACGAACTTTGTCAACCTAACAAATTCGGATAGGGTAGTCAACAGATACTTATCCAACAACTAGGATAAATAGGCTTAGGATTGAGTTTTGGATCCATGTTATCTCCCGTCTCTTACCATTTGAGATATTGCGATAGGGCACGCTCATCCTAACAATTCAGGGAAGATGATGTCTGGTACCTGCGAACCTGCATATAACACCCACATGTACAAACATATATAAATATATAATAGACAATGGCGGGGATCGACCGATTGTGTGGATCTCGCAAGCAACTATGACTCCGTCCCTCAACCACATCAAGCACGTCAAACAGAAATATAAAACAAACACATCAACGATACACATGCAAGTATGGGGTTAGTAAAAACATAAGCATCAATAATTTCCTAACATATAATCTATCATCCTAAAGTAATCATAACATTTATAAAATCAGACTAGGAGCGGGGTACTACATCCACCCCCCCTAGGATTAGGCTTACTCTTGGAAGCCTACAAACAGATGAGGATATATATCCTCCAAACACAAAGCATTTACTAAAAATAAAACATAACATCTGAAAATAAGTCATCGAATAAAAACATGATATGCAGTCATTAAGAACAATATAGTATCTAGTTTAGGAATAAACTAAAAATCACATTGATCAATCATTCATTTATAATACAAAATAGATCTAAACCTTTATTCATACATCAACACAGAAAACATCTAGCAATCAATTGCATAAAGAAAATGTTCATATCTATATCAAATAGTAAGTTGAGAAGTTCATGAAAATCTATCTAATGCAACACTTATGCAAACATAAAGGATACACAATGTTTCTAATTTCACACAACAAAAATAGTACCATCTCTCTGATGTCCTCCCTTATACATACTATTAGGGGTTCATGATGAACATGATAAAAACAACACTTATCACATAACAGGGCCAACAATATCAAACATTTGGAATAGCCACCCTAAAACTCAAAAAGGTAAAACCCAAGTGGGAGAATCGTAAGTCCAACATTAAATCATAAGAGTGCTCAATTGTTCAACAATAAATTAAATGTGACTAACGTTACAAAATAGATAATGAAAAGAGAATTAGGTGACTAATCCAATCATAAGAAAGTTTAAAATTTCAATGCTAGCCCATACACAACACGAACAATTCATAAATCAACTAGAATAAATTATCAATCATACAACATTCACATAACAAGGTGACTAGTGGCAGCCACACTCAAGGGAGTAATTGCTTCATGACATCCAAAGGTATTTCACCCTAGATACATTAGAGAAGGTAACCATGCACACTAAGCAGTCAATTTACCTATGACAATCACCAGACAAAGTGATATCTCAAGACATCAAAGAGAAAGCAAAGCATAAATGTTTAGATGTAGTTTAATGGTTATCAAAATACAAATGGGTTATATGTCTATGTTTGGTTTTGAGTTTAACAGTTTAGACATCTAATGGGCACACAACTTCCCAGAGTTCCCAGTGTAGAACTCGACGCTCTGATACCAAGTGTAATGCCCCGCAAGGTAACCTAGGAGAACTTAACCTAAACATGCATCTAAGTTTGTAGAATAATTTTTTTTTCTTCTAAAGTTAACATACAAGATAAACATCAATGTAGAAGAAATTACCATTTACTCGCATTAATACAATAACCAACACAGGTTACAACTCTTAAGGGTTCCTCGATGAAGATTACTTTAACATTAATTAATTAATTTAAATTAGACATAATTACAAAACTCATATAAACAAATGAAGGATAAAACAACATCACATAGATTATGACATAAATACAACTGGTACCATAAGGTGTCCATAAATCTACATCCACTGCACATGTCGTAGGGTATGTAAAACAATAACTGAAATGAAGTACAACATGAAATCACTGACAACTGATACAATGATACAAGATCACATAAAAAAAGAAGGAGATAGGAATACAACTCCAACAAGGGAGATCAAGAAGGATCAACTGCTACAGGGATCATCTAGCACTAGTGCACGAATGTCAAAATCTCAAATGGTAAAAGAATCACTACCACCCGGCCTCGTGAACCTAAATGGTCCACTCCCACTATATTGAGGAGATAACAACAGATCCCACTTGGATAACAATCACAAATAGATCAAGCTGAGGAAAAGATCCTGAAAGTTCTCTAACTCAAGGTGTAAAGTAGTAATGCCATGAAAGACTCACTATTCCAGAGGCAACCGACACATGTAAGATAACTAGACTATGCATAGGAAGGTGTCATCATGTACGTCTAACCCTTGAGTTTTATCCTGGTAATGTTGCTGGATCCCGGCACCCAAGTGACCATATACGGTGTCAATGACCTCTTGTACTAACAAAGCCATCGACTATGCCAACTCATCCCTTTTAAAGGGAGCTAGTCATCTTCTCCATTCCCACCTTAGTCTGTACTAGCACTAAGCTAGGGTGAGGAAACCATATCTTATTAGGTTCATTTTAAAATCTCTCAATGTTATATTTAGTTATCAATTGATTAAGATACTTAACAATAAGTGATCCTGGCAGCCACTTGTGGACCCCGACACTTATTACAAGCCACCTCCTACTACATATCTAGGTAAACTACTCTAAGCTCACAGATCTCACATAGATCACAAGAAGATAACAATGTCCCTTAGGACTGTTCCACAAAATAATAGGAACACACCGGTTCTCACATCACCATGAAATCATAAAACGCTCTCAAAGTGTTCACAAAAAAATATATGCATGATCCCGTGGATCAGACATAAATAGTCAATACCATATTCTCCTCTATAGAATATGAAGCAAACCTCAATACAACATGAGCCCAAATGGTAAAAATATGTGATGATAATCAGAAAAGTACATACACATCAAACCATAGCTGAAAAAGAAACATCTGACACATACCCCAGCTTTTATATCCTCCTAGGCCTTTTATTTCCCGATAACCCATAAAAATACACCAGAAGACACATCAGGCATAATGAATTCACATTCACATTCACATTCATAGTAACTGAAAACTAATCAAAAGCATTTAAATTCCATATTCGACATAATTGAATCCAAAGCATAAATAAAGAAACCTACTAGGATATTTTTGAACATAAACATTACAGTAATGACAAAAGCAAAGTATATACCCCAATGCCGTCTAATGAACTTAATAGACAAAAAGACCCAATTTTAGTGAAATTATAACACTTGCTAAGCTCATTTTGCCCAAAATAAAATAAATGCTAAACAAAACTTATTTAACTATTTATTTATTTGTGTTTAATAGTCAAATCAAAATTTCAATAGTAAAAATTACCTCTAACATTAAGATCATTGAATATCAATATTCATAATATCATTATTTCCAATTTTGAGAAAGTACCACTTAATTAAATAGAAATCTATAATCCCAACTTAAAAATTAAACCAATTTAAGTACGAGACTAATTAATCATGCTTAGCAAATTTATTTAAGCAAAATTGATTAAATAAATTTATTTAAACAAAATTAATAATCACAAACTTAACTAAGCTAATAAAATAAAATAAATTTATAAGTTAACTACATTAACTAATTACAACTTAAAATAATCTAAATCATATTTAATAAAACTAAATTTAAATTAAATACAAATCAAACAAATTAATAAATATTAATTAGGTTAATCTATAAAACAAAATTTATAAAAAAAAAAAAGCAAAACCAAATATTATTTTAATTAAAATATAATTAAGTAATTAAAAAAAAACTTTTAACATTGGGGGGACATGGCGGTCCCCACTGCCCCCCCTCACCTACACTACTCCCCACGTGCACGTAGGGCCTGCGCGTGTCAGGTTACCTGCGCATGGCAGGTACCCTATGCATCGTGCAGGTACCAAGGTACTTGGTACCTTTAAAACCAATTTCTAATTTAATTTTTTTTTTAAAATTTAATTTTTCAATGCAATAAATACAATGTTTATTTTATTTTTTTAAAATTATTTATTTTATTTTTTTAACAATGCATATTACATCTTTTATGCATGTATTTTTTTTTGAATAATAAATTTCAAAATTATAAAAAAAATCAGATTGAAAAATATAGACAGATTTTTTTTTAATTTATCAATTATACACTAATTTTTTTTTATTGTAATCTACAGGAATATATTCTTATTCCTATCTTGTTTTTTTCAACACAAATTTATCTTGACTATAATATTAGCTCTGTATTTTACTTTACTGTATTTTTTTTTTCCAGCAAGCCATTTTGTACCAGAATTGGATTTTTAATACAATTTGATTTTCTTTTCATATGGGATTTATTTTTTTCAAACCCTATAGTTTAACTATACAACATGATTAATTTATCATTTTATAGGAAAACTATAGACAATCTTTTAACAAAATTTTGATAGCATAACAGTACAATGCCAAATTGCAATAAAATATAAAAATCAACTATACTAGGGTTTCTAAATACCCAGATCTAAGATAAACACAGATCTATAAAATAAAAGCATAGAAATTTATACAAACACAGAAAGACAAATAAATGTGAAAACAGAGACAACAGACAAAATTCAATGCCTACCTCAGATCCAATGCCAGAAATTGAAAATGAAAACCCTTGGAGATTTGAAAATAGAATTTCCTCCAGAATTCAACCCAACCTGTAGATTTGAAAGCTATGTAGCAAACAGGTACCCGATCTAGATGCAGAAAGAAGCCAAATCAACAAGCAACCACAACAATCCAAAATCCTCAAAATTTAAAGCACACAACCTCTCCTCCAAAAATCCTCTCCAAAACCTGTCTAATCTCCAAATGAATGCCATTCCTCCTATTAGGGATTCAATTCCCCCTTTCATGCAAATCCCAGAGATGACTCAATAGATAACTCCTAATCAAACTCCAACTCTAAAATTGAAAGAAATTACTAATTAATAATTAAAAATATCTTTTAATTGTGCACAACTCAACTTAGTCTCCTAAATACACGTTGTCTCTTTTTTGAAATAATTAACATTCAAATTCAATAAAGCACATGCTAATATATTTTAATCTCTTATTAAATAATTTTATATACCAAACACCTTTAAATCATGCAATTTAATAATTTAATATCTAATGGACAATATTAATCCTATTTCACATATTTAATTAATTAAAATCAAATATCCTAATATTTGATATTTAATTAATTAATAATCATACAAGAACATAGGAAATAAATTTAGTATTATTTTTCCAAACATAATATTAATTTCCATGACTTTAGAAAATCACATACTCAAAAAGCAATAAAACAAGATCATCATATAAAACAAACAAGCTCAAGGAAGGGATCCACAAACTTTGTCAACTTGACAAATTCAGATAGGGTAGTCAACAGATACTTATCCAACAACTAGGATAAATAGGCTTAGGATTGGGTTTTGGATCTATGTTATCTCCCCTCTCTTACCATTTGAGATATTGCGATAGGGCATGCTCATCTTGAAAATTCAAAAAAGATGATGTCCGGTACCTGTGAACCTGCATACAACACCCACATATACAAACATATATAAATATATAACAGACAATGGCGGGGATCGGCTGATCGTATAGATCTCGCAAGCAAGTAACTACAACTCCGTCCCTCAACCACATCAAGCACGTCAAACAGAAATATAAAACAAACACATCAACTATACACATGCAAGTATGGGGTCAATAAAAATATAAGCATCAATAATTTCCTAACATATAATCTATCATCCTAAAGTAATCATAACATTTATAAAATCGGACTAGGGGCGGGGTACTATAGAACCAGACTAGTAATCACAGTGTACGGAAGGTGTAAGGATGTTTCAAATGTTGTGAAGTTAGAAGAGAGTTTAGATGGATGTTGTGATCTTATATCTGAGATCGCATCATTAATGGATGCATATTAAGGAAGATACAACTGTTTTGGTAAAGACTGGTCACTGGACTATGACAGTGAGAATTGATAGAGTTAGTCTCTAAGATTTTGGTATAGATTTCAGAGGGATTGGATTCAAGGTATGTGATCTTGAAGGATTATGGAAGAAGTACTGATGGATGTTCATTGGTCAGCACAAGGTATGAAATGATTGGTGATGTCATCTAGGGCGTGTGCTTTGGCGATGGCTTATTCTGAAGCTAACTCAAGGAATGAAGAGTTTATTTTGTTTGACAAGCATAATTCAAGGATGTTGGTCCTTAATTGTTGTAATGTAATCATTATAAACTTTTTTTAGATACCCTGTATATCTTATCAATGGCTTATGTAATTGTTTGTAATTAGGAAAGCCTTATGGGCTGACCTGATCTTGGCAAAATGTAATAAGGTATAAATATAAGGTCTTTTCTTTGGAAAAAATATGGATGTGAGAGAGGTGATATAAGGAGGTTGTGAACTTGTGTATGTTGTATGTAGAGTAGAGGATTGGTGGTGGACTTCATTGGAACTAATCAAGCAAAGATAGTTGTTGGAAAATAGTTCAAAAGATTGTGTATTTCTTCATATACACTTGTTGCGAACTAGTGAGTTCAGAAGGTGGACTTAACCTTCTTTGGGCAGTGAACCCTTTTGTTCTTGACTCCTAACAGGGTCTGTGCTCTAACAAGGACTATGTACTGTAATGTTTCAATAAGCTCCTAATAGGGCTATATCTTCTAACAAAGATTACTATACTCTCAGTACCTCATTAGTGGGTGCTAATTCCCACTGGGATTTTTACCTTTAACAGGGTTTCTCTGTAGCCAAAATATTGTGTTATTATGTTGGCATTCATTGTGCTCATTGGATCTGATATTGATAAGCTTAAAGTTTAAATTTTAATATTCTATCATACAACTGATTCACCCCCCCTCTCAGTTGTATTGTGGACTGTTAATCCTAACAATTGGTATCAGAGCTTGTGGTCCTCAGAGAGAAAGCTTAATAGCTTGAGGTGATCTTGGAAAATGGCATACTATAGGAAGGATAGTCCTAAGTTTGATCCTGAAAACTTTGACAGTTGGAAAAACAAGATGCGAACACATTTTCTATGCTTGGGCATAGACTACTGGATGATTGTGAAGAAGGAAACCTTGAAAGCTGAGAATGACATAGGGTCAGCCATCGATGATGAAAATAAACTATTTTCATGCAACATGGTTGCAAGAGAAGCATTGATCAGTGCACTATCTGAGGGTGAGTTCACTAAAATTAAAGATATGGATTTGGCACATGATATTTAGAATAGACTAGAGGCACTCTATGAAGGAGACAAATACACCAAACAAGAAAAATTGCAGAATTGGAAGACAAAGATGGAGAAGTTGCAAATGAATGAAGATGAAAGCATTAGAGCCTATGTTCAAAGGGTTACAAAAGTTGTAGTTGGAATCATAAATTGTGGAGGTACTTATGATGAAGAATAAGTCATTGCAAAGATTCTCAGATCTCTAACTCCTACTTACAAATTCAAGGCAATGTCTATTCAAGAAACTATACCTCTGACTCCAAAATTTAGTAGAGAGATTTTGATTGCAAAGTTAACCACTTTTGAAGCTATGGAATTAGGTGAAGCTGCTCCTAAAGTTGAATCTACATTTAGATTATTTGCACACAAGAAAGCATCTGCACTTCCGAGCACAAGCAAAGAAGACCTGAGAGAAGAGCTTGGTGAGTGCTGAGGAATGGGAGAAGATAATGGAAGAAGAAAAGATGGAAGAACTTGTTGCACTAATAGCTAGAAGAGAGAAAAGAGGTAAGGGAAAATTTGAAGGAAAATTACCTTTGAAATGTTTTTCATGCAATAAGGTAGGTCATTTTGCATTTAGATGTCCTGCAAGAGTTCCTAAATACAAACCTGATTATGACAAGATTAGAAGAGATAAAGAATGTTATTATGCTAGTGAAGGAATCTCTGATGATGATGATTTAGATAATGAAGAGATTGGATTTGTTGCTATTAAAGATGAACCTATTCATGAAGAAAAAGCCTTAGTATCTCATGTTGACAAGAAAACTGAATGGATAATTGACAGTGGATGTTCTCATCACATGACTGGTGATAAGAATAAATTTTTTAAATTAGTAAATTATGATGGAGGTGTTGTAAGGTTTGGGGACAATCTCCCAAAATCCATCATAGGAGTAGGATCTATCACTTTGGATGGAAAGACTAATATGGACAATGTACTACTTGTTGAAGGACTGAAACATAACTTGTTGAGTGTTGGACAGTTGATGGATTAAAACTTTCAGTTAAGTTTTGTTGATGGTAAGTGATTTATCAGAAGCAAGGAAGGAAAATTGGTTGCTACTGGTTCAAGATCTAGAGGTAATGTATTTGAACTAAACACACTTGGAGCCTCTTGTTTTTTTACGAAGGTAGATGATAGTTGGTTATGACATAGAAGATTTTTTCATGTTAACTTTGATAACATTGTGAAAGCAAGTATGACTAATGCAGTAAGAGATACGCTGAAGATTGTGAAACCTTATAACACTGTATGCAGAGAATGTGTTATGGAAAAGAAAAATAAAAATAGTCATAAAAGAAAAACATTTACATCAAAAGGAAAGTTGGATCTGGTACATACAGATCTATGTGGGCCTACAAGAACAAATTCATACTATAGTGAAAGGTATTTCATACTCTTTGTTGATGACTTTTCTAGAATGACGTGGGTTACTTATTTAAGAGAGAAATCATAAGCATTTGACAAATTCAAGTTGTTTAAAGAAAATGTAGAGAATGAATCAAGACTGAAAATAAAGTGTTTAAGATCAGACAGAGGTGGAGAGTTTACATCAGATTTATTTAACTCATACTGTGAAGAGCATGGAATAAAAAGACAAACATCTAGTCCTAGGACTCCACAAAAAAATGGAGATCTTGAAGAAGAAGTATACATAGAACAACTAGATGGATTTCCCGTATGCGAATAAAAAGACATGGTGTGAAAATTGAAGAAAGCCATGTATGGGTTGAAGCAAGCTCCTAGGGCTTGGTATGCAAGGTTGGACAAGTATCTACTTGGACTTGGATTCAGAAAAGGTAATGCAAACAGTAATTTGTATTTGAGAACTACTGAAGATGGAATCCTAATAGTAGAAGTATTTGTGGATGACATTATCTTTGGAGGTAATGATGATCTATGTAAGAAATTTGCTAAAGAAATGGAAAGTGAATTTGAAATGTCCATGATAGGTGAAATGAAATTCTTCCTTAGACTACAAATAACTCAGAATGAGAATGGTATTTTCATTTCTCAGACCAAGTATCTCAAAGAATTACTTAAGAAATTCGGTATGGAAGATTGTAAATCGGTAGGAACACCTATGGTGACTGGAAACAAGCTAACAATTGATGATGAATCAAAATGTGTTTTTCAGACTTTGTATAGATCAATGGTTGGAGCGCTACAATATCTAACTCACACCAGACCATATATTGCCAATGTTGTTGGAATCATTTCTAGATATCAAGCAGAACCCAAAGAGACTCATCTAGCTATTGTTAAAAGGATACTGGGGTATCTCAGAGGGACCATAGACTATGGTTTATGGTATGATAGGAATGATAGCTTTAAACTTCATGCTTATACTGATGCTGATTGGGCAGGAAATATTGATGACAGAAAAAGTACAAGTGGTGGTGCATTTTTCCTTGGAAAAAGTTGGTTTTTTGGCTAAGAAACAAGATTGTATAGCACAATCTATTGCTGAATCAAAATATGTTGTTGCTGCCATAAATTGCACTCAAATTATTTGGATGAAACAAATGCTAACAGACATTGGAATAACTTTTAATGAGCCCATGGTTATCCATTGTGATAACACCAGCATAGTAAACATGTCAAAGAATCTAGTGATGCACTCTAAAACTAAACACATTTCTATCAAGTATCACTTCTTAAGAGACAGGGTGGCAGAAAAAGAAATCAAGCTTGAATATATCAATACAAAAGAGCAGATTGTAGACATCTTTACAAAGCCACTACCGAAAGATACCTTTGAATATCTCAGAGGTATGTTAGGGGTTCAAGCCCCTCCTAGTTAGAACTAAATGATGTAGAGATGCATCAGTCCTGAAGTGCCCAGAGCCTCATCATTTTCTGGACTAGATGTAGGGAGCTACTCCTCAGGGGGAGTGATCATGGAAGAAAGTTTATATATGAAGGCAGTTGGCACCCTTTTCCATTTTTGTCAAAGCGGGAGTGTTGTTATGAGAAAATCCTCATTGTTTGGGGAGATTGTTCAATTGAAGGACTTTTGGGTTGATACAAATTTGGGATAAGATTTTCCCATATGTTGACATCAATGCCAAAGGGGGAGATTGTTGGATATTGCTAATGCATGGGTGGTGATTAAGAAATTTAATATGTTTAATCACTACGTTACTAAATGGGCACTCATACTATTGTCATTTGTGTTTTGTCACTGATGTCAACATATGCTTCTATGAAGGAATCAGACTGGTAATCACAATGTATGAAAGGTGTACGGATGTTTCAGATGCTATGAAGTCAGAAGAGAGTTTAGATGGATGTTTTGATCTTATATCTAAGATCACATCATTAATGGATGCATATTAAGGAAGATACAATTATTTTGGTAAAGACTGGTCACTGGACCGTGATAGTGAGAATTGACAGAGTTAGTCTCTGAGTTTTTGGTATAGATTTCAAAGGGATTGGATTCAAGGTATGCAATCTTGAAGGATGATGGAAGAATTACTGACAGATTTTCATTGGTCATCATAAGGTATGGAATGATTGGTGATGTCATCTGGGGCATGTGCTTTGACGATGTCTTATTCTGAAGCTGACTCAGGGAATGAAGCGTGTGTTTTGTTTGACAAGCATAATTCAAGGATGTCGGTCCTTAATTGTTGTAATGTAATCATTGTAAACTTGTTTTAGATACCATTTGTATCTTAGCAAGGGCTTATGTAATTGTTTGTAATTAGGAAAGCCTTATAGGCTGACCTGATCTTGGAAAAATGTAATAAGGTATAAATGTAAGGTCTTTTCTTTGGAAAAATTATGGATGTGAGAGAAGTGATATAAGGAGGTTGCAAACTTGTGTCTATTGTATGTAGAGTAGAGGATTGTTGGTGGAATTCATTGGAACTGATCAAGCAAAGATAGTTGCTAGCAAACAGTTCAAAAGATTGTGTATTTCTTCATATACACTTGTTGTGAACTAGTGAGTTCAGAAGGTGGACTTAACCTTCTTTGGGAAGTGAGCCCTCTTTGTTCTTGACTCCTAATAGGGTCTGTCCTCTAACAGGGACTATGTACTATAATGTTTCAATAAGATCCTAATAGGGCTATATCTTCTAACAAGGATTACTATACTCTTAGTACATCATTGGTGGGTGCTAATTCCCACCAGGGTTTTTACCTTTAACAAGGTTTCTCTGTAACCAAAATATTGTGTTATTGTGTTGGCATTCATTGTGTTCATCGGATTTGATATTGATAAGCTTAAAGTTTAAAGTTTAATATTCTATCATACAACTGATTCAACCCCCCCCCTCTTAGTTGTATTGTGGACTGTTAATCCTAACAATGGAGACTTCCCTGTAGCTTTCTTTATTGTAATTCTATCAACCCACAAAGAAAGTTTCAACTTTGAATGCCAAGCTCTCTTATTCCTTTCCAATGTTTTCTTGAAAATTTTCAAGATAATTTTGTTACTGGATTCAGCTTGTCCATTTGCTTGAGGGTGATAAGGTGATAAATAAGATGTTATAATTCCATTTTCTTTGCAAAAATCCTTAAATTCATCTGACTTGAAGCACATTGCATTATCAGTGATCAATTTAATTGGGACACCAAATCTGGTTAGGATATTATCTAGTAGAAAATCAATCACTACTCTGCTTGTCGCCCTTTTGGTTGGGATAGCCTCTATCCACTTTGTAAAATAATCATTTGCAACAAGTATCCAATTGTGTCCACCACTAGATTTCTAAATTCTCCTATAAAGTCTATTCCCCACATGACAAATGGTGCTTCTGCAACTATTGGATTTAACAACAATGCTCCTGAATATTTTAAATTTGAAGTAAATTTCTGACAAGCTTCACATATTTTAACAAATTGAAAAGAATCCTTAAATAATTTAGGCCAAAAATAACCAACTCTTAAAATCTTATGAGCAGTGGTCTTTGCAGAATAATGACCGCCACACACACTAGCATGCATATCATTCAAAACTCTTTCTACTTGATACTTGTCAAGACAAAACAACAATATTCCATCTCTATTTCTCTAGTACAAATCCCCTTGTATTAATGTGTATTTCTAAGCCTATAATCTTAAGGCTCTTCTCTGATTATCAGTCATATGTTTTGGACATCTTGCATTCTTCAGATAGTAGACAATATCCGTATAATATGGTTGTTTCTCAATGCTTGTCAATGTCAAATCTGGTATCCCTTCATTGTTGACTTGAACTAGGTCCATGTTTTCTTCAGTCATTAATTTAGCTAGACCTAATCCTCTTACTAATTTGGTAATATGAATCTCCAAGTTAAATTCTTGGATTCTAGTGATCCATTTACATTTTTACCAGTAACCTCTGACTGTGTGAGAACATATTTTACTGCTACATGTGGAACATATGCAATAACCTTAGCACACACTAGGTAAGGCCTGAATGATTTTATAGCTTTTACTAATGCATATGCCTGTTTCTCCATCATTTCATAATTCAATTCAGCAGCTTGTAAAGATTTACTAAATAATGCAATTGGATGTTCAAAATTTTCTTCATCCTTTTGTAATAATACAACAGCAATAGTGTGAAATGATGCAAAAGAAAACAATGAGAATGGCTTGATGTAATCAGGGGATTTCAACACTGGTGCCTCTTCAACAACCTTTTTAATTTTGTCAAAGGCATGTTGTGCTTCATCAATCCATTGAAACTTCACTTCCTTCTTTAGCAACTTAACTATTGATTTTATAATCTCAGCAAAGTTAGCAATGAACCTTCTAACAAAATTAATTTTTTCCAAAAAGGACTGCACACCCTTGATATTTTTTGGAGAAGTGACCTTCTTAATGGCTTCTACCCTTTCTGGATCAATCCTTACTCCTTCCTTAGATACTATGTGTCCTAACAATTTTCCTTCTTTGACTACAAAATGACACTTCTTTGGGTTTAAGGACACACCATACTCTAGAGCCCCATTAAAAATCTTTTCAAGATGAGAACAATGATCTTCAGCTTTCTTTGAATATGCAGTCATGTCATCTTGGTAAAAAACCATAAACAAATCTATATATTCTTCAAATGAAACATCCATAGCTCTTTGGAATGTTGCTCCAGCATTTCTAAGACCAAAAGGCATTCTAACATATACATAAGTTCCCCAAGGAGTAGTGAATGCAGTCTTAAATTGTTCAGATTCTTTAACTAGCACTTAGTTGTACCCTAAGAAACCATCCATCATAGATAGGAGTTCACAACCAGTGACTTTATGCAACATTGCCTCCATATTAGGCAAATAATAGTTATCTTTCAAAGATGCAACGTTCAGATTTCTAAAATCCACACATAACCTAATATCACCATTTTTCTTTCTGACTGGGACTAGGTTAGATACCCAAGTTGAGTGTCTTATGGGTTGAATTATTCCTGTATCACTTAACTTAACCAATTCTTGCTGCATTTTGGGAGCCAATAATGGATTGATAGGTCTTTGTTTTTGTTTGAATGGCTTAACATCTTGCTTCAGTGGGATCTCATGTTGAAAAAGGTCCTCTCTATAGGCCTTCAGATCATCATAGGACCATGCAAAGACATGCTTGTGCTTTCTTAATAACTTTATCAAATTATATCTTATATGAAGATCTGACCCTTTTCCAATGTAAATCATTTGAGGTGTGTTATGTGATCCCAAATTCACTTCTTCTAAATCTTCAATCTTAGCATTACTAGTTTTTAACATGTGATCATTCTGACTACTATACAATGCTTTCAGTTCTGTTAAACCTTTGGGAATATGATTTGTACTTAACTGAATTATTTCATTTCCCAAGACCATATTCTTACCATCAACTACCTCAACCAAAGCATTACAATCTATGAGCTAATCTTCATAAATGTCAAGGCACTGAATAAACTTCAAAATATCATGGTCATCTTCAAAAACCTACTAGTTGTATATGTTATCCAGAACAACTGGCCTACTCTTAACTTCTACTATTGATACCCCAATTAAATTTGAATCATCTTTCTTCAAAGAAACATTAGCTACGAAATCTTCCATAATGTTCTTAGATCTTTCCACCCAACTAATGTTGAAGGCATCAAATAGTTCAATTTGATCCCAAATAACATGTTTGTACAATTTTAATCTATCATTTTTTACAACATATTTGGATCTAACTTGGGCTACTACAAGCTCGGAGTCACCATAAAATTTTAGACATTTTATTCCATTTTTTTTAGCAATGTTTAATCCTAAAGATAGTGCCTCATATTCAGCAGTATTATTTGTACATTGAAAAGTCAATAGGAAAGACTATTTGAATGTGGTACCTGATGGAGATATAAATAGGACTCTAGCTCTTGAGCCTTCTTTTGAACAAGATCCATCAAAATACATCTACCATAATCCATTTTGCTATTTTTTAAATTCTGCAACTAGTGGATCTGCATCTTCATCCAGTGGAACAAGTTTTTCCACTCTAAAGTTTTCCATATCAATATCCACACAATAGTTCAAATCATCAGCATCACTTAATTCAATCATGTGTGTGGTCCTACTTTCTCTAGATACTTTAATATTATTTCCATCAATATTGAAAGTTGCAAAGGACAAATCACACTAGATACTACCTCCCATTGAAGCACTTCATTTTCTAGATAGCAGCATTCCATATTGAGGTGGGATGTCAACCACTAGGACACTCATAGTTAACAACCTATTTGGATATGCTGCCAACCTATAAGGTAATACTTTAATAGTACCAACAATTGGTACTTCTCTTGAATCCATGGCCTGACATCTCCCATGGGGTGTATCAACTTTCAATCCCAAGGACTTCATGACTTCTGCAGGCATAACAGTGTTAGAAGCTCCTGAATAAATCATACAATTCTTTAAAAGCTTCCCATTGGTAACCAAAGACAAAAATAAAGGATCAGTTGTCCCTAACACAGTACTGATAATATTTATATCTAAGTAAATTTGAGGAATCTCAGAAATAATTTCCCCATACTGATTATTATTTAAGTCATCCACAGAAGCAATCAATTTATTAGCCTTATTGGTATTTTGGGTATCAGTACGAGTAACTTCATTTACCCAACTTAAGGCTTTCTCCTTGTGTTCCTCTATTCTCATCATTTCCAAAAAAGGAACCTTGAAAATGATTTGTGATATCAACTTGCTCATGTCAATTGGGATATATCTTGAGTCAACTATATCCTTCTTAATAATAATAACTTCTTTGTTTTCTTCATGTGCGGAGAGGCTAGGATGATCCTTGCTTTGGGTTTTAACCTCTTTATGGAAAGAAGGAACAGTCTCCTCACGGGGTTTAGTCTTTATTCTATAAGCCATATTGGGGCTAGCAAATGTGACATTCTTTTTTACCTTGGTTTTGTTAACAACCTCAACAACTTTCTATTTATCTTGAGATTGCTTAACATCCTTTTCTGTCTTCTTTATGAATATACTAGTAGGTCTATGGTTTGAATCACCTACCACTCTTTTTCTTAGATTGTAGTTACTCTTGGCTTGGGTAACCATATCTACTATTATTTGTGCAATCTCCTCATCAGAAGGCCTTCTTAACACAACTGACCCTTCATCTTTCAAAGTATTACATTGGACACTATCCAATTGATTAACTTCCCCATCAAAAAAGGCTTGCTAATGGTAGACCTCATTTCTGACTTGGGAACTAAAAACATCTTGAACCTCATCCTCTTCAGTAGATTCTATTTCATCATAGAGATATGAAGAAGTCATAGCACATCCTTGGTCATCATAAGACTCCTCATTATTTTCTTGTTCTCCATTTGTAGAGACACTTTGAGCAACTGCATAGTAATAAGGATCATGCGGTGATTGACAAACAATACACCATGGAACATTCTCAATAATGTTCACTGAGATTTTGTGTAAGGGGTCAGGAGTCTTGTCACTTGGTTTATCCCTTCTTTTAGGAAGTTTTGGTTTTCCATCCTTCCATTGAGTGTTGTAAGGATAATTTTGCATCCTTGGTAACTTATTAAAGTTGTTGAAAGATGGCCTATCATTCCTTGCAGCCCTACTATTTCTATTTTTACCAAGCTTCAAGTCCTCAATAGCTTTAAAAAATTTTTAAGCTATCTTCTTCTTTTGGTTTTGCATCAGACCTTCCTGGTTCTTTTCTATTTGAATTTTGTGGTTTATAATCATCCCTTCTCCCCAACTTTCCTAATATCCTCCTATTACTCTCTATGTTAATAGCCAATTTATAAGCCTCTACAAGGTTTCTAGGGTTTTTGTCTCTCAAAAGATATCCCATTTTTGCATCAAAAGCATTCAAATAGGTGACCAAACATATTTTTTCATCCAGCCTGATAACTTGTAATAATTTATGCATGGCTTTCAGAAATCTGACATTAAACTCAACAACACCCTCATTTTGATTTTTCTTGATGTTATTGAACTCATTTAACATGAATCCCTCATTAGTTTTTTCACCATATTGTTCCTTGAAACAATGTGTGAATTGATCCCATGAACCTATGCTGGCATGAGGTAAACCCCTAAACCAATCTCTAGAATCCTCAGTTAAGGATTGAACAAATAGCTTCATGATTACATCATCAGGTTCTATGTTATAGTCATCTATCACATCAATGAAATTCTTCAAGTTTTCTTCACAAGTGACAGCATTACTTCTAGTGAATTTTGGGAGTTTTATCCTAATTTCATTAGGAATGGGATTTGGATATCTAGGGATTCCATGAAAAAACAATTGCTTGTATCTCTCATGAATAGACCCTGTTTGGGATGGGCCAACACCTTGAGATGTAGATGTTTGAATATTTGAAATAGTGGAAACCTTAGGGACAACTGGTGGAGGGATATTTTTTGTAGTATTTAAAATACTCGCACTTTGCACTAAAGAAGTGGAATCTGTATTAGCAGGTCCTGAAGATTGTCTAAGAAACTCAATCTTTCTTTTCATCTCTGCTGCTGTAGCTTCTAGTTCTACCTTTTCTAACTCTTTGGCTAATATTTCCTTTTCTCTTTTGTCTTTTCAAGGTCAACATCTAATCTTATAGCTTGATCTATAGGGGTCTTGGCAGGATTGGGTTCATTGATTGAAACTCCTACGGCTTTTTGCTTACCCTTATCTTTAGGATTTCTTATTTCATGTATTTCCTAGATAATGAGTTATTCCTTTATCTGTTCTAATAGGGGAACATAATTTATAGCTTCTAAATCTAAAAAATGTCTTTTCAGTTGTTCATCTCTTATCATGGCATGTCTGATTTTTTCCTATTTCTATTTCTCTCTATTTTGCCTAATTGCAGCTTGTTCCCAAATTTTTCTCTCTAGTTCAAACACTTCTTCAAAAATTTCTTCAGAGTCTAGGAGGGTTGTTTTAGATGATGATTTTTGGGCAAGGAATTATTCTTGGTGGCCATCAGATACATGGAGGCCCTGAGGTAATGAGGAACCAAGTGTAAAAGGAGGAAGAAACCCTTGTCTATTCCTACTCTGGCTTCTAGACCTTCTTGTATTTCTAGGGACTACTCTTTTGTGGTGTTGTGTTTTTTCTCCACCTCTTTCAGAGGGAGAATAATAGTCCTCATATTGATTCAAACCCAAATCAACTACTTCCTCATACTCTGATACATTTCCTTGATTTGTTTGAGCCGGATCCTCTACCCTCACATTTCCTTTTTGTTTCCATGTGAAAGACATATCATTGTTATTTATTTCCTTTCTCATTTGGCTACACCT
The DNA here is from genome assembly GCA_027943335.1 of Chamaecyparis obtusa. Taxonomy (NCBI): domain Eukaryota; kingdom Viridiplantae; phylum Streptophyta; class Pinopsida; order Cupressales; family Cupressaceae; genus Chamaecyparis; species Chamaecyparis obtusa. Next base: position 1,158,823 of record BSBK01002438.1, on the reverse strand, counting down.
TGAAGTAGTTGGGAGTTCTCCTTCTAATTTTTCTTTTGGATGCTCTTTTCTCCAGGATCTTGTATTTCTAAAACTCATTGTGAAACAATGGATTCCTTACACAACACTAGTACAAAGATCTTTTTAGAGAGTCACCACCCAACTAGGTTGGGAATCAGGAGACACTATCCTTAAGAGAGCAGATGAGAAATTGGTTTAAAGGAAATAAATGACTGAGACATAAAGGAATAACTCTATTCTTCAATGGTGACTTGATCGGTGTGAAATAAGCAGGCCAGAAGTCTAACTCAACTTGAAACCTGCATTACTTATATAATTGCAAAAAGTCCCCAGAGGAGTTGCCAATTTGTTAGGGTTTTTTCTTGTAAAGATAAAACTTGGTAAATGTATAGGCTCGATTCTCAGATTATGGGCTCTCAAGTTTGACAAGAAAGCATCTAATTGATGAGGATTGGATAAGATCCTCCTTTTTCTTTGAGCTCCACAGAACTCAGGTGGGCATTGCCTTAGATTGATTACTATATTTCAAGTAAACTTTAAATAGTGGATAAAGTTCCTCACTATTATATTATTATGCTAAAAATTACCTCAACAAAAGATCGCTCTACAAACAAGTGAGAATATCTTGATACAGAGTATAACAAGAGATACTGTGAATGTAATAACATAGAATAGTGGCATAAGGATATTCATCCTTCTTTTTATGAGTTTAACTCAAGGAAGGCTAACCTTTTGGATTCTCTCTTCAAGGAATCAACAAAATGAACTATATTACTTGAATACAGTCCCTTCAAAACATATAGAAACTTAAAAAGTAAAAATGTATTGGTAATGATAAATTTTAATGTTTTTCAATGACTGAAAGATAATTTTCAAGAACAAAAATTAAACTAGTTCCTAATCCTTGGGAAGCAAAGAGTCTGAATGTAAATCCACAGAAATATCTTGAAAGAAAATATAGTAGAATGCCTTACAAACTACATGCAATCTGAATAGAATGCCTTACAAACTACTCTGTCAATCTTATGTTATTATCATCAAAATCCCTACAAATATGTTTACTCTCTGAAATTGTTTATGAGAATTTAATCCTTTCTTTGAAAGAAACTCACAATAATTAGACAAGTTGTTTGACAACTGGTATGTTTTAGATGCTTTACAAATTAAAATATACAAGAGTAAAACATAAAAAGAAAAGAGACAATAACAATATAAGATATAAATTGCGGTGTATTGTATTAAAAATAGACCTGTTTATTACATACAAAATCTCATGTTCAGAAGCTTAGACATAAAATTTAGAAGTCTACTCTGCAACAATTATATTCAGTATTATCTATTATCTTTCATCTAAATCCTAAAAATGAGATTACAACTTGTATATATAGCCCAACCATCTTGGAATTTTTTTATGAATAAGGATGCAATAAGCTTCGGATGGTTGGAGCCCTAAACCTAAAAAGCAGATAAGAGAAAATACAAGAGAGGCCCTTAGGCGGTGGAGAGACAAAAAACTTTTGGATTCTTCTATTCTTCCTCGTTGATAACTAACACCTCGTCTGTAGATATTCATGATAGCTTCGTTGAGTTATTACAAGATATGGTGACTGTCATTTTAGGCTAACTTACACCATTCTTAATGAATAGCTATCATCCATGTACTCTAAGGTCAGGTGTCAGATGTCCAGGTGTCCTCCTCACTCATCATCCATGATGTCGACGTCAACTACAATAGGCTTTGTCTTCTTGGGCTTTCTAAGAACATCCCACGCAGTCACCTCCTCCTTTGTCGGCCATTGAAAGCTCTAGATATTCTTTAATTGCACCTTTTGCCTTTCCCACCTGGCATCTATAATTAGCTTGACATCTATGATAAAATTGGTGAACTCCATCTCAGCTTTAATGGCTTCATCCAGAGTGGCATTAAATCTCTCCATGTCCAATTCATTGCTTTCATTAATGAAAACCTCTTTCTTAGGTAATAGGAGATCAAAATCTGATCTCCATTGATCCAATCTCTTTACTGCACCATCCTAATTCTTGATCGGAGGAATAAACTTGTTGAAATGTAGGCCAAACATAACTATCCTTGCCTCAACTTGATTTTCTTTTCCCTTAAAAAATGGCAAGATAGCCCCAATCCGATCAATCTCTTCACCCACCTCCAGAACAATCTTAGGAACATCTATTCTCAGAGATTGCAAAATTGCCAATCTTCCAAAAAGTGGTGCCCTAACTAACCAAGTTGTATGGTAAGCACTCAAAATTGTAACCAAATTATTAACTTGTACCTGCAACTCAGGTAATTTATTATAAGCAGCATAAACCATATCTATTTTATCCTTTAAAATGTTTATTCTATACTACAATATCTTTAATAAGGCTTGTAAAACTACCTCATTTTGCTCTGTTTTCCCCTGTTCTGCTGATGTAGCAACTTCTTCTCCACTTTCATTTTGATTTTTTATCTGAAGGGGTTGTTCTAGTGGTGGGGGTGCAACCACGGACATATTTAGGATTTGCTAAGTCAAATCTTCCATATATCTTTCCAATTCCTTTTCTTTGATAATATGCACTTCCCTATCTCTAACAAGTACACTATAATCTTAAAATAGGTTCTTATACCTATCTGAGAGCTACTTTTTCTTGTCCTCATTCAATCTTGCAAAATGGGTGAGTACCTATGATATATCAAGATCCCCTATATTGTGGAGTGACCACACAACCTTGTCACCATCCATCTTCTCTTTTATATTCAGCGGGCAAGGCTTCTGGTCCTTGGGATAGAGGCTCCATATAGCCAATGCCTTACTCTTAGGGCTATACCCAAATCCTTTTATTATTTCCCCTACTTGGGTTTCTGAAGATAAGCTTATATCTTCTTGCCTCCTTATCTGATCTATAATGAAAGTTGAGGCTAAATCCCACCCAGGTACAAGCAACATGTTGCTAGCCTTTACTAATTATCTAGCCTCCTCTAGAGTGATGGTCTCTAATTTAGGATCATAATCTCTTAATGCGTGTATGGTCTCATCAGGTACTTGACCTTCCTCTGTGATCTGGACATTTGATGCAACCTGTTGTTGCTTGTGCCACAATAGAAAATTCTTGAATTCATCTGACTTAATAAAATTGTCATCCTTCAAGAAGGCATCATGCTCTAGCATCCTTTCATCTTGACAGAGAGCCAAAGGCAACTCTATCTCCTCTGCTACTACTTTTTGTTTTCTCTTTTCTTCCCTTATCTTCTTCCTTAGCTGGTGATCATGGACTTATGTTCCAATAAAAAGGGCTCCCAACCTATCCTTTTTCTTCTCTATTGTTCTCACCTAGGAAGGCTCTCCAACTATAAACTTTTACTTCTTAGATGGAGGCTCATTGGTAGCCTAAGAACTTGGCAGCTCTGTCAAATCTAGGACCACATTCTCATCAGCCCTCTACTCAGCAATTAATGGTTGTTCCATAGTAGGGAGGCTATGCATTGAGTAACCACCATCACTATCTTCATTACAACCTAATTCAGATTATTTCTCCTTCTCCCTCTCCTTATCATCAATTCGGTCCTCAAGAGAATTGACCAATGCATTGAAATTTGCCATCATTTTCTCCAATCTTTGGAGGTAGGGTAGTGTAGGGAAGAAACCTTCAAAAGTCAATCATTTTCTTTACATTTGTTTCTCCTTTGACATTAACTCTTGAAGTTGATGGGCCCTCCTTTCTACTTCTTCATCTTCTATGATATTTCTGATAATATCCTCTTGAGGACACTGCTCATGCCTATTGCTTATAGGAATAGTAGGAGTATAGTATTTCCTAGCCATAACAATAAAATCCTCTGTATCTACATATCTATACATAGCAACATTTATTTTGTACTGGCCCAACCAATCATTCAATTTACTGAATGCATTCTTCCCAATGGTGAAGTTGCATATCTTGAAGTGCCTAGGGGTAAATGTATCCTTCCTATGGGGGGCCAAGTTCTCTTTGTCAGTTAGCATGAGCTGCCAAATGAATTCTAAGAATGCAATCCTTGGTGGCACAAAGAATGGTAAAACATGAGGTGGTTGAGGGCACCCATAGACTCTGATTATTGTGAAGGTTTTCTCATAGTAAAAGTCTCCCTAGTTATGACCTTTAGTCCATTTATCAACAAATTTTTGAGGCCTTATTAATTGCAAAGCCTTAGCTAGCAGCTTGGAAAGATTTAGTCCTAAGCTGAGAAAAATTGGTTGGACTATCCAATTCTGAAAAGCACAAAAATCACATTATGTGGAAGTAAAACTCCATGCCCTTGTCCAAAATTAAACTAGATTTGGCTGCCCATTCCACATTTTTTGAGGTGGAGATACTGCAAGTTCATGATATTGTAGTTGTAGTACAAAATGAGGTGCATTAACAGGGAATAATGCATAAACCTAGGTGAAGGCTCCCTCTTTCTAATTGCCTCAAGTCCCTCATGCATTTTATTTATGACATACCCAATGTAGTCATATCACTTGGTTACATGACGACATTGTGAATCTAATACCATCATCAGGATGTCAGATGAAATCATGTCCGCACCACCATCTATCCCTAGCACTCTGCATAATCCATATGCAATGTATCTGATGTAGAAAAAGAGGTCTTTGTAAAAATATGGGGTTGTCCCAACCATTGCTGCAATATAGTTTTTGTTGGCTCAAGGGACATGGTTTTGGATTTCCTTGGATACTAGGACTGACTGCCTAACATATCTATTGGCCTAGGCCTACAAATTGATCTCCATGGCCATGGGGATTTGGATACCGAAAGATTTCATGAAATAATTCCTGTCCAATGTAACCAAAGCTGAGCCATCACCCTTTCTTATTGTTTTAGATAGAGGGTTTTATCTATTGGCCAATGCAATTAAAAAATCAACATCTAGGAAGATGTCTAGTACTATCAACCTAGCTAACCCTGAGGTCCAAGGGTTTGAAATGGGCACCAGGTTCTCAGAATTCTTATAAAAATATCTAAAAAGGCACATTCTAGTTACATCATCTATCCTAGCATCTCTACAGTAAGCAAGATCATCAACAAAGCATTCATCACTAACCTTCTTATTTTGTGAGGACCCCAGCAGCAAAGTGAGAAATTCGTCTGAGAAACTCTCCTTTGTTTTTTCTTTATCTCCCCTCCTAGTAGAAGCTCCACTGGTTGTTGGTTGACTCATCTTGGCTGCAGATAAAAATCCTTCTGAAAATCCTGAACTTTACTGAACCTTTTAATTGCTTGAAAACTTAGGAAATCTCTTAATTCTCTCGCCCTAGCTTTTCAAAATGCTTGGTAATTTTAGAATGAGTGATAGTTAACTATATTTATTCTGAATAATTGAATCCAGTAGCCCATTTGAGACTCAAGCATTGTAATTCATGTCACTTCTGTCATTACTTGGCATGTTCTGAACTCAATTCACTAGCTATGAGCCAAAAAAGTGATAGGTAATCAGGATTTGATTTCTAGCGACCTAGCGACTACATAGTTTCTCATAATCGTTGAAAGATTTGGCACTTTTTCAATATTTTCAGAGATCTGGCGACTAAAAGAAAAGCCTTAGTCGTTGATGATTTTGTTTTATTTTGAGACCTAGCGACTATAGTCACAATTCATAGTTGCTGAATGATTTATCCTTTAGTGAATTTATCTGGTGATCTAGCGACCTTTTAAAATTTTAATCTTTCCATTCTGAGACTCAGCGACTAAAGTCTATCTCTTAGTCACTGCAAGATTTACCTTTTATCAATTCCATCCTGAGACTTGGTGACAACCATCTTTCCTAACTCTCATTAACCTTTCTTTCATTGGGAGACTCAGTGACTGCAGTGAGTCTCCTAATCACTGCAACTTGTTGACTTTTCAAACTTTTTTAGGAGATTACCCGACTTTGCCCATTTGGAGATCTAGCGACTAAAAGCAGAAAATATTTTATTTATTTCTTTCAGGGATTCAATGACTATAGTATAATCTCTTAATTGCTTATTTCTTTACTTGTCTTGACGATCAATCAAGGACAAACATGTCACCAAGTCCGGCAATCAGATCCACATTATTTTTCATTTTTTTGAGATCGGCAAACACTTAACCCTCAGTCATCTGTCGATTCTGTGACTGAAGACATCTCTCGATCGCTGAATAACTTGCTTAGCATGGGTTTGATCCAGAGACTAGGCGAAAAAGCAATTCTCATGGTCGCTAAAACCACCACTCGATTAAGATTGCATCAACGGTTCATATTTATCCTTTGAAAACCTTTACCTTAACTCATCACCCTTTGGTGACCACATGACTGAAGACATATCCCAGTCACTTGACATTCTCTTTAACCCTGGTTCAATTCGGAGACTATGTGAAAGCCCTTATTCGCCAAGTCGCCAGAAATTCCTCTTAACCTCAGTTAGATTATGAAATTAAGTGCCAACCGTTGATCCTTCCTTCATCTCATAGTCCTCGTTGAGTCGCTAGAAATTTTGTAACTTAACTGCTACATCATGAGATCAAGAGATAACCGTGTCACTAGGTCGCTGGATGTTTAAAACATAACCGCCAGAATCGGGAGAATACGCGACCACTAAAATCGCTGAGTCGCTAGATAAATAGATTAACTGCCTGAGAATTTAGAGAGCTTGCGACTGAAGGAAAATTCACTACTACCCTTCATTTGGAGACTTAGTGACTAGAGAGAAATCTCATGATCGTCGAATACTTTATCACTTCATCATTTTATTTAGAGATCACCTGACTGAAGATATTTTTGATCTAGAGATTGGGCGACTATAGTTGCCTCCAAAACATTTATCATTGTGGTTTCCATGTCACACAATGCACATCAGATTTATTTGGAGACTTGGCAATTGAAGGCATCCACTCAGTTGCCAGAAGAAAAATAATATTCTCTTGACTTAAAGAGATCGCCTGACAAAAGGTTTCGGGGAAGTCACCATACTAAAAGGAATATGCTAAAACCTATTAGGAGACTAAGAAACTAACCAGAGATAGTAAAGTGCACATGTTTAAAGGGTTCATTAAGTGATTCAAAAAAGTAACAGCCAAATAGAACTCAGATGAACATTTCTAGGGCCTTTTTGGGTTTTCAAAGGCATTTTGACCTAGCACCTAGGGTTTTTCTCAATTTAATCAAATTTTTTGAGCTTTGGGATGGAAGAATGTAGGAGACCTTCTCATAAAACAACAGAAAACCTCAAGGGACAAAAATTTCAAGGGAACAACTCAAAAATAGAGAATACTACTAACATGTTTGACTAGGGGTTAACCTTAGGGTAGAATCAACTTACCTTGGGTCGGGAAGTTTCTAGATAGTCAACCAAGACTTGAAAATCCATGTGTAAACTTTAGGTGAAGTTTAGGAGGGTCATTTGGGCTCCCATAGGTTAACTGGGGTTAATTTTAGCTACCAAGATTGGTACCTTAGGGGTCATTTTCAGCTCATTAAGAGCCTTAAAACTCATTTATGACTCCCCTAAAGTCAAGATTTCAAAGTTGAGTGGATTTGAAGAGTTGTGAATTTTTGGTTAACCTCTCTTTTCTTCCCAAATTTTCTTTCAACTTCATTAATGAGAAGGAAGGCAAGTGAGAAGAGGGGAATAGAAGTTTCTTCCTCTCTTCTGATAGGTTCCTAGATTTTAGGAGGTTTTCCTATTTAGGGAAAGCTTGGGGAAGGGTTTGAGTGTTCACCCACTCTCTAGATTTGGAGATCATTCACTTTGGAAGGAGCTTAGGAAAAAGGCTAGCTTGGAAGGAGTTTCAAGATTTCAGATTGCTTGGATAAAGGTAGACCCTTCTGATTTCTTTGCATTTCTTTCATATGTTTGATCTTGGAGCTCCATTAATGGACTCCATGGTTTTTTATGGTTCATGTTTGATATTTTTGTTTTGTAGAAGTGTTGTTTTTAAATTCATAATTTCATTTTGGGATGTGATTCTTCAAGGCTTACTCACCCTAGGGAGGGTGGAGTAACCTTGAAGGGGGTAGCAGGAAGAAGACTCAGGATGTGTAGAGTCTCCCATGTGTGGAGTGACAAACATGGGGTTTCATGATATCCATGATGCCAAGTATGGCCTACGGGCACTTGGGGGGCATAAGGAGATTAGACTGCATCTTCTTGAAGATGGTCATCCCAAGTCCATGTGTGGCTTGGAAAATTTGTATTATATTGTTGCTTCTCCTCCTGGTAGTCCATCTCTACCCTATTTTCAGGAAGGTCTCTTGGAGATCCTCCTCTTGTAAAACCCTGTTGGGATTATGTCTTAAGTGTTTTTATGTGTGGATGTTTTCTTTCATGTTTGAGTTTCTATTTGTATCTCGTTCCAAGACTAGATCCCCTAGGTCGGGGGTGGCCTTGAAAAGGCCTAAGTTGGGAGGTGAGCCTCTGTGGTCAACCTCACATTAAAAGGTTCCCAGCTAGACACAGGGCTTGTTGGAGTTGTGGACTTAGAGAATTTTCCATTTGAAATTGTTAGAAAGTTCACCTTTCAAGTTTATGTTGGATTTTGGAATTAGGGATTCCTTGTAATTTATACATTGGGTTTATAGATTCATTTGAAATTGTATATGGTAAATTTATAATTTTGGCAATATGAAGATTTGTAGTTTCCATTAAATTTAAATAAACGAGTTATTTGAACATTAGCAAATAATTAATAAGAGTTCAAAATAATGGATTATCTTGGCATGAAATTTCACTCATATGTCATTATAGATGTTAAGGTTTATTTGATTTTTCATTAGCAATTTACATGTTAATTTATTATTAAAATAAAATTTAGTAATCTTGCCTTAATAGTGCTAAATTTAAATAAATTCTAAAGTAGAAAAATAAACGTGTAGAGTTATTTATTTTGTACCTAGTAATTTTCTTGAAAAATATACAAAAACTTAAAATGTTTGAAACTATTTTTTATTTTATACATATGTTTGGCTTAAATTATTGATTTCAAATATGATTCTAAAATTTTAAAAAAATCTCCCCTTATATTCTCTGTTTTGAGATTCAGGTTTTTTTTTATTCACCAGCAAATATAGTTATTTTAAACATATAAATTATTTATTATATATATTAATAATGTTCAAAAAGTTCTTTTATTTTGTTATTTAAAAATGTATTAAATAAATATTAAATATTTATTTTATTTTTTTGATAAAAATGGCCAAAGCCATCGATTTTTATTAAAAAACTACTTCAGTGGTGCTCCAGGAGGAAAGAAGTAGGAAGAAAACCTCCCTTCTCAGCCAATATATACAAATATATACAAGTGGTACCCAACCACCAAAAATAAAAATTTTTGCCAAGAAGGCTTACATTCAAATGACGATCAACATAATTAAACACCCTAGGGCAGAAACAAAGAAAAGACATTAGCTATCACCTAGCCCGAACATTACAAAAAAACCAAAACCATGAAGACTTCTCCAAATATACATCAATTGGAGCCCCGAGTATGGCAAGTGCACCTGCAACTACTAGAAGGGGAGGCTGAAGCCATGGCCTCCGATGAAAATATTAAATATTTATTAAAAATGAAAATGTTTATTTTTTTTTAAAAAGGGGCATATCATTTTGGTTTAAAGCAGATGGGGGCCATGTGAGTGGCTCAGCCACCCACTGTGTCGAACATATTGGGAGGGATGGCCTTGACTGTGCTCCACTGTGGCGGCACTGAGGGTGTTGAACACACCTCGTGTCGTCTCGCGGAGGCACCATTAACCATGTGGTGTTTCTGCCACTTGCGGCCACCGCCATGGCCGAATGGCTCCCTCTGTCGCCGCCCTTCCCTTCTCCTCCACCATTGCAGAGGACAAACAATAGTTGGGGGTAGAGTTTGTATAAACTTAAGTTTTTTAAAGTGATTTACTTTATTATAATATGTATTATAATTTATTTAAAGTTCTTTTTCATGTTTATAATATCCTTTTTCTATTAAATTTTAAAATTGTTCATCCTTAGAATAATTTATTTAGAATATGATTATGTTATTAGGGGATGTAATATGAAATTTAGTTTTATTTAAGATTTATCCTTCTCAATATAGTTAGTGTAAATTAGGATATTAGATGTAATTTTATGTTGTTAATTATGTTGTTTTAAATTATAATAATGGCATATTGGTTTGGGTGTAATATGGATTAATGGTGTAAATTGTTAAGTTTTCATTTAATTATAAACTTTTATTTATTTGGATAAATTAAAGTTAGATTAGTTTTTATTTTATTTTATTTAAATATTAAAAGTTTAAATATTAAATTTAATAGATTTGTCTTATTAAATTAAGTTATGAATTTTAAATTAGATGTTATTTCTAAAGGAAAATATGTTCATTTAATTTTCATGTTAATAAATGTAGTATTGAGTATCTTAATTAGATGTTTTCCCTAATGAGTTCACTAATTTATTTTAAATAGTCTCCTACAAATTAAATTTATGATTGCTCGATTTTAACCATGTTTTACTTTTTGGATAGTGTTTTTTCGATTGGGTTCTCTTCGTTCCCCTATGGTCTTGTCTAGGATCTTAATGACCTTATTAGACTTGATGACCAAATATCGCGCACAGTTGACTTTCGATCAACTCTAGTCAAACCAGAGACAAGTGTCTTAGTTTGTGTGCACAACCTCTAACAGTTATGATGTAAACCTTAGATGCTTGTAAGAAACCAATTTTTATGCACAGTTGACTTTTTGGTCAACTTAGTCAAACCTTGGACATCGCCTCGGTTTGCATGCATAAAAACTTACCTTGGTATGTTTTAACCTTAGTAGAACCTTGTAGGATGTATTTGGCAATAGTTGACTTTTTGGTTAACCCTTGGTCAAAATTTGGTCAAATGCCTTGGTTTGCATGCCCAAGTATTCCTAGCTGCATTTTTTATCCTTTTAGCTTGGTTCCACATACTGTTAGGATTAACAAGGCACAAATAACAATTACATGAAAATATAACCAATATCAAAAAATAATAAACCACACAGAAGAGAACACAAGACACAAATATTTAACATGGTTCACCCAATCCCTGGGCTACGTCCACCAACAGTGAGTCCAATATTTTATTATCCAGTGATTACAACCTGATTACAATCTGTAATCCCTTACAGCTCAATTTCACCGCAAGTACTAAAATCATACATCATAATGAAATCTCTAACCCTAAGCCAATGTAACAAGGCTTATGTCGGTTAACAAGTTAACCCTAAAATACTTGACTAGTCAACCTAAGAAAAGGCTTGACGAGTCAACCTAGGGAAATGTTTGACGTGTCAACTAAAAAATGCTTGACGAGTTAACCCCAAAAATTTACAGTACGAATGAAAAGTGTACAGTACTTTCCTGATCAGTCACCACAAGCTAATAATCTCCCACTTGGGGACTGATCAGACTCCACACAAAATAACATGTACTTCAGTGCATGGTTGACTTTTGGTCAACTTTGGCTGACTTTTAGTCAACTATCTTGATTTGCCTATCACTCAAAACTAGTAGTCTAGGGAATCTTGTAGCTTTGTTTGGAGCTGTTTGATGAAGTTTGACTTTTGGTCAAACTTGGTCAAACATGGTCAACCTAGTATGGTTTGACCCTTGGGGTGTTTTTAGACACCTCTTTTTTTTGCTCTTTTGTTTTCTCTCTATACCGTTTTGTGTGCACATAGAGACTTGTGCCAATTAGTGTTTCACATCTTAGTTGCGTATGTCGGTATGTTTGTAGTCAGTTAGTGGGTTTTAAAAAATAAATTATAGTTGTGTTTTGCTCACTTTTTGGGCATGACATTTTGGTATTAGAGCACGGTTTAGTTAACTTTGGAACCTAACCTGCTTCGTAGTTGCTAAACTTTTGTGTTGTTATGTATGTAGGATGCCTCCACTCACTCGATTAGCTCATGGATGTGGATGTGGGTGTAGGCGTATCTCTTTATCTCGGGAAGAGGTACAGCTAGAGGTAGAGGTTCGAGAAGAGGACCAAGGTCCACCTCCTAAACTACCTCTAAATGTAAATGCAGAGTTACTTCAGGCCTTTCAGAACCTTGCAAGACTCATTCTTGATCGTATGCTTCCAGTTGTACCCTAGAATGTACAATAGGGTATGGAAGGACGTGGGTCCTTAGCTAAGGAATGTAGTAGGAGTCCTCCTCCTATATTTGCAGAGCTTTAGGCTGAGCCAGAAGTTGGTTCCATCAGGGGACCACAGCCTCCACCCAGAGATGAAGTTCGCATATATGAGAGACCACCTCCTGATGTAGGTGATCAAATTAGAGAGTTTCTTCAACTCAATCCACCATCTTTTGTAGGATCTACCAAGGGTAAAGAGGCTAAATCTTGGCTTATAAGCCTTGGAAGGTGCTTTGGATTGTGTCCTTATGGGAGTAATCTTAAAGCACATATGGCAGTTCATCTTTTGAGAGGGACAACCTCCACATGGTGGAGACTAGAGGAGTTCAAAGGTCACTTTGACATAGACACCCTCACTTGGGAAACCTTCTTGGAAAATTTTAGGGCCAGATATTTGTTAGAATAGTTCAAGAAGCATCATATAGATGAATTTCATGACCTCCAGTAGTGAGGACTTTCAGTAGCTCGATATGAGAGAAAATTCCTCGAGCTCCTCCCTTATGTAGAGTACATGAAGGAGGAGAAACTTCAGGTCAATCACTTTATCAATGGATTGAACCACACCTTATTTGACATTGTATGCATGACTCCACCAGGAGACTTACACTACACAGTAGAGAGAGCAGTCATAGTTGAGGATATTCAGAGGGGATCTCATGATAGGTCTCAGAACCGTAACTCCACACCTTAGTATTCTGGATATCAAAAACCCACTTGGAAGGGTAATCATAGGAACAATTTGGGTAATTTCAAAGCCCCAGAATCTTAGCAGCAACAACAATCTCAGCAGAGCCAGACACCAGAACCACCTCAAGGATAGTAGGGCTCAAAGCCCAAGCAGTGGAACTCTTAGGGTCCTAAGAAGGGACATAAATCTTAGGCCCCTTATACACCCTCAACATAGTCACAACAACCCTTTAAGGGGGGATATAGTGGTTCTACATAGACAAGAGGATCTCAGCAGTCCAGAACTCAGGGCATTTAGGTTCAGAATCGAGGACCATGTTATACTTGTGGTGCCATGGGGCCCATATCTAGGGAATGTCCTCAGAAGGGCAGTCATTGGGCAGCAATGTCTGAACCTATAGTTGGGGACATGGGCCAGTCCCACAGAGTGTTTGCAATGGTAGACAACCACCAGGTAGAGCATCAAGCCACAGTTATTGAGGCTTTAGGTATGATAAGAGCTAGTGCAGTTTCTATCCTTTTTGATACTGGAGCTACTGACTCTTTTGTTTCTCCATTGGTCATGGAGCGTTGCGGGCTAGTGGCAACTACGTAGGATGTTAGGTGGGAAGTTGAGTTGGCTTTAGGAGCTAGAGTATTGGTTTCCTCGATGGTTAGGGAGTGCCTGATTTAGATTGGTAGTTTGACCACCTTAGTAGACCTTAGAGTTACACCTCTTGGATCTTATAGACTAGGTCTTGGCATGGATTGGCTATATGCTAATAGGGCCAAGCTAGATTGTCATAAGAAGTTGGCTGAATGTTTGGATGACAATGGCAATGCTACTATGATATCTAGAATCCAGAGGCTTGTATCCCTTCATATGATCTCCGCTATGTAGCTTAAGCAAAGCATGCGAAAGGGATGTCAGATGTTTTCTATCACCATCAGCGATAGGGAAGATGAGGTAGAACAAGAAGCCTCACTGGATGACCATCCCAGTTTGTAGGAATATGCAGATTGTTTCCCTCAGAGCTTCCTGGTATGCCACCTCAAAGGGTATTAGACTTTCACATAGATCTTGTACTAGGGGCAGAACTAGTTTCTAGAGAACCTTACAAGATGACCACTGATGAGCTTAATGACCTCAAGTTACATCTTGTGGAACTATTAGAGAAATGACACATTCATCCTAGTGTTTCTCCTTGGGGTGCAATACTGTGATCTTCATGAAGAAGAAGGACAGATCTCTTAGGTTGTGTATGGATTACTGACAGTTGAACAAGGTTACCATCAAGAATCGATATCCACTTCCTAGGATTGATGACCTGTTTGATTAGCTTTAGGGTGTTAGAGTGTTCTGTAAGATTGACCTTAAGTTAGGGTATCACCAGTTGAGGATAGTGGATAGTGATATCCACAAGACCGCATTCCGCACTAGATATGGCCACTATGAGTTCACCATGGTTCCATTCAGTCTTACAAATGCTCCAGTTGTATTCATGAGTCTTATGAATGGTGTATTTCATACTTTACTTGACAAGTTTGTGGTGGTATTCCTTAACGATATCTTGATCTATTCAAAGAATGAGAGAGATCATGAAGAGAACTTGAGACAAGTTTTACAGTGTCCTAGAGATAATCAAATTTATGGCAGCTTGTCAAAATGTGCCTTCTTCCGATCAGAGGTCAAGTATTTGGGCCATGTGATATCTGGCAATGGGATCTTAGTAGACCCATCAAAGATTGAGGCCATTATGAATTGGCCAGTACCTACCTCAGTGACTGAAGTGAGAAGTTTCATGGGTCTAGCCAGTTATTATAGATGGTTTGTTGAAGGGTTCTCTTGAGTGGCACACCCTAGTACTTCTCTTCAGCAAAAGGGAAAGAAGTTTGCGTGGACAGAGAAGTGTGATCTAGCTTTTCAGGAGCTCAAGAGAGCATTGATCAGTGCACCCATTCTTGTTGTGCCATAGCCTTCAGGAGAGTTTGTAGTTTGCATAGATGCTTCCTTAGATGGTTTAGGGGTAGTTCTTATGCAAGATGGACAAGCTATAGCCTATGAGTTTGGGAAATTGAAGACTCATGATCTCAACTATCCTACCCATGATCTCAAACTTGCAACAGTGGTGCATTCTTTAGTGAGATGGCAACATTTCCTCTTAGGACATTGATTTGAACTTCATTCAAACCATCAGAGTCTACAATACATCTTCACTTAGCCAAACCTTAATGCTAGACAATAGAGATGGATGGAGTTCTTGTGTGAATATGATTTTGATGTTCACTACTTCAAGGGGAAAGAGAATGTTGTCACATATGCTTTGAGTAGGAGATGACATCAGCTTTCTTCTATATCCACAGGCACAGATTTGAGAGATCACATTCTTCATCACTTGATGATGATGAATTATATGCAGAAGTGAGTGAGTTGATTCGGTCTTAGAGACCCCTTGAAGGGAACTATGTAGATTATACCTTGGAGTTAGATGGATTCTTACGTCATAAAGGATGCATCTACATACCTTTTTTTAGAGGTTTGTGAGAGTTTGTCATGCTAGAGGACCATAGAGCCCCTTAAGCAGTGCATCCCAAAGTGAAGAAGATGCATACCGATTTGAGACAGTTATATCATTGGCCAAGCATGAGAATGCAGATTGCTGAGTTGGTAGCTAGGTTCCTAGAATGCTAGAGGATAAAGGTGGAACATTGACATCCAGGTGGTCTACTTTAGCCCCATGAGATACTAGTGTGGAAGTGGGACACCATATCTATGGACTTCATTGTTGGTCTTCCTATGTCATCTCATTATCATGATGCCATCATGGTGATAGTTGACAAGTTGACCAAGGTGGCTCATTTTTCACTAGTGTGTACTACTTTTACTACACCATCAATGGCATAGGTGTTCTTGAGAGATATTTTCAGGCTACATGGCGTACCTTGTAAGATCATCTCTGATAGAGATTCTCTCTTCACTTTATCCTTTTGGAGAGAACTATGGGTAGCGATGGGCACTAGGCTCAATTTCAGTATGACCTATCACCCTAAGACAGATGGATAGACATAAAGGGTCAATCAGGTGTTAGAGGACATGCTTTGCATGTATGTTATGGACCATCAAATCTAGTGGGAGGAATACCTACACTTAGTGGAGTTTGCCTATAACAATGGGCATCATACTTCCTTGGGTATGCCTCTGAATCAGGCTCTTTATGGTAGACCTTGTAGGATGCCACTTAGTTGGGATAGGATTGAGGATAGAGTTTCCATTGGTCCTAAGTTAGCTAGAGATATGGAGCAACAGGTGACCTTGATTAGGCAGCATCTCGGAGAGGCTCGGGATAGATAGAAGAAGTATGCTGATGCAAAGAGGATTGATCGTGCTTACTTGGTGGGAGACAAGGTCTTTTTGAGAGTGCAGCCGCATAAGAGTCCAATCCATTTCAGAAAGGACTCTAAGATAGCACCTCATTTTTTTGGACCTTTTGAAATGCTTGAGAGGATAGGACCAGTTGCTTACTGTTTAGCCTTTCCACCTAGCCTGTCACACATCCATGATGTGTTTCATGTTTCAGTTTTGAGAAAGTATGTTTATGATGAGTCTCATGTGATAGATTGGGATGCCTTGTAGGTAGAGTTGAATGGGCAGCTGGCATTGGAGCCCATTCATATTTTGGCCCGATGGACCTTGGCACTTCGAGGTAGGGCGCTGGAGTAGGTTAGGGTCCAGTGGAATTGTTATGACAAGGTCACAGCTTCATGGGAGGATGCAAAACATATGAGATCACAGTACCCTCACCTCTTTGATGAACTCCAGGAGGAGGTTCATGCCTAGAGGGGGTGGATATGAAACCTACCTGACAGTCATATATATACTACTTTTATTTCCATGCTATCAGTACTTATTTCATAGACATGCTTGACTATTTGAGACACTTATGTATTTGAGGATCTGTTGAATCCTATGTTATATGTTTGGTACCTGGTTATGTAATCAGGATACACTGAAGATACTATATGTTTTGATTCAATTTCAGTTTATGTTGATGTCACATATGATGTTATATGATATTTAAAACTATTGGGATGAAAAGTTGGTTTAGGAAATTGAAGTTATGCTTAGTTGATTCATTTACAAACATAGTTTTTAAACCATGCAGTATTGATGATGTATTGTGTTTATATCATGTTAATTGGACCTATTGATGTGTGCAATAAGTGTGCAGGATTAGTTGACCATAGATCTAAATGTGGGGTTTCAATATTGGAACCTATGTTTATACCATGCATTCCAAGGTCCTCTTTGTATAAAGAAATGTGGACCTTGTTGTATAGTCTTTATTTCGTGAATGTGATTTTCATGTGTGTATTTAATTTAGTAAATGTATATGTGATTTAACCATTTCATTTGTTTTAATTAATGTGCCAAATTTAGCAAATTATAGCTTAAGTGTTGGCATGGTTAGTAAATTGTATTTGGTTAAGTCAATGGTTTGACTAGGGGTTAACCTTAGGGTAAAATCAACTTACCTTGGGTTGGGAAGTATCTAGATAGTCAACCAAGACTTGGAAATTCGTGTGTAAACTTTAGGTGGAGTTTAGGAGGGTCATTTGGGCTCCCATAGGTTAACTGGGGTCAATTTTAGCTACCCAGGTTGGTACCTTAGGGGTTAGGGATCATTTTTAGCCTATTAAGAGCCTTAAAACTCATTTATAACTCCCCTAAAGTCAAGATTGTAAAGTTGAGCGGATTTGACGAGCTGTGAGGTTTTGGTTAACCTCTCTCTTCTTCCCAAATTTGCTCTCAACTTCATTAATGAGAAGGAAAGCAAGTGGGAAGAGGGGAATATAAGTTTCTTCCTCTTTTCTGATAGGTTCCTAGATTTTAGGAGGTTTGCCTATTTAGGGAAAGCTTGGGGAAGGGTTTGAGTGTTCACCCACTCTCTAGATTTGGAGATCATTCACTTTGGAAGGAGCTTAGGAAAAAGGCTAGCTTGGAAGGAGTTTCAAGATTTCATATTTTCAACCTTTGCTTGGATAAAGATAGACCCTTCTGATTTCTTTGCATTTCTTGCATATGTTTGCGCTCGGAGCTCCATTAATGGAGTCCATGGCTTTTTATGGTTCATGTTTGATATTTTTATTTTGTAGAAATGTTGTTTTTAAATTCATAATTTCATTTTGGGATGTGATTCTTCAAGGCTTACTCACCCTGGGGAGGGTGGACTAACCTTGAAGGGGGTAGTAGAAAGAAGACCTAGGATGTGTAGAGTCTCCCATGTGTGGAGTGATAAACATGGGGTTTCATGATACCCATGATGCCAAGTATGGCCTACGGGTACCTGGGGGGCATAAGGAGATTAGAATGCATATTCTTGAAGATGGTCATCCCAAGTCCATGTGTGTCTTGAAAAATTTGGTACAAATTGTGGCTTCTCCTCCTGGTAGTCCACCTCTACCCTATTTTCAGGAAGGTCTCTTGGAGACCCTCCTCTTGTAAAACCCTGTTGGGATTATGTCTTAAGTGTTTTTATGTGGATGTTTTCTTTCATGTTTGAGTTTCTATTTGTATCCCATTCCAAGACTGGATCCCCTAGCTCGGGGGTGGCCTTGAAAAGGCCTAGGTTGGGAGGTGAGCCTCTGTGGTCAACCTCGCATTAACAGGTACCCAGCTGGACGCAGGGCTTGTTGGAGTTGTGGACTTAGAGAAAATTTTCCATTTGAAATTTGTTATAAAGTTCACCTTTCAATTTTATATTGGATTTTGAAATTAGGGATTCCTTGTAATTTATACATTGGGTTTATAGATTCATTTGAAATTGTATATGGTAAATTTATAATTTTGGCAATTTGGAACATTATGCCAATATGAAGATTTGTAGTTTCCATTAAATTTAAATGAACGAGTTATTTGAACATTAGCAAATAACTAATAAGAGTTCATAATAATGGATTATCTTAGCATGAAATTTTGCTCATATGTCATTATAGATGTTAAGGTTTATTTGATTTTTCATTAGCAATGTAAATGTTAATTTATTATTAAAATAGAATTTAGTAATCTTGCCTTAATAATGCTAAATTTAAATAAATTCTAAAGTAGAAAAATAAATGTGTAGAGTTATTTATTTTGTACTTAGTAATTTTCTTGAAAAATATACAAAAATTTAAAATGCTTGAAACTATTTTTTTATTTTATACATATGTTTGGCTTAAATTATTGACTTCAAATACGATTCTAAATTTGTTAAAAAAATCTCCCCTTATGTTCTTTGTTTTGAGATTCAGGTTTTTTTTTATTCACCAACAAATATATTTATTTTAAACATATAAATTAATAATGTTTTAAAAGTTCTTTTATGATGTTATTTAAAAACGTATTAAACAAATATTAAATATTTATTAAAAATGAAAAATGTTTTTTTTTAAAAAAAGGGGGCCATATCATTTTGGTTTAAAGCGGATGGGGGATTGTGTCGAACACGGTGAGAGGCACGACCTCACTCGTGCTCCACTTTGGTGTCACTGTGGGTGTCGAACACACCTCGCAACGTCCTGCGGAGGCACCGCCGACCATGCAATGTTGTCGTCGCCTGCGGCCGCTGCCATGGCCGAACGACTCCCTCTACCGCCACCATTGCAAAGGACAAACAACAGTCGGGGGTAGGGTTTGTATAAACTTAAGTTTTTTTTATTCATTTACTTTATTATAATATGTATTATAATTTATTTAAAGTTCTTTTTCATGTTTATAATATCCTTTCTCTATTAAATTTTAAAATTGTTCATCCATAGAATAATTTATTTAGAATATGATTATGTTATTAGGGGACGTAATATGAAATTTAGTTTTATTTAAGATTTATCCTTCTCAATATAGTTTGTGTAAATTAGTATATTAGATGTAATTTTATGTTGTTTTAAATTATAATAATGGTATACTGGTTTGGGTGTAATATGGATTAATGGTGTAAATTGTTAAGTTTTCATTTAATTGTAAACTTTTATTTATTTGGATAAATTAAAGTTAGATTAGTTTTTTTTATATTTAAATATTAAATTTAATAGATTTGTCTTATTAAATTATGTTATGAATTTTAAATTAGATGTTATTTCTAAAGGCAAATATGTTCATTTAATTTTCATGTTAATAAATGTAGTATTGAGTATCTTAATTAGATGCTTTTCCTAATGAGTTCACTAATTTATTTTAAATAGTCTCCTACGAATTAAATTTATGATTGATCGATTTTAACCATTTTACTTTCTGGATAGTGTTCTATTGATTGGGTTCTCTTTGTTCCCCTATGGTCTCGTCTAGGGTCTTAATGACCTTATTAGACTTGATGACCAAATATCATGCATGGTTGACTTTCGGTCAACTCTAGTCAAACCAGGGACAAGTGTCTCAGTTTGCGTGCACAACCTCTACCAGTTATGATGTACCTTAAATGCTTGTAGGAAGCCAATTTTTATGCACAGTTGACTTTTTGGTCAACATAGTCAAATCTTGGACATCGCCTCGATTTGCATGCATAAAAACTTACCTTGGTATGTTTTAACCTTAGTAGAACCTTGTAGGATGTATTTGGGCATAGTTGACTTTTTGGTCAACCCCCAATCAAACTTTGGTGAAACACCTCAGTTTGCATGCCCAAATATTCCTGGTTGCATTTTGTATCATTTTAGCTTGGTTGCACGTACTTCAATGCATGGTTGAATTTTGGTCAACTCTAGTTGACTTTTAGTCAACTATCTCGATTTATATACCGGTCAAAGCTAGTAGTCTAGGGAACCTTGTAGCTTTGTTTGGAGTTGTTTGATGAAGTTTGACTTTTGGTCAAACTTGGTCAAACATGGTCAACCAGGTATGGTTTGACCCTTGGGGTGTTTTTAGACACCTCTTTTTTTTGCTCTTTCATTTTCTCTCTGCACTATTTTGCGTGTACATAAAGACTTGTGCCAGTTAGTGTTTCACATCTTAGTTGCGTATGTCAATATGTTTGTAGTCAGTTGGTGGGTTTTAGAAAACAAATTTGTAGTTGTGTTTTGCTCAGTTTTTGGGCATGACAGTTGAATCGGCAATCTCATTTCCCACCTATCTTAGTTGTTATTTGAGTGAGTCATCAAAAGGGTATCTAAACGGATACTTATTTACTTATTCCCTCACTCGCTACCCTTGTCGATCGAGGCACAAAAATAGATCGCTATTACATTTTGAATGGGGTTAAGATGAGATATTCTATTAATATTAACATAAAGTACATAAATAAAAATATATCTACGAAAGATAAGTCTTAACAACTCAAAGTTGTTAATGATGTTGAATCCATGACCAAAGCCTACACTTCCAAGTTTAAGGAGGTGGATGATAGGTTTTTTGTTGTTGGAAAAAGAGTTACTGGTTTCGAGGATACTCTAAAGAAGATATATGAGAAGAGCTATAAGATTGTTAAGGATTCTTTGGAGTACCTTAGGATCCACATTGCCAAGCTATAGAACACCAACAATGAGAAATCCATTGTACGAGTTGTTGACAACAGGGACACTAGTCTAGTTGATGTTCCTCATGGGCCTCGAAAGATAACCTTTTCCAATACGAAGAAGATAGTGCAAAATTCTGACAAGGATATAGAGGAATTGAAGAAATTTGTTGATACCGTGAGACAACTTGAGATGGAAGCAACAAAGCTTCTTAATAATTTCACTTAACTTTGTCTCTTCCTGGGGATTCCACTGTCCTTTTTTTGTCTGTTGCCCCTCTAATGGTTGTTGTCCTTTTGCTGGATTTTGTTCTTGGTTGCTAGTTGTTTTATCTTTTTTGTTTGTCTCTTCTTTTTTATGTTTTGATTATCTCTCTTTCTCCTTAATGATGTAATGGGTTTTAGGACCCCTTCAAAACCTATTTTCACTTAATAAAAAACAACTCAAGAAAATAATGATAAAAACTATGAATTCTCAAATTAATACTAGCCAAAAAACTCAAAAGAAACATTACTGCTAAATTAAAGAGAAAAACCTAATCCAATCTAAAAGACCAATAAAATTTAATAAACTATCTACATAAAAATGCCTTATGAAAAAATCTAAAACATTAAGGAACAAAATTGACTCAAAAAACCCATTAACAAAATTGATTAAAGTTTCAATTTTCATATCTTCCCCAGAGAAATGAAGACAACCCATAAATTCTTGTTAATTTTTTGTTGGTGGTTCTTCTTGTTGGTCTCATCCTAGAAGATTCTATGTCATCTGACCTTTCTTTTTTACCTCCATTTCTAAACAAGATCCTTTCTCAAATTGAGAGATTGAATCTCCAAGCTTCGCTATGGATTTCATTCAAGTTCTCTATCCTACCCCCACTCTCTCCCTCTCCACATTTCTTTGTTCTTCTTCAAATTTATCTCCTTCATCCTCTATGTCTAAAGATATATTTCTTCCTAAACCATCTAAATATTCATCATATATGTACTTTTAGACCTAATCCTCTTCCTCATTAATCTTATCTCCAATTGGTTTTCCCAGAATGTCTATAATACCCAACACTCTTTTTAGAAACTTTAAATATATTTGCATAATAATCATTCTCCATTCCTTAACTTCCCACTCCCATATAGTTAAAATTAAAAAAAAAACCTTCTTGTAGGACCACCATATCTACTTCCATATATTCCAACACTAAAATTAGGAGCCCTTCCATGAGCCTTCATCACCATAGCATAATCCATTAGAAATAGAATAGTTAAATTTCCATAAATATTAATGACGGATTCATACAAACCAATCAATTATTTCTTATCAAATAACCTAATGAAAATTTCCTCTTCTACCATCTTCTTCTTGTAATCACCTAAAACTTGTCTAGTAAAACCTAAGCCCCTGATTTTGATCAATTTGCCTTAAGAAAATTCTAAATCTCAAAGGCATAATTTACTAGACATAATTAGTTGAGAAACCTAGATAAATCCCCCTTGCATAATTAAATCATTTCTAAAATCAAACACAAATCATTTCTAATATTAAAGCTTGAAAAATCATTTAATTGTCAAAATATTCCTTTTAATATAAAGTCCTAGAACTTCTATTAAAAGAGCACATTTCTCACATAAGTGTGCAACTTAATCTTGATTAAATGATAATGAAAAGGGGATTTTCTATTTTGTCTTATTCTCCAATCAAGCTTGGTCAATCAAAATTATTGGATTCTTTCACATGGATGGATCTCTCTGACCACTCATCTCTACCTAACATTACTTTCCTCTTAATCTTCACCCTTCATTATTGAGGCACTTTCTTTAAAAGGAAGCTCTTCCTTGGCTCAAGGGGTTCTCATCACCTTGCATTTTTCATAATCTTGCTATTTTGAGTTCTTAGTGTTATCTTGAGTTCTTATTTTCTTTCATCATAGTTTCTTGAACTCATAGCTCTCTTGCACTCATAGCTCTCTTGCATCATTATTTTAGCTCATTTTTATAATAATATTGTATGGTTATCTTGTTTTGAATCTAGTTTTCTTTCATAGTAGTATTGATGATGTTAGATTAATCTTGCATTATAACTTCATTCTAGATTTGCATT
Organism: Chamaecyparis obtusa; assembly: GCA_027943335.1. Lineage (NCBI taxonomy): Eukaryota > Viridiplantae > Streptophyta > Pinopsida > Cupressales > Cupressaceae > Chamaecyparis > Chamaecyparis obtusa. Next base: position 1,135,433 of record BSBK01002438.1, on the reverse strand, counting down.
ACATTGCACAACTACATCATCTTGGAATGGTGAATGCAAGTATTGCATCTCATTCATGAATTTAATCTTACATTTTGGAGTAGTCAAGTCACTAATCCTTCATGCCAATCTGACGAGCATTCTAAAAAGGATTAAACTCACTCCAACTAGGAAGAAATAAGCTACTTTTGAGGGTTTATTTGTTCATTTGATTTAAATTCTTGTAGCTAAATTCTTGATTTAATGGTTTACTGATTGTTGGTTTCATTCCAATTGAAGACCAATTTTATACCTCACATATTTGGTGCCCACCATGGGGATCGAATAAAAAATGTTCCCCTTTGCTTACAGGTTATTTTTATTTATTTTTTGAAAATGCAACAAATATCGTACCACTGTACTCTAGATTATCATACACCACTTTTTTCATCATTGCAATTGTGATTTTTATCGTATGATAATATGGCATAAGGTGATTCATCGCATGTAATAATGAGTTATATCGTATGATATAATAACTCTGGCTTTCATCGCATGGCTCTTTGAGTTTCATCGTATGATTATATTATGTTGTTTGTGTTTCATCGCACCAAAAAAAAGTTTTTTTGAGGGTCGAGACACTTGATTTTTTGGATTTTCTTGCTTGATTCAATTTGTCTTGGCCTTAACATTCTATTTTGTAGGAAATAATTGGTTTTTGCAGGATATTTGATAGAATTTTTCTCGCCAAAGTCATCTACATTGCATTATTTTGATACTACTAATGCTTTGTGGTTGTAGGACACTTTTCAAAGCCATATCTTGAGACTACTAAAGAGATTTTTTTTGTAGGTTGCCTTGGAGATTTTAATGCCCTACTAAGGAGCCCATGAAAAATTAACCTAAAACATGTTACCAAGTTTACAAAATAATATTTTTCTTAAGAGTTACAAATAATATTGAAAAACAAAGAGGAAGTAAAACATAAGGTTCGTATATACTCATATAGAGAATCTCAATTACAAATTACAAATCACAAGGGTTCCTTGACGTAGAATTATGTAAATACAATTTAATCTATTATGTATTATAATCATCTAAATCTTCTATATAGTACATCATCTTCAAATAATAAACAAATACATCTAAACAATAAAGTATACATGATAACCCACATCCACTACACAAGTCGCGGGCTATGCAAATACAACTGAGTACAAAATAGAAATAAAGAAAGAATAAGAATAAATTTCCCAAGAAGATAGGATAAGAAGAAACCACCACAAGGATCATCCAACACTAGTACATGAACTTCAGAGTCTCAAATGGTAAAAGAATTACTACCTCCCGACCTCGTGGAAACCTGTGGTTCCACTCCCACCATGTTGAGGAGATAACATCAGACCCCACTCAAATAACCATACCAAAATCAATCATCAATTAATACTAAGAAAGGGTCCTATTGTAATACCCAAAAAATGGGCTATAGGTTCATTAACCTCTTACATCTTCAAATCGAATGAAAACGACATCAAAGTCCTAACCTAAGGCACATCTGCACATCAAATCATCGAATCCTAATTGATTTCATCTTGATTCTGCATCAGAGAATATTCCATGAATATTCCTTATTTGTCCTAATTATTTTTGATTTAATAATTATTTGGCGATAAATCTTATTTATCCTAAAGTTTGATTAATTGAATATTCTGAATATTTAATTAATTAGATTTAATACTGCCACTTAATTATTTAAATAGATTTAATTTTATTTATTCCTAAATTATATTATTTAATTTTGGCAATAAATAAAAAATCTCATGACTGGTTGTTTAAATTCCTATTTAATTAATTAATGTCAGTTGTCAATATTTAATAATATAGTTTTGAATAAAAGTTTGATTTAATAATTGATTCACCCATGCATCAGTTATTCTTAAATTTAAATCAGTTAAGTTGAAGATAAATCACTTTATTTATTTAATTAATTCATAATTATCTATGCACGTTTGAAGGAGCAGTTAAACTTTAAATCAAAAAATCAATGCAAGTTGTTATCTTTTGGAAACTCCACATCTATTTTGAGTTGAAAATTGATCTAAACTTCCGATTTGAATTAAAAATCTATTTTTGCATGATTTGCATGATTTTGTGAGTTGATTTGTTTCTAATTTCTTGTTAACTCAAAAATCAACTTGAGTTTATCAAGAGTGATTTATGGTTTTTCTCAATGCATCCTCAAGCCCTGGATTTCTATAAAATCAAGGCTCAACTCTTCACAATAAACAACTCTCAAATTTTCACAATTACTTTAATGAATTTGCGATTGAAGGATTAAGCACTTGCGACAGGCGATTTGTGAGATCTTTCATTATTTTTCATAGTTTTGCATTCTTGAGTTTCCTTACATGTAAGGATTCATAGAAGTGCACTACTTTTGTGTGTACATTTTTGGCGCCCACATCTACTAAAGCTTCTGAATCTATCACAAATCCTTCATTCAATAGAAGTCCTAATGCTTTTCATGCGGTTCCCTATAGTTATTCTCAAGGGCCACCTCTTAAAGATACTCAAGCTAACCTTCACTTGGCTGCAAATACTTTCAATAATGCTAAACCTGAAGAGCCTAAGTCTTCATGCATTATAATGCCTACTTCAGTTAGTCCTTCACCATCTCTTCCAAAGTCTTCCATACAAATCCAACTTTCTTCCTTGTCCTTAGAAGTGGCTCCATGTCAAGAGGACTCTAAAAATGATAAAGAAAAGAACATAAAGAAAGATCAAGATCAAGAACCCTCCATGTCATCCAATCCTATTCATAATATCTCTCATTCGTTTCATGGTTCTTTCGATCCTTTACACCCTTCCTCATTTATTCCACCATATCTTAAATCTTCTCCTAAGCAAGATCAAGCTACTACTTACATCATTGAGCTTATTGATAAACAAGATAACCTTACTACACTTGTGCTTTCCAAAGATGATACTTCCATTAAGGTTATTAAAAATGGTGTCATTACTTCCAATGTTAAGCCTATTGAAAATCCAAAGCAAAATGATATGCTTACGCTATCCAAAGATCCTTGTCAAGATCAAAGTCTTCCATCTTCTTATTCTACCATTCCATGTTCGCTTCCGCTTTCTACTCTTCCCGAGTCTTTGCAAGCTCTGAACAATCCTATCAAAGAAGTTGCTCCTATTCAAGATGTTAATGATCCTATTGAAAATCCTAATGCTCACTCTAAGTATGTTGATGTCCTTGGTTGTCATATAGATGATGATGAACTTATTGATTATCCTTTTGTATCTTCCACATCTATCTTTGGACCTCCTCCACCGATACCAAAGGCTGCATGTCTTCCTTCCATCTTGGGCCCTTATGTCCCTTCACTTTCCCCTCCTAACTCTCCTAATTCTTCATCCATCTTGGGTCCTTACATCCCTCCATCTCCTATCTTTCCTCAAGATCAACATAGATGCATACCCTTGAATTCTTTTCATCCATTCATCCATCTAAACCAGTCATATCCTACTCCTTCTTCCACAAGTCCCAAGTCTTTTGGAAGTAACTTGAATGTTCTATACAAGAAAAAGAAGCAATACATGAATCCATCAAAAAAAGAAGATCACCATGTCTCCTCTAATCAACATGGAGGTATAAAGTCAAAAGAGATATCTAAGAAGAAAACTACAAGACAAGTATGGGTTCCAAAATCCATCATTGAAGATATTCTCTCTAAATCATCAAAAAGAAATGAAAAGCCTAAGGCTATATGGATTCCAAAGTCTCTCTTGAAAGAGTCTAATATTGAACAAAAAGTGAAGTTGACATTCAAGCTTCCAAAGGCTTCCACTTCATCTTCTTCCAAAAACATTCTTCCATTCCATGTGCCTGAACCACAACCTCTGCTAAACATTTGCCATATTCCTTCTCATATTCCTTCATTCACGTTTCCTCCATCCTCTCACCACCCTTCAAGGTGTGTGTTGATGTTGATCTTTCCTTCCTTTCCATCTACCCTTTCACAATCCTTCCATTCATTATCCTTCTACCTTCTATTTTTTTTCCTCATTTTCCTATTCCTCCTATCTTCCAACCTCACTCGCTTTACATAAAACCTTATCCTCCATTTTTCCCTTCCATCTTCCTTTCCCTATCAGCATCTTTGAGCATATCATTTTGGATCCTTGGTATATCAATGATTTATCTTTTCAAGGAGCATTGCCTAAAAGCTTTCTTTCTTCCCAAAAATTAAAAAAATTCAAAAAAATAGAAAAATTCAAAAAGAACAAAAAATTAAAAAATTAAAAATGTGCCTTGGTGAAAATTTGGAAACAGGCACCTTGGTAGCAAAAGTAAAGAGAAATAAATTCATCCTATGGTAAAAACCACTCCCTTGTGGCACCTTGGATAAGTACCATGATGAAAACCTGGTAATCAGGCATCATGTGTAGTTTTTCTACATGTTTCATCCATTCCATTCCGTCTTTGATCTTGACAATGCTGAACTATACACAAACATTTGGTTATCTTGTGAGCTATCTTATGATGATCTTGCTTTCATTCTATTCATTTTTAGCCTTCATATTTATTTTCCTCCATTCATTCTAGCCTTTCACTATTCCTTTTCCCCTTTGGTCTTGATCTAATAAAAAAGAGTAAAACACGATGCTATGAAGCCTCTTGACATGTCTACTTCTTTGGACTTCATCCTTTCCTTCTTTGACATTATGTCTTTGTGACTTATCCTATGCTAGCCTTTCATTACTTATCCAAATGTGCTTTGCATGATAATTTTTCCCTAGCTTGGGTACTCTTGAGGAGTTTGACCTTGAGGATTTCTTCCCTCCATTTGGCTTCATTCTATTTTCCTCCATCTCAGTCACCAGCTTGCCATCCATCTTGTCCCTCACCTTGCTAGACATTGAGACTACACGATGTGATCTTGCTTGGGAGTTTGATTCCTATTCTATCTGGGGGCATCCTTTGTACATATTTTATGATCCTAAAAAAATACCAAAAAAGTTGATATATGATGCTGAAAAAATCCTAAAAAGCATATACAGTCTTGAAAAAATATAAAAAAATTAAAAAATAGAAAAAAATTTAAAAAATATAGAAAAAGTGCCTTGGTGAAAACTTGGAAACAGGTGCCTTAGTAGCAAAAATACAAAAAAAAGAAAATAAATCAAAAATTGAAAAATCAAAAAATTTCCAAGTGGTGAAAACCTAGAAATAGGCGCTACTTGAGGCCTTTGCACTCTTATTTATTAGCATGCATCCTTGACACTTGACCACTTTCCATCATACCTTGACCTTATTTGGCTTAGTCTGGAATTGGTTCTTATCTTTGTCTAGGGGGCATAACTATTTGCATAGGTCCTTTAGGTGCATTTGTCTCTTGGCGCATTTCACAAACTGATGTTTTTCAACACCACCCCAAATAGTGTTTCTCAACACTACCCTTGCATTGAGTGTTTCTTAACACTTATCAGATGTCTTTCCCAATAGTCTAGTATGATGCGACATTGCTCATTTGCAAATGTGATACTCAATGTTTGACTCTATGACCAACACACACACACTGAAACAATCAACTCGTTGAGATATGTTGACTTTATTTCTCTTTATGTGCTGTCTATGAGGATTTCTTTGATGAGTGGTCTCTCCCTGAGAAGTTTTCGATGATGCATAGCTAGAAGACTGAGGGTATGAGAACATGTTTTCTTTTCTTTATCTGCTTATGGGTATATTTTTTTGATCCTAACTGTCATGAGAATTTATGCTGGTCCTACTTGACACTAGGGATTGACAAGGTATTATCCTTGACTGTTTTGCGAGTGCATGCTTCTAGTTATCCTGACTTTCATGTGTCTTGATACAAGCATAATCTTGACATATCAAACTTAGGTAATCTCACTACATTAGTCATCTTGACCTCCATGTCTTTGATGCCTAGGTGGGATTTCCACATTTCTATCTAATAAAGATCATATTTATATCCACATAGTTATGCTAGTGTGCATTGTATGATCTTACGACGCTACCAATAACGCTCGATGATGATAATTAGATGTCTATAGGCGTTGTGACCTTGCAAGTCAACCACTTTCATAGTAGCTTGCATTCTTAGGTTCATCATAGTTTAGTTTTTGCATCTTGCATATGGAGAGAGCTCTCATTTTTATCATCTACGGACTAGTTGGTCAACTGTGCTCATTTTCTGATTCTTCTTGATCATATCTTTCATTTTTGGTCTTTCATATCACATCTTTTTCTATCCATTTTCAGACTCGAAATCAAAATCCGAGTCACGTTTCCAAGCTTTCTCATTCTTCTATGCAGTTGACTAACCTTTTGAGGCATAATTCTTCGATCTTTGATGGAATTTCTTCATTTCCATGTCTTTCAAACTTCTAGTCTTTCATTCACCCCTTTCGCTTCATTTCTCTAAGGTTTGACTTAATTTTTATCTTATATATTTCCCAATCAAACCTCGTCAATCTGGGGCATATCTTCACTGTTTGATGGTTATTCTATCATGCTCCATCCTTTGATTATGATTTATTGTGACTTGATCAAGTTTATCAATTTCTTGTTATCCTCTACCTGATTTCAATTTCGATTCCAAGGGGGCAGTACCTGTCAGATTTAATCTTTTATACAGCTTTATCATTCAGCTTAGCCTGAGATTCTTATTTTCAGACTTGACTATCACCTAGCAGCGATGGTGGTGATTTTGTCTTTCAATTTTTATCTCCTATTTTTTAGACTTGATTATTGCCTAGCAGTGACGGTGATAGTTTTGTCTAAGGCTTGATTTGCACCTAGCAGTGACGGTGTTGGTCTTGTCTTTCAGCTTTTGCTTATCTTTGTCATGATGTGTTCCCAAAATGAACACACATCTGAGTTGTTTTGTGATCTCAAATCGATCTCACATTTCAATTCTTCTTTGACTACATGTGTTCCCGAAATGATCACACATTAGTCAAAGAGGGGCAAATGAATGCACCCTAAAATGGTCGCCTAGACTTTGGGCCCCCATTTAGCAATTTATCAAATCCCTGAATCAATATTTTCAAATATCAACAATATCAATTATATCAATTTCCTTGATCAAATCATAATCAATTCAATATTTCCTAAGGTTTGAGCCTTATTTAATTTAAAAAAGAAAAAAATAAAAATCTTATTTAATTAAGAGAACACGCTCCCTTTTAATTAATTAAAAATCTCTTTTAATTAAATAATAAAATCAGTTTATCCTAAGCAATTATTTAATTAAAAGGAATTTCCTCCTCTTTTATTTAAATAAAAAATCCCCACTTTTCTTCTTATCCTATGTTGCACAAATAAAGCATTATTCTTATTTTATAAAAAGAGAAAAAGTACTTTTTGTCTCATATGGACACTAAAGTCAACTCCTATTTTCCTATTGGAGGATATTTGTGCACAAGGATCAAGCTTCTTTTTTTCTCCACCGTTGATTAAGTCTTTTGCCTCTTAATCTCAATGGTCCATTTTCATCTGATTTCTTATAAAAGGAGAGCTCTCTCCTTCATTTTCATATCTTAGGTTTTTATGCTAATGTTATGCTACAGGTTTTCTAGGTCATTTGGAGCTCTTTGAAGACATTCTTGCATTCAAGCTTTGAAGACATTGAAGACTTGCTTCCTTTCATTTTGCTTTCATCATTTAGTTGCACATTTCATTTGATTAGTTTTCATATCATGGCATTTTAGAGTAAGTTTCCTTTTATGATTTAGCTCACATAGCTTAATTAGGGGTTTGTAATCCATTGCAATTTCCTTTCATAGATTAGTTTGCATTGTCATTTGATAGATTAATTTTGCACTCATACTAGTTTCATTTACATCTTGCACATTTAGATTCTTGGAGATATTGACATTTTTGCCCTTGTCTTCACTTAAATCTCTCATTGTGTGGTTGACTAGCAAGGTCACGAGTTTATAGCTCTAGCTGAGAGCAATTTTACAAATCTTGCAACTCCATGCATAAAGAGCTATGAGTCGCTTTGTGAGGCCTCATTCTTGAGTTTCCTTGCATGTAAGGATTCATGGAAGTGCACTACTTTTGTGTGTACAATAGCATTCATAGTTTTTCATATCATTCTTAGATTAATCTGCATATCATTTCGATTCATTCTAGATTAGATTCATTCAAGTTTTTCATCCTAATTGCATATAAAATTCAAAAAAATAGATTAATCTGCATTCATATAGTTTCTCATTCTTTTAGCATTAAATCCTTCGTTTAGGTGTTGCATTGTCACTTATATCGATTTCAATTTGAGAACATCATACTCACACCTACTAGAAGACAGTAAATCACCTGGTTAGCTTAGTTTCATTTATTTGCAGATTTTGATTTTGCTAACCTCTAATGTTTTACTGAAGTGTTGTGTCCATAGCTAGGTACAATTTTCACACACACATTTTTGGCACCCACCGTGGGGCCCTGAAATGGGTTTCCATTTCTTTTCTATCAATTTTTATCTATTTTCTATCATTTTCTGATCAATTCTGCGATTTTATTATCTGTCCGTACAATTTTCGTACAAGTTTTGTTAGAAACTTGTGCCAAGACCCTTTGAGTGTTGTACGAAATTTTGCATTTTTTAGGCTCATACTAGAAACTACAAATTATCATTTGGAGGCTTCTTTTTCATGCGGGCAGATACCCACTGTCATACGAGTTTCCAAAAAGTCATGCCAGAGGTGACCCACTGTCGTATGAGACGTAACCCATTGTCGTATGAGACGTAACCCATTGTCGTATGAGTTTTGATACCAGGATTCATTTTTCGTTTCAGATTTTTACGTAGTTTATCAAATTTGATTTTCAGATTTGGACTAATGGCTAACCCTAACAATTGAACTCTACTGTTTATGATTAGTCTTTGCTGATTTTGATTGGGAAAGCACAACTAAATTGCTAAAACAGGTAAAATCTACTAAGCGCATTGAGAGGAATTCAGGTATTCTTTTACAACTGATAACACTTCAATTTGGACATTTAAAATGAACTCTCTTGTGTCAAGCTTGTGTGACTTTTCTTGCTTTCATATCATAGACTTCATTTTTTGGGCTATAAAATGAACATAGATTTGCTTTCTGCATATCTGTTACACAGTAAATAGGCCCTATGAACACTATTTGTGGATGATCTTGAGAGAGTGGGCTTCTTTCACTTTTTCATGCATGAGAAGCTCTTCTTGATGAAGGATCCCCTTGTAGGTAGGGAGGATACTTAGATTGTCTTGCATTCTACTGGGGTTTTGAGTCTTCAGCTTTTGATTGATACATTCTCTCTCTAGAAAGATTGATAGAGAATAAGTTGTTGACATCACAGATCTTGGTGAGATAATTTCAATCTTAGCATGTTGGATTAATCTATCTGCTTTGTTTTGGTGAAGTGAAGAGGTTAGGGGATTATGTTCTACTTCCTTTTTAAATAGTACTAGAAACCTAGATCCTTAAATCTGATCTAGTCTCCCTGTGGTATCTTTTGTGAGTCACCTTTAGAGACAGTTAACTGTAGTGGACATTCCCTTAATTGGGTCAACCACATAGACGGAACCTCAAGTGGTAATAGCCATTTTCATCATGGTAGCAACAACCACTATATTTGTCATGGTAGCAACAACCGCTATATAAATGTCCTTATCAAGGAAATCTTCATAGGTGTGGTCTCTTTTTGGGCTGTTAGATCTCCCTAGCAGCTCTTGATTGATTAAATTCTTAGACTGTGTCAAAACCCTGGTGCGCCTGGATTAGAGTTCGCCCCTCTTGAGATCATAAAAGTTGTAGAGTCAGACCATTACTACAAACACTAGTGAGGCCTATTTTTTATTTTCTAGGACTATGTGCATTATTGAAAAACTTTTGAGAACATACACAAGTAGCATTTCCTGGGATTAGCACAATAAGTCACTATTGCTTGTTTATGCGCAAGGTTTCTTTTTCCCTTGTTCATTGTTTTCAAATGATTGCTTGCTTCCCTTGCTTGTTGTTTTGCATGCTTGACATATACTTGGTTACTTGAGATGAACTATTATACAGATCTTCAAACCTGGACAGAAAACTTTGCCAACAATCTGAAATTGAAAACCTTAAATTACAAAATCTGAAGCAAAATTCCTTTCTGGAGTCAAAAGTCATCCCACAGGATCAAAAAGTCATACAAGTTTTGCCAAAAGTTATTTCAGAACCCCTTGATTGTCGTACAAGAGTCTATACATTGTCTTACGAGCTTTGTTAGAAAAAGTCAAGAAAATTAAACCCTGGTGTCAATTGTCGTACGAGTTTTGTCAACTATTGTGCCAGAGCTTACCTAGACTCGTACGAGCCTGGAGAAACTCATATCAAAATTTTCAAAAAAGTTGTTAGAAACTTGTCAAATTTGTTAGGAATCCAATTTTTGCAGCCTATTTCTAGATTCTATTAGAAAATTCATTGTGTCAAGAACATAGCAGAAACTAGAAAGACTTCAATCATTTTCCTAAAGTGGTCTCTTGAGTCTGATTTAGTCTTCTAATTTATCGATTTGAGTCTTTTTCATCTTGTGTCAAAACCTTGTCAACATTATCTTCAATTCAGTCTTTGTCTAAAAATGGCTAAGTGTTGTGAGCTCGTGTCTGCCATCTTTTGGGTGTCTACCCATACTACTAGGGCACAATATCCTTCATTTACATCCAATCTAATCTTCAATCAATCCAATCTTGACAAGGTTTTGTCATTTGATCTTCTTGAATCAATCCATTCTTCAGTTTCCTTAATCTTTCTCTCTTGCTTCACCTAAGGTTAATGGTGGAAACCAGAGCTTCATCACGAAAACAAAGAGAAAAACCCGAAATCTCTTTAGAGGCATCTTCTATGATTTCTCAGACCATTCATCAATCCTTCAACATAACTAAATTTTTAGAAGATGCTCTTGGAAATCTTTATTTAATAGGCGGTTACATCACCCCTCCTGCATCAACCCACATAGGTCATCAAGCAACTCCTCATCAATCAATCCTTGGTAGTTATCTCAACAACACTATGTCTCAAGGAGGAGGCACAAGCCAAGGTTCCCAAGGACATCAATCCCAACATGGTGTGGATCAAGAACCCACACCTTCTGAAATTGCTCGATATCAAAATGATGATGACTTCAAGAAAATGATGACGCATTTCTTGAAGGAAGATAGAGAAACATACTTCCTAGAGTTAGCTCGTTAAGGTGCTAAACTTCCTCCCAACTTTAATGTTCAAGATATCATTACGCATGAGGAAGAAACTCCAATCACCGCTATGATGAAATAAATGCATGTCATGCAAGTCAAGCTCAACAAACTCAAAAAAGAGAAGGAACCTAAAGAGTTCTCCATGGAAGCTCTATGCCCTTTTTCATTTGATAAAGACTTGTACATGCCGTCATTCCCTAAGCGAGTGGAAATACCTAAATACAATAAGTATGATGGAAACTCTGATCCTCAAGATCATGTTAGAGAATTCTATACTCAATCTATGGAGTTCATGCATGAACCAACCTACCTAATGCATCTTTTACCTTGATCTCTGGGAGGGTCAGCTATTCATTGGCTCTCAAAAATGCCTCCAACAATCAAAATTTTTGAGGAGTTAATCAAACTGTTCTATCAACAATACTCCTACAACATCCAACATCCGGTCACCATGATCGATATCTACAATCTGAAATAGATTTCAAGAGAATCATTCCCAACTTTTCTCAAAAGATGGAGGAAATTTTTTTCTCTATATGCTAGACCTATTCTAGAAACTGAGAAGCTGGAAATTTTCATCAACAATCTTGTTCCAGAACTCAACTACCATATTCAAATGCAAAATCATACATCCTTTGATAAAATGGTAGAAAATGCAATCAAAATTGAGAAAGTACTTGTACAAAAAGGAGACATATCACTTCAAAAGGACAAGTATGAATCTGGATCTAATTCTAAAGATAGGCAAAAATTGGAATGAGAATAAAGGCATTGTTACAAATGGCGTTGTTGATACTATCCATGCCCCATCTAAGGCACCCACTTTCAATCTCATTGTTGGCACCCAAGCCATCAAAGCTTCTGAAGCTAAAGCAATAGAATCTAACAAGAAGTCATCTGACTATAAACCTTGGGCTATAGATGCTAAACGTAAGTTTACTCCTCTTGGAGAATCCTTGGAATCCACCATGAAAACTTTGTTGGCCAACAACATCATCTCCTTGCCTAAGATAAATGTATTTGATCTTGAACCTAAACCAAAATGGTGGAGAGAGAATGATTTCTGTGACTTCCATCGCAACAAGGGTCATAAAACTAATAACTGCATCCACTTGAAACACATCATACAAGAAAAAATTGATAATAGAGAAATTGTAATTGATAATCATAAAAGCAATAATGATCATACAACATTCACAGACCATTCCTGAAACATGGTCAAGGAGATTCATCTTCTTAGCCTAATGTGGCTGCTAAAGTCAATTAAGCCTACTCTAGAAACAATGTTGTCATCAATATGGTTGAACCATGCCTATCTGAGCGTTGCAATGTCATCACAATTGTAAGAAAAGATAGAGAAAATCAATCAGCAAATGCAATTACTCGATCACAAGCTCAGGCGCATCTGCAAGGACAAATCTTGGATTCATCAAATGTCCCTAAGATTCCTTTCAATCTTTCATCTATTTCTAAATAGAAGGCCACCTCTAAATCAAATCCTAAAGAGATGAGGCCAAGATCATACAATATTGTCCAACAACTCCAGCATACAAATGCAAAAATCTCCATGTTTGAGTTGCTTCAGATATCTCCATCTCATAGAGCTATTCTAGATAAAGCTCTACTCGGATCCAATGTTCCTGACAACCTTGATTTAGATAGATTCTAGACTATGGTTGGTCATCTGATGTCTCCACAGTATATCTCCTTTTCAGAGGAAGATGATAATTCCTTGAGTCATCTGCATAACCAACCCTTGCACATTGAAGTCTTAATCCAAAACCATCGTGTCAAACGCGTGTTGATAGATGGAGGCACTGGTCTCAACATTTGTTCTTGCAGCTTGGTCACACAATTGGGATTCTCTAAAGCTACCATTGATCCTAAGAAGAAGATAACTATCAAAGCATATGATGAGCAAGAAAGATCTTCCAAAGGAACTATCGTCTTACCTATCAGAACGTGACCTGTTATCAGAGACACCATATGTCAAGTTCTTGATCTACCTTTGGCTTACAACATCCTTCTAGGGAGACCCTGGATACATGAAATGAGAGCCATTCCTTCCACATAACATCAATGTGTGAAATTTCCTTATGAAGGAGTAGCGGTGACAATTCCAGTTGACCTATCTATAACTTGCAATGCATTGAAAGAAAGTGTTGATAAATTTGTTCCTAATAATAGAGAATCTTCCACTAAGCAGATAGACATTGCTTCAACATCCAAGATGGAAGACATTGCTAAAGAAGTACAAATTAAAGACAATGGTATGGGAGAATATACAATGGAACCTATTTTATCTCTCACATCTCTCCCTTTGTCCCCTAAATCTTATGGACAACCGTCTGACAAAGTAAAATCCACAGCTAAAGAATCTCAGGTCATATTCAATGGAAGCTTTGTCACAGAACAAGTATCTAAACAAGAGTTTGAGGAAGAAGTTGTGCTTGCATGGTTATACAGGGATGAGTCTCAATCCCAATCAGTCTAGAAATGTGACTCCACTTCAAGAAAAATTCCTCAGAAGTCATATGGACCAGGGGATAAATTAATCACAAAAATGGGATATACTAGAAAAGGACCTCTAGGACTACAAGGTAAGGGTCTTCTATCACCTCTTGATCATCGTGGCTGAACAAACAAGAATAAAACAAGTCTAGGATATAAGAAGAAGTTGTTCTATCTTAGCAAAAACTCTCCACATGTCGTAGAATAGATTGAACCATCCACAACAATTCAACCAAAGGAAGAAACAACAAAACAATCTGACAGTGATGATTTAGACACCACTGATGAGCTCATTCCTTATGAGTGTTTGCCTAAAGAAATAAAAGACCTCCTTGAAGTTGAAGATGATCTAGTAAAAAGAATAAATGTAGTAGAAACACAAGAACCTACTATAGAACAAGAGATAGTTGCACCATAAGAACCAACTAATCTTGAAGACAATCAAATAGACAAAGAAGAAGGTGGTGGCTATTTTGAAATAGATTTTCATGAATATGAATTCAAATCAAAATTTGAGGGTAACCCTTCTTGGGGTATCCATCCTAACTTTACACACATTCTCAGATTTCCTAGATGCATAGATGAGGAATCAAATGACTATGAATGGGGATTCATTCCAGAGGAAGATGAGCTTATCACATAAAAACATATTGATGTTGTTCACCAATATGCACCTAAACCCAAGGTAAGTCTAGAGCGAAATAATGAACTTAACGAGTCTAATCCACCGATGGATGAAGTGGACTCCCACAATGACATTGAGCCTATTCATGAATTGAACATTTTGAGTTGTAATATCACCTTCGAACTTGAGAGTCTGGTTAGGACCAATGATGATAGATCGATATTCGTAAACACTATTTCCCAATCCTTCCCCACTTTGACTATCAAGCATCCTAAACTTCTTGACCAAACCTCCACAAATCTGAGCCAAGGTATCTATACTTTTCCAAATGACTATGCCCTTGCTTGCTACCTCAATGCAGTTGAGCCTATGATGACTTCCATCAGTGAACTGAGTGTTAGCATGATGGAGTCAGACATCAAGTATCTTAATCAAAAGAATAGAAATAAAAATAAATATAAAAGGAGTTCTGAGGGTGAAAACCACTTTGTGGCAGTCTTAGAACCTACAAAAGTAAAAATAAAAAATGGCGTATACGAAGGTGAAAACCTCTTTGAGGCACCTAAGGATGAGATTTTTATGTCCTTATGAGTCATTTATAGGATAGATCTCCAGTTCTAATTGAGCCCACTCAATCTATCAACTTGGGAACAACAAAAGAACCACAGTTGATCCATGTAGCACAATCCTTATTAGAAGAAGAAAAGCAAAAATTTACCACATTCCTAATAGAAAAGAAGATCAACTTTGCATGGAAATATTTAGATATGCCAAGGTTGGATCCTGATCTTATAATGCACCATTTATCTATAGTTCCAGGGGTCAAACCTGTTAAGCAAAAATTGAGAAAGATGCATCCACATATTGCACTCTTGGTCAAAGCTAAATTAGAGAAACTACTAAAAGCTGGATAAATCCGTGTTATTGATTATGTTGAATGGATCTCAAATATTGTACCTATATCAAAACCAGACAAATCTATAAGAGTATGCATAGATTTTAGAGATGTAAACAAAGCATGCCCTAAGGATGATTTTCCACTACCTAACATTGATATGATAGTGGACATGACTGCGGGCTTCGATATGTATTCTTTAATGGATAGTTTTTTTGGATACAACCAAATAAAAATTGCTCCAGAAGATCAAGAGAAAACTACTTTCACATGTGCATGGGGTACTTTCTATTGGAACGTCATGCTATTTGGGCTTAAAAATGTAGGTGCTACATATCAAAGAGCTATGACGTCTATTTTTCATGACATGATGCATCGAACTATGGAGGATTATGTTGATGATACTTTGGAAAAATCTATGATAAGATCTGAACATCTAAATGATTTGAGCAAAATACTAGATCGAATAGAGAAGTTTAGTCTCAGACTGAACCCTAAGAAGTGTGCTTTTGGTGTCACTTCTAGAAAGCTCTTAGGCTACATTGTTTCAAAGAAAGGAATTGAAGTAGATCCAGCTAAGGTTAAAGCTATGATGGAGATGAAACATCCCAAGAATATCAGTCAAATGAGAACATTACAAGGGAGAGTAAAATCTATTAGACGCTTCATATCTGAGCTAGCTGACATATCACAACCTTTCACGAAAACATTACATAAATGTGTGACTTTTGCATGGAACAAGGAATGTGAAAATAACTTTAATCATATCAAGAAATATCTATCAAATCCTCCTATTTTGATGCCTCCTATTCAAGGGAAGCCATTGATCTTATATGTCTCTGCCATAGATACATCACTAGGGGCATTACTAGCACAACATGATGAGAACAAGAAGGAAAGGGCTATATACTATATCAGTAGAACATTGGTAGCATATGAGAAGAAATATTCAATGATTGAGAAAGCTTGTCTAGCTATGATCTTTGCATCACAAAAATTGAGACATTACATGTTAGCTCATACCACACATTTGGTAGCTAAGATTGATCCACTAAAGTACCTACTAAGAAAAGCTTCCCTCACAGGTAGATTAGCTAAATGGGTAATGTTATTAAGTGAATTTGACATTGAATATGTTGAAAGAAAAGCTATCAAGGGCCAAGTTATTGTTGATCAACTGGCTGACGCACCATTGTTTGATGATACACCAATGCAAATGGAAATCCTAGATTCCTCTATCATGAATCTTTCTTCTAGAGCATGGAAGCTATTCTTTGACGGCTCCTATACACTAAATGGATCTGAAGCAGGCATATTGTTCATCAATCCTCAAGGATACTCAATCCCTAAAGCATTCAGAATCAATTTTCCTTGCACAAACAATATTGTTGAATATGAAGCTCTTCTTAACAGCATGATAATACCAATTGAGTGGAGTATAACAAAACTACGTATTCATGGAGACTCACAACTTGTAATCCACCAAGTCAATGATGTGTATCAAACTAAAGATGGAAATTTGATCCCATACAAGAGAATGGTAGATGATCTAAAGAAATATTTCATATCTATCACCTTTGAGAAAATTCCTAGAACAAAGAATAAGGCTGCTGATGCTATTGAAATGCTATCTACCTTATTACAACAACCCAAACATGAGCTACGCTATGATTTCCTAGTGGAAGCACTATCTTATCCTGCATATGATTCCCCTGATATCTGCATGATCTGCACTATTTTTGGTCATGATTCATCTCGATACAAAAACCTTTTCTCCTATCTCCAAGACCAAATCATTCTTGATTCCTTCAACCACCATGAGAAATGATACCTTATCTGAAATGTATCCCGGTATGTCATCATTGGTCACGATCTATACAAATGAGGTCTAGATGGTACACTCCTTAGATGTTTAGAATGGGAAGAGTCTCAATGTGCATTAGAGGAAGTACATGATGGTATTTTTGGATCACATTCCAATAGTTTAACACTAGCTCAAAAACATAATTAGGGTTGGGTACTATTGGCCTAAAATGGAAAAAGAGGCTATCAAGTTTGCTAAGAACTATCAAAAGTGCAAAGTACATGGTAACTTGATTCATGCACCAAGGAGAGATCTAATTCCCTTTACTACACAATGGCCTTTTCATCAATGTGCATTTGATCTTATAAGAGCCATACATCCTCATTCTTCTAATGAACATACCCATATCATTACAGCTACAGACTATTTCACAACGTGGGTAGAAGCAGTCCCTTTGACTCAAGCAACTGACAAGCAAATATCAATATTCATTCTGAACTACATCATATGTCGGTATGGTATTCCACATTCTATAGTCACAAATAATGGTGGTCAATGCAAGAATAGAGACTTGGATGATCTATGTGCTAAATTCAAGATTACACAACATTGGAAATCAATCTACTATCCTCAAGGGAACGGACAAGTAGAGGCTTCAAACAAGAATCTATTGAAAATCTTGCATTGGATAGTTAATAAAACAAGAAGATACTGGCATCTCATGATTAATCCAGCTCTTTGGGCCTACAAAACAAGTATTAGAATTCCCACTAGGGCTACACCATTCACCTTAGTTTATGGTCTAAAGTGGTACTACCTATTGAAGTTGAAATCCCATCACTAAGAATTAGAATGCATGGTCTAGTAACTGATGATGACTACAGAGTGTCTAGGTTGCAAGAACTTGAACTACTAGATGAGTGCAGAAAAGAAGTGTATGATCATCTCAGAGTATATCAGAAGAGAATGTCTAGAGGTTACAACAAGAAAGTCAGACACAAAGAATTTCAGGTTGGCGATCTAGTCTTGAGAAAGAATCCTAAAAATCAATCACATAGAGAATGCAAGGGGAAGTTTGAACCCAACTGGTTGGGTCCCTTTGTTTGTTAGGAATGAATGCTAGATGTTGGCAGTCATTCTGTAGCAGTTGTTGTTGCATTCATGACTATGATTGTCATTGATGTCAACACAGTGATCTTCTGGAGACTAGCAGAGAAGCAGACAGTATTTTGATTAGCGCACGTGGGATATTGTAGATATAGATATGTGATGTTGAGTTTATATTCTTTGATATGTTATTTTTCTATGGTTAAGAGCATAGACATAAATTCATTTATTCATAAAAGTTATGAGCATTTTGGTGGAAGCAGTATTCAGGCAGTGTTCCTGAGTAGCAGTTTGTGGAAATCGGATGATATCTCCTAATCAGGATGGAATCTGGTTTTGCACAGTTAAAGGGAAGGTTGAGACACATTGATAGTGATGTGGTTCATAGCACAAAATTTGAGGTCACACGAGTGAAGAGTTATTACATCTGGAAGCTGACAGTTTTGTGTAATTCTGATGTAGCGTGTGGAAACTTTTATTTTGTATTTGTGTGCCGACTCATTTGTAATTATTTGAGTGTGGTATAAAGGAAGGAATGTTTTTCTTTATTTTTTAATGAGTAGAAATGTGAAATAAGTGTGAGCATGGTATGGTTGAATGCGAATGTAAGCATGAAGTGAAGAAAAGAGCTAATGAAGTTGTGAAAGTGAAATTGTGAAGGAAGACATGTGAAGTATAGAGATTTGGAATTGAGATCTGATGTAGCAATGAGTGCGGTTTGGCATAGTAAGAAGGTAACATATTTCATATTATTCTGCTGAATAATATTAAGATTATTTGGACAGTGAGTTCAGTGATCTTACCTTGAAGCTGTTTGGGCAGTGGGTCCTTCTGTCTTCCATAACTCCTAATAGGGTTAGAATCTTTTAACAGGGATTCAAAATCTCCTAACAGGGATTCATATGTATTGAATGTATTTCATAAGACTCCTAACAGAGTCCATCCTTTCACAAGGAATATTTATATTAGTGCATCTTTTGTGGGCATCATTCCCACCGGGGTTTACTCTTTGATCAAGAGGTTCCCTAGTCAACATATCTTGTGTTATTGTGTCATTGTGTATGAATATCTTTCTATGGTTGGTAATTACATTTCTTACATGGTTAAATGTTGTTGAAGTTGATAAAGGTTATAATTATCTGATAACTGATTCACCCCCCCCCTCTCAGTTATCTTGGTGGACTTTACTTTCTAACAATTGGTATCAGAGTAGCAGGTCCTTGAAAGAAAAGTTTAACAGCTTAAGGAGATCCATGGTGAATTTCAGGAAAGAAAGCCCTAAGTTTGATGGAGTAAATTTTGATAGCTAGAAAGAGAAGATGAAGACACATCTACTATGTTTAGGACTAGGTTATTGGTTGATTACAAAGAATGAGAAGACTATCATTGGAGAAGATAATCTTGAGACAGGATCTAAAGATGAGCTAGATCTATTCATGTGTAACATACTTGCAAGAGAAGAACTTTTGACAACACTTCCAAAGAATGAATACAGTCAGGTAAAATGTTTAACAAAATCCCATGAAATTTGGAAAGCCTTACACTCTACTTTTGAAGGTGATGAACATGCTAAGAGAGCTAGATTACATAATTGGATATGTGCATTTGAAGATATAAGAATGATGGAAGATGAATATGTTAGAAGCTATATTGGTAGAATGTCAGAAATTGTTGTAGGAATAAAAGCTTGTGGAGGAACAAAGACAAAGAATGAAGTGATATGGAAAATTTTGAGGACATTAACTCTTGTATTTAAGCAGACAACATAGCTGATTGAATAAGTTATACCTTGTACTACAAACTTTACAAGAGAGACTCTTCTTGGAAGATTGGAAGCAACAGAAATGAACCTGAGGGTATTAGGAGATTTACCTAGAATGGAGACAACATTCAGTTCTCTTAATATTCTTCCTACTTTGTCAAGAAGTACCAGTGTGAGTCGAGATTATGCCAGCAGCAACAGATCTAGAAATGAAGAAGATAAGAAGATTGAAGAAGGTATTGCCTTGCTTGTGAAAAGAGAACCAGATGGTAAGAAAATTTTTAAATGTTGGACTTGTTAAGAATATGGTCATTTTTCATCTAAATGTCCTAAGAGAGTTAAGAAGTATAGAAATAATTTTAAGCCTAGAAGATCTAAGGAATGTTATTATGCTAATGATGAAGATCTTGAAGCTAGTATAGAAAGAACTTTGAGTGAAAGTGATACTGAGATTAATGATGAAATAGGATTTGTAGCAATTAAAGACGAGAAATCTGAATCTGATGTTAAGGAGGAAAAAGCATTAGTTTCCCAAGTTGAAAAGAAAGCTGATTGGATTATAGACAGTGGTTGTTCACATCATATGACTGGTGACATGAAGAAGTTCATAAAATTTAACAACTATGATGGAGGAATTGTTAGAGTTGGTAACAATGCACCTTGTTTGATTAAAGGTATAGGATCTATTACTCTTGATGGAAAGACTAATATTGATGATGTTTACTTTGTTGATGGATTGAAACATAATCTTTTTAGTGTCAGATAGCTAGTAGATAAGAGATATCAAGTTTGGTTTACTGAGAAAACTTGTGTGATAAAGGATAAAGATGGAAATCTAATTGGAAATGTATCTAGAACCAGAGGTAATGTATTTCAGTTGAATCCTACTGACATGACATGTTTGATTACTAAAATTGATGACATTTGGTTGTGGCATAGAAGGTTTTTTCATATAAACATTGATAACATTGTGAAAGTAAGTACTACACTTGCAGTAAGGGATTTGCCTAAAATTATGAAGCCTACTAACATGATTTGCAAAGAATGTGTGATGGCTAAGAAAAAGAGTTCATTTCCTAGTAAGAAGTTCACATCGGTAGAGAAGTTGGAGATTGTTCATACAGACTTAAGCAGTCCTACCAGGACTAGAGGATTCTATGGAGAAAGGTATTTTATGATTCTTGTTGATGATTTTACAAGAATGATGTGGATTGCATTTCTCAAAGAAAAATTTGAAGCATTTGATAAGTTTAAGATCATTAAGAATAAAGTTGAGAATGAATTTGGAATGAAGATTAAATGTTTGAGATCTGATAGAGGTGGAGAATTTACTTCTAGAGAGTTTAACACTTTTTGTGAAGTGAATGGTATTAAGAGACAGTTTTCAACCCCTAGAACACCTGAACAAAATGGTATTGCAGAAAGAAGAAACGGGTCTGTAATTGAAGCAGCAAGAGCTATGTTATTTGAGAATGATTTGGCGAAGACATTTTGGAGAGAAGCAGTGAATACAGTAGTATATACAATGAACAGAGTACAAATTAGAGTAGACACAGATAAGACACCTTATGAATTATGGTTTGGACATGCACCCTCAGTTAAGTATTTTAAAATTTTTGGAAGCAAATGTTATATAAAGAGAGATGATGATATTGGAAAGTTTGATCCTAGAAGTGATGAAGGTATTTTTCTTGGATATTCTTTGAAGAGCAAAGCATATAGATGTTACAATAAGAGAACTAAAACTATTGTTGAAAGCGCAAATGTTAAAGTTCATGAGAAGTTTAAAATTTAGGAAAGAATGCTTGACTATGAATCTGATGAAGAAGCTCATACTCAACCTAACATTGAAACTACTGAATTATTCTATGAGACTAACAGTGAATTATTGAATGAGAGTCCTGCAGAAGAAACTAGAGAAGAATCTATAGTTGAAGCAAGATCTGTAACTATGACACTGAATAGGTATATATTAAGATATCATCCTATTGAACAAGTTATTGGAAGTTTGGACAGAGGAGTTTGACTTAGAATAAGCTACATTTATGTTTGATTTCTCAAATTGAACCTAAATCTACTAATGAAGCTTGTGAAGGTGAACATTGGATTAATGCTATGAAAGAAGAACTAGATCAAATTGAAAAGAACAAGACATGGGAATTGGTCCCTAGACCTAAAGACAAGAATGTGATTGGAACTAAATGGGTATTCAGAAACAAGATGAATGAACAAGGAGAAGTAGTAAGAAACAAAGCAAGATTAGTTTGTAAAGGATACTCGCAGTAAGAAGGAATTGACTATGAAGAAAATTTTGCACCTGTGGAAAGAATTGAAGCAGTAAGAATGTTCTTGGCCTATGCATCTTTTAAGAAATTCAAAGTGTATTAGATGGATGTGAAATCAGCATTTTTGAATGGAGAATTGGAAGAAGAAGTCTACATTAAGAAACCTGAAGGTTTTCCTTTGACTCAAGAAGGAGACATGGTATGTAAAATGAAAAAAACATTATATAGACTAAAGCAAGCACCTAGAACTTGGTATGCTACACTGGATAAGTATTTGTTGAAATTGGGATTTACTAAAGGAACAATTGATAGCAATATGTATACAAAAGAAATTGAAAATGGTTTGTTGATCATAGTTATTTTTGTTGATGACATTATCTTTGGAGGAGAAGATGAAGCTAGTGACAAATTTGCTGATGAAATGAAGACTGAATTTGAAATGAGTATGATTGGTGAGATGAAATACTTTTTGGGATTACATATAACATAGAACAATTATGGTATCTTTGTATGTCAGACAAAGCACTTGAATGATTTGCTGAAAAGATTTGGAATGGAGAACTGTAAACCAATTGGAACACCTATGGTTACAGGACATAAACTATCTAGCAAAGATGAAACACTGGTAGTTGAGCAGAAGAAATACATATCCATGATTGGAGGATTGCAATACTTAACACATACTAGACTAGATATACAACATTCAGCTGGAATGGTAGCAAGATTTCAAGCTGAACCTAGAGAGTCACATTATGTAGTAGTAAAGAGGATACTGAGATATTTAAGAGGTACAATGGACTATGGATTATGGTATGAAAAATTTGATAATTTTACCCTATGTGCATATACAAATGTTGATTGGGGAGGTAGTGTTGATGACAAGAAAAGCACCAGTGGTGGAGCCTTTTTTCTTGGAGGAAGATTAGTTTGTTGGCTAAGCAAGAAGCATAATTGTATTTCACAGAGCATAGCAGAAGTAGAGTATGTAGCAGCAGCAAATAATTGTAACCAGATAATTTGGATGAAGCAGATGTTGAAGGATATTGGAATTAGGTTTGTTGAGCCTGTTTTCATACATTGTGACAACACCAGTACAGTCAGTATGTCTAAGAATCCTATTTTACATTCTAAGACTAAGCATATAGAGATCAAGTATCATGTTGTAAGAGAGAAAGTTGCTGAAAAATAAGTCAGACTGGAGTACATAAGCACAAAGGAACAAATAGTAGACATATTTACAAAGCCTTTGCCTAAGGATACATTTGAGTATCTAAGAGGTATGCTTGGGGTTATGCCCTAGCTTAATTTTGAGTAATGAAGCAGTTGGTTGCATATGTCCAGTGGTATATGAGCCCTATCTTTCTGGATTGGATCTTGGTACTTCCTCTATGGGGGAGTATCTGAGCTGAGTCACGAGGACTCTTGTGAATGTATTTTTCTGAACAGTGTCTATTGACATTGAGTTCTTGTTGACATAGTGATGAAATTTTTGTCATTAATGTCAATGGGGTAGAAGTGTACATGAAAAACCACTTGTACCATCTGTTGGAGAGAACTGAATAGGATAACGAAGCAAGATTTGAAATGTTTGTTAGAGCAGCAGTATTGGGTTTTTGGAACATTGGATGTTTTTCATCTATGTTGCCATCAATGCCAATGGGGGAGATTGTTAGAAATGAATGTTGGATGTTGGTAGTCATTCTGTAGCAGTTTTTGTTGCATTCATGACTATGATTGTCATTGATGTCAACACAGTGATCTTTGGAGACTACAAGAGAAGTAGAAAGTGTTTTGATTAGCGCACGTGGGATATTGTAGATACAGCTATGCAATGTTGAGGTTATATTCTTTGATATGTTATTTGTCTATGGTTAAGAGTGCAGATAGAAATTCATTTATTCATAAAAGTTATGAGCATTTTGGTGGAAGCAGTATTCAGGCAGTGTTCCTAAGTAGCGGTTTGTGGAAATCAGATGATATCTCCTAATCGGGATGGAATCTAGTTTTGTGCAGTTAAAGGGAAGGTTGAGACACATTGATAGTGATGTGGTTCACAGTGAAAACTTTGAGGTCACATGAGTGAAGAGTTATTACATCTAGAAGTGGACAGTTTTGTGTAATTCTGATGTAGCGTGTGGAAACTTTTATTTTGTATTTGTGTGCTGACTCATTTGTAATTATTTGAGTGTGGTATAAAGGAAGGAATGTTTTTCTTTATTATTGAATGAGTAGAAATGTGAAAGAAGTGTGAGCATGGTATGGTTGAATGCGAATGTAAGCATGAAGTGAAGAAAAGAGCTAATGAAGTTGTGAAAGGGAAATTGTGAAGGAAGACATGCGAAGTACAAAGATCTGGAATTGAGATTTGATGTAGTAGTGAGTGCGGTTTGGCACAGTAAGAAGGTAACATATTTCATATTATTTTGCGGAATAATATTAAGATTATTTGGACAGTGAGTTCAGTGATCTTACCTTGAAGCTGTTTGGGCAGTGGGTCCTTCTATCTTCCATAACTCCTAATAGGGTTAGACTCTTTTAACAGGGATTCAAAATCTCCTAACAGGGATTCATATGTACTAAATGTATTTCATGAGACTCCTAACAAAGTCCATCCTTTCACAAGGAATATTTATATTAGTGCATCTTTTGTGGGCATCATTCCCACCAGGGTTTACTCTTTGATCAAGAGGTTCCCTAGTCAACATATCTTGTGTTATTGTGTCATTATGTATGAATATCTTTCTATGGTTGGTAATTACATTGCTTACATGGTTAAATGCTATTGAAGTTGATAAAGGTTATAATTATCTGATAACTAATTCACCCCCTCTCTTAGTTATCTTGGTGGACTTTACTTTCTAACATTGTTGTCACTGCTACTTTTGACTCTGGAGCCTATCAAGTCTCAATAACTAAAGGAGAACAGCTCCGAGAACCAATCAACATTCTCCATCTGAAGAAATTCTACACCTAAGGCATTCAGTCATTACAAAATGTCTTGAAAAAAATCATAAAAATTTGAAAAAGTACTAAAAACATGAACATCTTGGTGAAAACCTAGCAATAGGCACCTTGATGATTCACAAAAAAAATAAAAAAGAGTAAAAATACAAAAAAATTGAAAAAATGAAAAATACAAAAAAATGAGAAAAAGAAAAAGTGCCTTGGTGAAAACCTGGAAACAGGTGCCTTGGTAGCAAAATTGAATCTCTACCAAGATGGTGAAAACCCGGCAAGCGGGCATCACTTGTTTCAAAATGCTCCATCTATTAGCGCAATCTTGGTCTTTCCCATTTTTCAGTCTTGCTTTAGTTTGTACATATCTCCCATTTTGTTTTCGCATTCCTATTTTCAATAAAGTTGGTCTGTACACCAATAAGTTCAAAGCGTCTGTATCCTGTCAATGTTCAAACTTGGGGGTAATCACAGTCATATCCTATGGCCTCTAGTGTATCTTAGACATGTCATATCTAGTTGGATTCCTTTGAAGCTTCATCTAAGTCAGTCTATCTATCTCCTCTCTAGAAAGGAATTTGTATCTACAACAACATAATAAAACATCAACACAATGGAAAACAATCTATGCTTTTACATGCTTTTATCTCCTTGTATGCTTACTGATTCGCATTGAGATTTTTATGTATTTTTTTCCCTCAAGCTCTTCGATGATGTCCTTTATTGGATTTAGAGAGTGATGACTGGGGGAAAAATCTTTTCTTTTCCTTCTGTGTGTATGTGAAAATCTAACAACTTTGGAAATTCTAGATTGAAATGGTGTCCATCTGTAAGAGCCTCCATCTCGTATTGGATGGCCATGCGTACCTCAACCATTGATACCCAGAAAATTCAAGGAAGTTTGATCTAGCTATTGTATTTTTGAGTGAATTCTTACTCCTACTATGAAACACGATCTTACCTAAGGATGTGAATGATAAAGGGTCACTACGGGTAATTCACACTAGATTTAGAATGATCTCTTGACTGCTTGATGTGTTTGTGACCGCAAGGTGTATTCAAGTCATCACGACGTATGTGTTTTGATGCTTATACAAATTTCTATATCAAAATGGACATGATATTCAAGTCATCCTGGTGTTTATGCCTTGGTGCTTATATCTAATCCGACATTCTGAAAACAAAATCAATATTCATATGTCCATGGTTGTCTCGCCAGTGGGTGTTGTATTGATTCTTGTGCATACAAATCAATATTCATATGTCTATAGTTCCCTAACTAGTGGATGTTGTATTGATTTATCCAGTTACCTACTAAAAGTTCAATGATGTAAACAAATCGACACATGATCAGTGACTAGGTCCTAGGTCTTAGGTTTGCATTTCATTTTGCATGTCACTTTGCACTTTGCATGATTGCATGATCTCAAAAATTTTTGAATACACTCAAAATGCCTAAATGATTCTTCAAACCTAAAATTAAACTTGACATGAAGAGCTAAATCTCTCACGAAGGTTTCCTCACAGAACCGCAAGCAATCCCCATCCTAGGTTAAACATCCTTTTTGACATAAGACTGAGTACTTGTCTTCATCAATCCCTGCAAAACATATCATGTGTATTGTTGCATTTACATTGCATTTCATGATCAATTTCATCTATTGCATTACATCCATGTGCATTTAACATTGCATCGCATAATCAAAATCATACATTTTCATACATTTTCCGTAATCAATTACATTTGCATAACATCCATACATTTGAAAGAAATCATTATATTGCATAAATCTATACATACATTCTACACTACTCATAGAATTTACATCACATGATATCATCATAAATCAAAACATGACAAGTACAAATGAAGTCATAACTAAAATCTCGATCTCATATATATCATATAACTCAAAATATTCCATGGTGCACTACTAGCACAAGGTACAAAAGAATGAGCTCATGTGAGCTATAGTAGTATATATGAACAAAATGACAAAAATATTAGAATATCTAGACAGATCAGCTGTCTGCTTGATCCTCTGCATCTGGTGGAGGTGGTGGTGGTGCATTAGGCACTACCTCAGCTCGAGGTGCCTTGGCTCCCTCTAAAGCTATCATGTATGGAGAGTATGTCGGTACTCTTTGACCAACATGAACAACAACATAATAGGTAGAAACATAGTAGGTAGCTCGAGAGGTCTGATGTGTCACCTCTACTTGTAATCTCCTATTCTCCTCTCGAAGCTTTGATCACTGTCTGTCAGCCTTTGTGAATCACTCCTTAAAATGAGCACTATGTACTGTCAAATCCCTCACCTGTAATCTCAAGCATCTAACCATCTCCTGAGGAGTCTATGCTACACTAGGATTTGCATCTGTCATAGGCATCTCTATATCTCTAGCTAGCTTATTAGTAGCCTCTGTTGATAAGCCTTAGGGCATCTCACCTCAGCACCAAGATCAAAATCTATATCATCTTGTGAAGGATCAGGACCAACACCTACATACTACTCAGCATCGAGTACCTCATCTACACTGCTAACACTGCCTAAAGTACCACTCTCGCCTCTAGTATATCTCCTCTGTAAAACTACAGGCATGCCTATTGTAGCACTAGTAGGAAAAGGTGGTCTCATATGACCAGATGGTCTCTGTGGATTCATGATTTCTCTCAGCCTTGAAGGTGTAGGCTAGGGCATCAGAATCTATGCATCTTGGCATCTCTGCCCTTGACCCATAGGAGCACCTATCACATCCATAGCCTCCTCCATTGAAGGTATCAACTCTGTGGGATCTAAATATATATATATATATATATATATATATATATATATATATATATATATATATATATATATAGGATGCTCGATGAGCCAAGCAATGTATCCATCTATAACTCTGGCATCTATGAAATCTGAAGGGTAGTCCCAGTCTCTGCCGACATAGCCTCTATACTCCTGTGTACAAAGAGCATAAGACAATCAAGGGCCCCATCCTAATCCAAGCTCTTTAACTATCTGTGCATAAGAAGCATGATCCTGTGGTGCATCGTGAATGATGCCATATTGCTGCCACACTCTGGTAATGATAAAATGCTCAAGCACTATGGTAAACCACCCAATCAGCACTCGAAAATGGAAAAAGTGACTAAATTTCTCTCGAGCGGTAGGCCAGGCCTCTATCTGTAGATATGGATGCTAAATCACAAATGTACTATCATCAAGGTAGCATCTCCAATACTCAACATGGCCCATGCGCACCTATGTGACATATCCTAAATATATATAAATCACCAGTTCATGTGGCTGGCGCTGACTCTGGCATACTAGTCTACATACTAGGATATGCTCCAAGGCCCAAATCTGAAGTACTAAAGCACTAGAAGCAAAGGACTTGCTCTCTTGATACACAATCTTGTGCATCTTAGGGAACATGTGAGCCAGCATACACTGACCCTAACCCACCTCAGACGGAGTGGCCATCAAACATGCAACCATCAGGGCCCATCCCATCAAGAGACCATTCTACTGATAGGCAGACATAATAATACCTCCTATCATGTTGGCTATAATACACTCTAACCTATGGGTCTTCCCATAGCGTTGAACTAGAGTCTCCTAGGAAATAGAACCGGTAAGTTGTGTCTCATCTCCAAACAATCATTTGAAAGCATGTAATCCAAGGCTCCCCGAACTCACATAATCAAGGTGTGGACCATGGAATGGAATACAAAGTATCTAATAGACATCCTCCGATGTAATTGTGATCTCTCCTATAGGGAGGTGGAAGGTCTGAGTCTTTGAGTGAAACCTCTCAATCAATGCAATCAGAAGTCTATGGTTCACCCTAATCTCAGGCAACCAGATAAGATACTCAAAGCCACATGTAGCAAGATGTACCCTCATCGAGTTGGGCAGTGAAACACATAACTTCTGAGTCACCGGGTGTGAGATGTGAACATGGAAATCAAGATAGATGACCTATACAGCACAGAAACAAGGAATTCTATCAGTTACTTGGTTGAAAAATAGGCTAAACATATAGAAATTAAAAAGTTGACTATCTCATAAGGTACATTAAATGCTCAGAAAATAACCTAAGAAATCAGACAATTTAAAATTTTGACCTAAAAAGGTGTTTTTAGCTCATTGTTTTCCATACGACAATACAATCTGGAATCAAAACTCGTACGAGTTTCAGTAGCTTCTCAGGCGACAAACCATGGTTATATGACAATGTATGTCTTCCTGTACAACATATGAGGGACCCGATGAAATGTTGTATGACTCTTGGGTCCCTCTCATATGAGTTTCTAGGGGTTCTGGGATGACACTCTAAATGAAAGTGAAAAGTCGTACGAGTCCAAGTGGACAGTCGTACGAGTTTCCGTGCATGCGAAAATTGAAAAATTTTAACGTATGAAAAAAGTCCTTAAAATGCTAAAAATATGCAAAAATGGAATTTACAAAGAGGCATAGAGGTCCACTTACCGGATGCCCATACTGCAGAGGTCGCTGATGTATCCAGTTGTGCTCAAAACGGTGGGAAGAGACAGGTACCTTCATCTCGGCCATTTTCTGGTTCAGAGGGATCCACAAAGGTTTCAAAAGTCAAATGTGAATAATAAATTTAAAATGACCCTTTTGGCCCTTATATAGCTTTTGACCTAATTTTCAAAAGTGCTCCGTTTTCTACAAAAATTGCACCCTTGGCTAATTTCAACATTTTCAAGATAAAAATTGAAATTTGAGATCGTTTACTATGTCAAAATCATGATTTAAAATTTTCAGACCTAGGACGGCTAACTGCTTGCATAATCAACCTTCTAAACATCAAAGAAATCCATTATTCAACTTAATTGATTATCTTACATCAAACTATCAAAATTTCAACTTGGTCACCAATGGTCAACTCATGGTCAAACCTAGTCAAACTTGGTCTCTAAGACCTTCAAACGATGCAGAACGCATTCTCGAACATGTATAACCACTTCTCAAATCAATTAACATGCTTCTAAACCATTTAACATTGACTTTTCTTGTCAGATATGAATTTTCATCCCAAAGGGGGCATGGTATTGCACATCAATCAAGTCTGTAAATCAAATCTTTCCTCAATAATCAAGACAACAACCACGTCTAGTTGCTGATTCATCAAAAGACCTCATCATTTGGGGCACATCGCTTGGGGCATATTAGATTCATCAAGATCCATATCAATCTTGTATCCTAATCAATCTTGTAAACTGTATCAAGCTTTTCGTAACCATCGATTCATTAGTGTTATTTCCTTGGTTCTTCATAACTGAAGGGTTCAGATGTGATACCACTATGATTCCTCTAGACATTCAGGTCTAGAATCAGGTCACTCACTTCTTCATAATCATAAGGTTCAGAATCAGGTGTTTTGACACTTTTTTGTAATCACCGGTTCATTGTTGCTATAGTTAACATTATCTTTGGTCAATCATGACCTAACATCCTCAAATTTTTCAGTCGATTTCTATCTCAGAATTGGTTCATCTTTCAAATCAGTTTCATACATCTTTATCAAACACAGAATAATCTTTGAACCACTGTGCTTCACAAAGTAATTCAAAGAGGGGCAAAATGTAATACCCCAAGAATGGGCTATAGGTTCATTAACCTCTTACATCTTCAAATCGAATGAAATCGACATCAAAGTCCTAACCCAAGGCACATCTGCACATCAAATCATCGAATCCTAATTGATTTCATCTTAATTCTACATCAGAGAATATTCCTTATTTATCCTAATTATCTTTGATTTAATAATTATTTGGCGATAAATCCTATTTATCCTAAAGTTTGATTAATTGAATATTCTAAATATTTAATTAATCAGATTTAATACTTCCACTTAAATATTTAATTAGATTTAATTTTATTTATTCCTAAATTGTATTATTTAATTTTGACAATAAATCAAAAATCTCATGACTGATTGATTAAATTCCTATTTAATTAATTAATGTCAGTTGTCAATATTTAATAATATAGTTTTGAATAAAAGTTTAATTTAATAATTGATTAACCCATGCATCAATTATTCTTAAATTTAAAATTAGTTAAGTTGAAGATAAATCACTTTATTTATTTAATTAATTCATAATTATCTATGCACGTTTGAAGGAGCAGTTAAACTTTAAATCACTTATTTAATTATATTATCACTTATTTAAGTAACCTACTAAGGAAGCCCAAGTAGCCACTTCTAGGCTTTGGCACCTCCAAAGAAAGCTACTTCCCCTTTAACACCTAGATAACCTACCCTAAGCTTATAAATCTCACATATATCATAGATCATGAATCATAACATCAATATCTAGTTCCAAAGTATCATAGGAACATTCATAATCAATTTCCATCATGATAAAATCAAAGCTTCTATAAGGTCGGGTTATAAAAAAAATTGAATGCCACTGAAGTATGCAAGGTAAACAAGCATAACACATTAACGCTAACCTCGTCTCTAGTAACAATCCTAAAAGGATGACATAAAAAGATTCCCTCCTAACCCATAAATGTAGAAGGAAAAAGATTCATAAGAATATAATAATAATAAACTAATTTGTAAAGTACCATTATGTAAATTAATTTATTAAAATAATCATTAACAAAACTATAATTACATTCTCAAATTAAATTCCAAAACTAAGAAAATCAATTTATTATGTTATTTAAAATAAATTGATTCCAAATTTAATAATTAGTAAAACAATATAATTTCATAAAAATTCTCAATTTAGAAAATAAAACAAATTCCCTTAATTATTAATTAATAAAATATATTTGTTAATAATTAACTCATTTTCCTACATTGCCCATTACAAGAAAGATCAACTAATATACTTCCTATTTGGATACCAAATAATCCAAAAAAAAAGTATTCAAGAATTATATATATATATATATATATATATATATATATATATATATATATATATATACACACACACACACAATCAATATTTATTAATATCTTTTATTAATCATTTATTTATTTATTATTTATTTATTACTTATCATTTATTATTATTATTATTATTTTTTATTTAATATATTTAAATTTTATATAAAGAAATATAATATAATTTATTTTTTTCAAAACAATCAACAAAACACTCGCCTTTGGGGTTGTCATGGCAGCCTTGGCTACCACAACAGCTATGGCTACCGAGTGGGGGTGGAGGAATTATTTAAAAATTCAATTGATACAAATCCTAAGGTTTTCCAGTGCAAATTTATCAAACCCTAGCTTATTTATGAGATTTAATTATGGAAATTCCTAGCATACCAAGAACAAAATCTCAAAAGCTTAATTTCATAATTCCAAGCATGATAAGAAAATTAACAAAATAGGTATATCACCTAGATCTAACAAGCACGAAGAAAAAAATATTTCTGAAATACAATAATTTAATCTATGGGGGTCTTCAAAACCTACCTCAGTCCACCAATTGAAGAAACATGAAGAAGACCATAAAAATGTTGAAAAATCCCAAGCTTTTAAAAAATCCTTCATCCAAAACCTGCAAATTTGTGTGTAGAATAATGTCCAAATTCCTCCTCATAAAGAAAAAGGGATCTGAAATTCAAACTCAATCGTGCAAACCCGGAACTCAACTCAACTCCACAAATTTTATTTTTATCAATCTCTCTTTTTGCCCAATTTATTCAATTTTCTAATTAATAACTCCATTGCACTTTTTGTTTATATTAGTTCACTTAAGTATTTAATTTATTTAAATTGAGTGTGCAACTAATTGCATATCAATTTTAACTAAAAGAATATTATTTTAAATCACTTCATTATTATTTTATTCAATTTTCTTCAAATTTGAATTTAATAATTATTTAAATCTTTATGTCCCACCATTATACTTTTAATTAACTCTTTTTAATCAATAAATGTATTTAATTAATTTTTATTAATTAAATACCTTCACATTTAATTTTCTATATTTAATAAGATTTAATTATTTAAACCACATAATTAGTCTTAGTAAGTTATTTAATCATTTCACAACAAATATACCAATCATCCAAAGACCAACTGAACCTAATAAAACAATAATCATGCTTAATGGAAAGGCTTATGAACTCACGTCATCTGAAAAAATTTGGAAGGGTAAAATATTAGAAACTTGTCCACTATTTCAGGACAATAAAATGACTTAGGTTGGGATTTGGATCTGAATATTATCTCCCCTCTCTTACCATTGAGACTTTGTGATAAGGAACACTCATCCTAACAATTCAAGAAAGCCAATGCCAGATACCTACAAACCTACATAAAAGAAAAGCATGTACATCCACACACACACACACACACACATATATATAACAAGAAATGGAAGGGATCGGGACATCATGTGGGCCCACAAGAAGGTCACTACAACTCCATCCCTCAGCCACATCAAACACATCAAACAAAAAGGTAAAACATACATGCTAGCCATACACATGCAAGTATGGGGTAAGTACAATAAAAAAAATATAAGAAACATTTTAAACATATAAAAAATCATCATCAAAGTAACTAACTGCAAACATAAGATATCTCATAACTATCCAATATCAAATCACCAAGCAATGTCATACATCCAAAACCACATAATAAAGCTGACATAATCAATACACACATAAAAAGGGCCTAAAAGAGTTTGGAAATATAAAACTAAAAAATTAAACTATGGGTGGGCACTACAGATATTCAAGCAAACATTGTGTCTTCCTTAATTTGATCTTTCTAGGCACCTAGCTTAACTACGAAGGCTTCTTTTTCTTGTGACTAGTTGGGTAGTAGGAGAGTATGCTCTTCAGCTCCTAGAAGTTGAATTAGAAATCCTTACCTACTTGATTTTTCACTTACAAAAGAATCTTGGGTGAATGAATATGTGCTTGATGTGATTGGGAGAAGCTATGGAGTAGGAGAGTATACTCTTTTCCCTTGTGGAGAATAAAAAATCTACCTCCATTAGTCTATCCACTTTCTTTTTCATTTTACCTTTAGAGGGTCTGTAGTTGAGGTAAAAATCTTGCATGAATAACCCAAGTGGGACAAAGAAAATCCAACTCTTCCAGCCCAGTATAATTTTTTTTTTTTGGAGGTTAAATCCTCAAGGATGTAATTATTAACTATATTGATTCATTCATTTGACTATAAGGACACACGCAAGGGTAATGTGTAGGGTTGAGAGGTCTCAATCTTGCTTGCAAGACTACCTTACTTAAGTGCTTGTAGGGCTATAGGCCTCAATTCTGCTAAGAATAACTACAAGGGATAGTTTCCAATAGATGCCCTTACTAGACACTCTTGGTTAAAAGCTACCTGAATTACCTTTTAAAGTGTCCTAATCTTTGTGCAAGGATTAATCCAAGTGGACTTACCTAGATCACCTAAAGATCACTCACAATATATACTCCATTAGATGTTTTAAATAATTAATGTGGCATTTGGACAACCATTGTGATGTGAGAATTGAGTCTCTTCTTTTGATCCATAATGTGCATACTCCTTGAAATAAGCCAATATCACTTCATGTGAGGAAAAGGAATACCAAGTTTTGGGAAAATATTTTGGTGCTAGCCAAATTCCTTAGGTAGTCTCTGCTTGATATATTTTCAAACATGTTGAGACCTGTGGAAATCATTGTGAATATAAACTTGATACTCTTTGACACATTGCAATACCTCATAGACTTCACAAGTGTTTGTATCGCCAAAGTTAATTTGTGCTTTGGTGGATTGTTTGGAGACTTTTGTTTGGTCACACTATTTCTTCCCTGCAAACACTCATACCTAATCTAGGAACACTCATATTTTTCACATAACCGAAGTCAAAATAGTCTAGATTGGTAAAAAATTTCAAAAATGGTGGAAAATTTTTATTTTCCTACATTCTGTCATTTTCCCTAGCATTTCATCGTATGACATGAGTGCTTCATTGCACCCAGTGTTGAGTTTAATCATATGACATAATTAATTCTCATCATATTATCACATGTCATTGGGAGTTTCATCGCACCCAAGTTTGGAGCTCATCATATGATCTTGTACCTGACTGGTTATTAGGTTTGCATTGAGTCCTTAAATCTTCACATCTTTTTCTCTCTTGGCTTCTCTAACATTTAGATCATAAAATTGCATAGTTGAAACTGGTATTTTCCAACTAATTAATTCTTTGCTAGTAATTTGATTTATCTTTTCTCCTATTTTAAGATCTTGAGAATTCTCTAGCTCTTGTCTCAAATATCCTATCTTATTTGAAATCAAACTTTGCTCAGCTTTTTCACAAGTACCCCAAAGTAGGCATTCAGGCCTCATTCTTGATACCTTGTACTTAGTTCTCCTAGCTACAACTCAGTCGCAAGTATCACCTAATAGGGATTCAGGCCTCATTCTCGATACCTTGCACCTCATTTAACATACGTCAGCTACTTTTTCTACCTATCCTTGATACAAAGCTATCATTACCTAGATATTTCGACATTATCTTAGTAACCTTGTTACTATCATATTTTAAATCTCATCTTCCATGCCAGTTATAACTCATATCCATTACCAAAAGGCTATCAGTGATCCAAAATAGAAAGTTATTAATGAGATCCCTGGACCTTCCTTTCATGAGGAACCTTTGCATCAAACACCTATTTACCAGTCAATACCCTTCACCTACGTTGAGTGTCATGATCAAACCAACATGTTGGTATACGATTGGAGAAATCATAATAAGCATGATTATGAGTCTTCTTCATATGGGGAACCTATAGAGGAATAAATTAGAAAGTGACAAGAAGATAAACATTTCCATAAGGTGATACATTCCATTATGAATCAAGACAAAGAAAAATAATTTCTTCATCTCACCTCTATGCATGTAAATCTTCCTCCCTACTTTGTGATGGAGTACTTGATACACAAAGAGGAGGAATCTCCTATCACAATCCTAAACAAGAAACTCCAAGACTTGCATTGTGAGCTCTTACAAATTAGAAAGGAAAAAGACCAATCCTCAAACAAGTATTCACTTGAAGCTATATATCCTTTCCCCTTTGGCAAGGCCTCTCCACCATTCCCACCCAAGATGGAAATTCCTAAGTACAATAAATATGATGGTAACATGGATCCCTAGGACTAGGTGAGATAATTTTGCGTACTTAGTATGAAGTTTATGCATGAAAAGATATATCTCATGTTGTGATATTGCTATCAGGATTTAACTGTGTAGTAGTATTGGGATGGGTGACCTCCCAAGAAGTCCCGATGCTTCACCTCTATGAGCATCACCTAGATCCAATGAGTGCTAAGTGATCCATTTCATTCTCATGAGAGATGGGTTCAGTGAACCACTACTCATGAATCATGGGTCAATGAGTTTGACTCAAAAACTACACAGTTAAATCCTGATAGCAATATCACAATTTGACTTGATGTGGAAAATATCTCCTACTTATCAATTGATGAGCTTAAGGGGCTTTCTAATGAATGGTTCATAAGGCACAACACTTGGTGAAGGTTTTTCAAATGAGGATGCAAGTAGAGTGGGTTTAACCATGGAGGAAACTCCATAGTTAAGCGCGCTCAAGCTGGAGTAGTACTAGGATGGGTGACCTCCCGGGAAGTCCCGGTGCTTCACCTCTATGAGCATCACCTAGATCCAATGAGTGCTAAGTGTTCCATTTCATTCTCATGAGAGATGGGTTCATTGAACCACTACTCATCAATCATGGGTCAATGAGTTTGACTCAAAAACTACATAGTTAAATCCTGATAGCAATATCACAATTTGACTTGCTGTGGAAAATATCTCCTACTTATCGATATATCTCATGTTATTCTTTCCTTGGAGTCTTGGTGGCCAAGCTATGAGCTGGTTCACTTTTCTTTCCCCTAACATCAAGACCTTTGATGAGCTTGATCATAATTTCATCCAACAATACTCTTACAATATCTCTCACAATGTTACCATGCTTGATCTATGCAACACAAAGAAACATGTTGGAGATCCCTTTGTTACATTCCTTCAGTGATGGAAAAGGATTTTTGCTAGATATCCTTGTCAAATTCCTGAGACCGAAAAGATTGATATATTTATAAACACTTTGGTTCCAGAAATGAACTATGCTTTACAAATCAAAACCCATACCTCTTTTGATAAATTGGTCGAGGCTTCTATTCACATAAAAGATGTCCTTGTTCGGAAGGGAGAAATCACCCTACAGCATAAAGACCATAAATCTTCCTCTAACAATCATCACAAGAAGGATAAGCATAAAATATGGACTTAGACTAAGGATGTTTTCAATGAAGGAATTATGGGTACAACTTTTACATCAACTTCTAGAAAACCTAAAGAGACAACATTCAATCTCTCCACTAGTATTTAGGCGACAAAAGCTAACAAGAATACTCAATCAATCTCTAAAATTGAAGGTAAAAGAGATAGACCGTGGATGCCTAGACCTAAGAAATATTTCACTCCCCTTGGAGAGTCACTTGAGAATACTCTAAAAACACTTTTGGATAACAAGATAATCACATTTCATGAAAACTCAAAGCCTTATGATCCTGAGATTAAGACTAAGTTGTGGAATGATAACCACTATTGTGAATATCATCACAACAAAGGCAACAAGACTAATGACTGCATGAAACTGAAACATTTAATCTAAGATTTGGTTGACAATGAGACCATTTTGATTGATCCTCCTCAAATGAACACTGGTCATAAGGACTTTAAAGAGCCTTTTCCTAAATATGAAAAGGGGGAATATTCTAAGCCGAAAGACAATAAGGTGGGTTACACTTACTCAAAAAATGACTACGTGATCCACATGCTTGAGTCTTCTGACCACACTATTAACATTATCAAGATCAAAATCAAGACTCAATCTAAATATTCCAATTTAGTGACTTGATCCCAAGGTAAACTCACCTTGCAGGGAGTGGGTTCTTTCTCTTCTTCTTCTAAACAATAGTGACCCAAAAGTCTAAAATAAAAAAAACCCCACCTTTAGTGTATAACTACAATCTGGTTGATTAGTTTCAATGCATGTCAACTCATATATCAATTCTCGAACTACTCAAAATATCTCATGCACATAGAGAGATTCTTGATCAAGCCCTCTTAGTGATTAATATTCCTAAGGAAATAGATATAGACAAAGTTTAGCCCATGGTCAGTCATCTTTCTTCTCCACACTACTTGACCTTTTTAGAAGAAGATGATAAATATGTTAGTCATCCTCACAATCAGCCTCTCCACATCAAATTCCTTATTCATAAGCATAGAGTAAAATAGGTTTTTATAGATGGAGGTACTGATTGAATAGTTGCACATTCAATTTAGTTAAGGAACTTGGTTTCTCAAAATATGCTATTGATCCAAGAAGAAAAATCACAATCAAAGCATATGATGAAGAGGAACGTTCTTTGTAAAGGCATGGTGGTCTTACCCATCTGAGTGGGTCCCATTCAATGGGATGTTATTCATCAATTTTTGGATCTTCCGCTTGTGTACAACATACTTATTGGTAGACCATGGATACACAAAAGACATGCACTACCATCAATGCATCAAATTTCCCCATAACACATAACTATTCTTGCAGACTTGGCATATACTTGCAACAATGTTAATAAAATTTAAATCATGGTTCCACACAATAAAGAGGCCCTAAGGAACCAAGAATATGATAACTCCAAACAAGCTATACTCAATGACCTTGGAAAGAAGCTAAACATAAAAGAAAATAGAAATGGAGAATATAAGTTGGATGCCTCATGTTCTATGATTAACCTTCCAATATCACCCAAGTCTTATGGTAGGAAATCATCTTCTTTCCAACCTACTAGTACATCCACTCCTAAGATTCACAAAGTCATTGGTATGATCAAAGCAAAAAAATCCCTTTCTCAGGAGAATGAGGATACAGTCCTTCAATGGCTATATAGAGAAGAATGAAAAGAACAAAAAGTAAAACATGCTGAAATTTCTCTTGAGAAGTATGGTGTAGGCTACCAGCTCATACAGAAAATGGGATATAATGGGAAAAGTCCACTTGGAAAAGGAAAAGGCATTGTTGAACACTTACATGCATAATTTTGTAACCCTAAGGAAAAAATAGGGGTAGGGTACTATGGGAAAAACTTAATCCATCCTTTGTGAATGACTCTGTATTTGATAGACTTGGAGACTCTAATGATGAGGATGAGGATGCTATCCCTAGGACTTATGAAAGACTATTTCATATACATACCAACCAAGAGACTTTAACTAAGGAACAAATTACAGAACATGAGTCAGTCACATCACAAGAAGTTGAACAATACCAAGAGAGTTCTACAAAGGAAAGACTCCCTAACTAGGGGCAACTTTTGGGCATTACACAATACATCCTAGATCTACCTTGAGTCATTGATTCATTTAATCGGATAAGATGATATAGGTAACTATGCATACCTATATTGGATTATGGGAAAAGGTCTCAAGCAATTGAGACTCAAGATAGTCAATCTGATAGAATTGACCTTAATCTAGATGAAATTGAAAGATAGGTTGTGAATCAAGAAATCAATAATGAAGAGGCTTAAATGACTCGATCTGGGTACTTGGGACAATCTATTAGTTTTCAAACTAACTCAAACAAGTACGAATGGGACCAACTGTTCAATGCTACGATATATATAGAGGTTGATGTCATTCACAAGTATGCTCCTACTTCTACTTTTGAGGTTGGTGAAAGATCTAATACACAACATGATCCAAAAGATCATCTAGATCATCCAACTATTGAACCTGTTGGTGTACCTCCTACTCAAGTTGCATCTTAAAAAGAGGCATCTCCCACTAATAGTCCTCCTATAGTTCTTCCTCAAAATACCAACTAGAACTTTGGTTCAAGATCTAGTATTATGATGGTCCCTCTCCAGATATTTCTTCACTAGAGAGAGGAGGTTGAATGAGACCTTAATCTTCACTTTGGGACTAGATAAAGATAGTTAGAGTTATGGAACACTTCTCATAACTCCTCTGAAAATCCTTTCACAATTTCTACTCAAAAAAATTATACAAAAGACAATTTTCTTAAGTTTTCCTCAGTGGCCATGAACAATGATGATAATACTTGAGTCTTTTCTCTTGAGCCCATTGGTTCCTTACCTCTTGTCTACCCTAAATTTATTGATTGGAACACCTCTGAATCTGTAAACTTATTGTCCTTCTCCAATGTTCATGACCTTTCATGTTATCTCAATGTTGTTGAGCCCCTTCCTTCTTCCACCAATGGAACAAGTGGAAAAATGTTAGGGGATGATATCAAGTATCTTAGTCACAAAATTAAAAGAAAAAATAAAGAGAAAAAGTGATCTAATGGTGAAAACCACTCCATGTAAGTATCAGAACCGAAAATAGTAAAAAATAAAAGACGTATCGAATGGTAAAAACCTCTCAGAGGTTCTTGTGGATGAGATAATTGATATCCTTCATGAGCATTTTTAGGAATGATCTTGAATTCTTGTAGAGCCTACACAAAAAGTAAAATTGGGCATAGTATAAAATCCATAAATTATACATCTCACACAATCTTTTTCCAAGGATGAAAAGAAGCAATTTATTCAATTCTTTAAAGAGAAGAAGATCAATTTTGCATGGTCTTATTGTGATATGTCTGGCTTAGACACAAATATCATTATGTGTCACTTGTATATTACTCTAGGTATGAAACCATTGAAACAAAAGCTAAGAAAGATGCATCCTCACATAGCACTACCGGTTAAGGTAGAGTTGGAGAAGTTACTTAAAGCTACATTCATATGAGCCATAGACTATGTTGAATGGATCTCAAACATCATACCTATTTCAAAACATATCAAATCGATACGAATATGTATGAACTTCAGAGACTCAACAAATTTTGTCCTAAATATGACTTCTCACTACCCAATATAGATATGATTGTGAATCATATAGCTGGATTCAGGATGTATTCCTTAATAGATGGATTTTATGGTTATAATCAAATATGTATTTTACCTAAAGACAAAGAAATATGGCATTCACTTGTGCATGGGGAACTTTATTCTAGAATTTCATTCTCTTCAGACTAAAAAATGCTTGTGCAACATATCAATGAGAAATGACAACTATCTTGCATGATATGATGCATAAGAACATTGAAGAGTATGTGGATGACACATTGAATAAATTTGCTACAAGAGACATCCACCTTGCTGATTTAGATAAAATATTTATGAGAATGGAACAGTTCAAGCTATAATTCAATCCAAAGAAGTCTGCCTTTGAGGTTACCTTAGGAAAACTTTTAGGGTACATCGTCTCAGCATGAGGTATTGAAGTGGATCCTGCTAAAGTGAAAGCTATACTAGAAATACAACCACCTCTGGATATTATTTAGATGTGAACATTAAAGTGAAAGTTACAATCAATAAGAAGGTTCATTTCATAGCTTTCTAATAAAGTGCAACCCTTCACTAAGACTTTGCATAAGGGTGTGACTTTTAAATGGAATAAGGATTATGAGAAGAACTTCCAACAAATCAAACAATACTCGAAAAATCCTCCTATGCTAATGGATCATATTCTTGGTAAATATTTGTTTCTCTACATGTCAACTGCTACTTCTTCCTTGGGAGCATTTCT
Organism: Chamaecyparis obtusa; assembly: GCA_027943335.1. NCBI lineage: Eukaryota > Viridiplantae > Streptophyta > Pinopsida > Cupressales > Cupressaceae > Chamaecyparis > Chamaecyparis obtusa. The sequence goes on along the minus strand of BSBK01002438.1, from coordinate 1,093,593 downwards.
CACATAAAATGATGCTCAAGCTCATGAAAGAGAAATATACTATATAAGAGGAACATTGGTTTCTTATGAGCTGAATTACATAGTTCTTGGGAATAATTTTATGGAAATGATGTTTTATTCTCAAAAATTCATATACTATATGCCATCACACTGTACATAGCTAATTGCAAAGATTGGCCCTCTTTAATACTTGTTAAGAAAATCAACATTAACTGGACGGTTGGCAAGTGGGTGATGATTCTTAGTGATTTTGACATTACATACATTGATAAAAAATTAGTAAAAAGACAAGTGTTGTAAGATCAGCTAGTAGATGCACCTTTGCAAGACACACAACCTCTCATTGTTAAATTTCCTAATGAGTCCACTCTACACTTAACATAGAATCCTTGGAAGATGTACTTTGATGGCTCGTTTATGGAACAAGGCACAAGTGCTGGGATTATTTTTCTCTCCCCAAGGCTACAAGATTACAAAGTCTTATAAAATGATCTTCCAATGTACCAATAATGTGGAAGCATATGAAGCATTGGATAATGGGCTAAGATTGTCTATTGAATGGAAAATTGAAGAAATGCATGTCTATGGTGACTCCCAGCCCGTGGTCAATCAAATAAATGACGAATACCAGACTAAGGATAAAAAATCCTACCATACAAGCATATGATAGATGACTTAAAGTACATTGTATTCATCACCTTTCAACATATACCACATGAAAAAAATAAAGTAGAAGATGCTATGGCTACTTTAGCCTCAATGCTAAAATTAGAAGAACATCAATTTCACTATGACTTCCTAGTGGAATAAATCCCTTTCCCTACTTATGACACGTCTGACTCCTAGATTGTCTGCGCTATCATTTCTCATGACACTTCCTGCTATAGCCAAATCTACACCTACCTCAAAGACCAAACCATCTTTGAATCCCTTTCCCAGAATGAAAAATAGATGCGAATGAATTATTTAGGAGAAGTCTTGATGGTACACTTATTAGATGTCTAGAGCGTGAGGAGTCTAAAAGAGAACTTAGGGAGGTTCATGAGGGTATATGTGGATCACACTCAAATGGTCTTTCCTTAGAAAAGAAACTTCTCAAAGATGGCTACTATTGGCCTACCATGGAGAAAGATGTCATTCAATATGCTAAGACCTATAACAAATATCAGTTCCATGGAAATCTGATCCATGCTCTTGCAAGGGAACTGTTTCCTTTTATCACTCATTGGCCATTTCAACAATGGGCTTTCGATCTTGTGGGTCATATATATCCTTCTCTTCAAAAAATAACAAGTTCATGATGGATTAAGTATGGAAAGGTGAGTACTAAGAGGGGAGGGGTGAATCAGTACTTCAAAACATTTTCATTTAACTTTCTTAACCATTAACTAAATTCATAACTTTTCGTGCATCTCATAAAATATATAAAACATTAAAAATAAATAATTCATAACATAATCATTTTGGTATAACAAAAATCCTTGTTAGAGGATAAAAAATACGGTGGGGATGACACCCATAAAACTTCACTCCTACAGTAAAAAGTATGCTCAGTTGGAGCTACAATGATAGCTATTTTTGATAGCTTATCATGTTAAGAGTATTAACTCTATTAAGAGTCTAAAGACTAGTTAAGTCTACCTTGATAAAGGATTTTACAATTCTAATCTAAGAATTATACCATGTTAAAGGATTTACAAAGTAAGATCTATTAGGATATGCTCGATTAAGAGACTTCATAATTCTATTTACATACTAAACTAGTACATAAACTATCTGTAGAACTTGCATCTATCTTATGCTTATCAAACTCAATATGCTCATTGACTATTTACCTCAACATGTTCTTCAATCAAAATAACAAATTTGTACTTGTTAGCTTCTCTTCTCACCACCTTCTATATGCAATCTGTACTTTGCACATGCACATTCCTTTCATCTCACACATACTATGATCTTCACATTCTAATCCATTTATACTTAATTCTAGAAGTGGCAGAAATGTTCTCAAAGAATCTCTTTAAGAAGTGGGAGCATTGGTTACTCCTCCAATGCATATATCTCATTTAATTCTTATTTATGAATCTCACCTTGTAATCATTAATAATCATTGTATTTAAATCTCCAATGCTCTATTAGGCAACCTCCTCAAGATTTGTAAACCATTTTCTACTCGTTGTCCAAATTCAATGTATCTGTAGATTCTCCGTGTGTTAGTCTGAGATGATCGGTAATACATTTTCCTTGTTTCTCATTAACTATATCACCTTTTAGTTTGATAACTATTGTAGCTTAGTACAACTCAGTGTTTGGTGCTTGGTTTTCCTTTCTTGATGTCTAAACTTCCTTTGCCTTAGTCAAAATTACCTTTTCCTTTATTTCCTTTACTGACTAGCTTTTTACTCTTACTGACTTGACTTTCCTTATTTATCGAATGACTTTGACAATCAATATGACTCTATCATAACTAATGACAAAAAAATAAATCTATACGAGTATCAATCTCCCCCTTTGGCATTAGTTTGGTATCTTTTTTTAAAACCTTCAAAGTCATCAAAATTTGTTGTCCTTACCAAAATTGCTCATGTAGACATATCTCGGTAAATATCTTTACTTATTACTCCCCCTATAGCAATAATTCATGTATGCCTATCTATCTACATATCCATATTTCCCCCTTATATCTCCATTATCCTCCTTTGATAATATATTTCCCCCTTTTTAAATAAAAATGCCAAAAATAATACTTATTGTTTGTCCGGTGGAGGGATCTTGGAAAAACTAGATTTCTATCTTTCTTGTGCATCCTTCAGTGATGTCTTCCATGAATCCTTTAGTTTCTGCAACACTATGACCTATTCACTGATATCAGTTGTTAAACTGATCATGTTGTCCATTACACTTACATCTGGTGTGCTTCTAAATCTTTTTCCTTATGTACCTATTTCTGTAATGACTCAATGTGAGGTATAAAAAATGTTTTTAGTTCCATGAGATTCATTCTAATTTCATTCTCCTCTTTTGTCATCTCATGTTGTACTCCCATTAAGTTCTCCAGCCTTTCATAATATTCCTTGAAAGAATTGAGTTTGGTAGATACCTTAGCTAACTGCTCAGTCAGCTCCTTCTCAACATTTTCATCCTTCAATTTGATGTCCTTGGTGAAATTTGAAATCAAACAAATATTTTGAAATAATAAAAGAATATATGTCAATTCTTTCTCTAACTCGGTAACCAACTCAGATAGTGTTACCTTATCAAGTGCAACTTATTGAAATAGTTCTTCAATAACTTTAGTCTCTATCTTCTTTATAGGAACTTGCATTAAATATTGTGTAGTATCAGTACCAGGTTTGTTAATTTGGCTCACTAGTTCACTTAATTGACTATAAATGTCTCCTTTCTCATTAATATCTTCCTTTGGTACAATTTCTTGTAATGTGTCTTTAACATTTTCTAAGACATCAGTCTTTTTCTTCTTAGCAAGCAATTTATCTTGGGCATCTTTCCTCTTTAATAAATCTCCAAACTCAGATAGTTCCTTAGGGATCATTATGGAGATATCAACCTTTGGTATAATCATAGGTTGTCTTAAATCAACCTTCTCCTTTTCATGATTCCTTTTCTTTATTTTTTTCTTATTATTAGATGTCTTCTTTGCATCAGATGCAGTAGTGGTATCCTCAGTTTTTTCATCTTTTGTTTCTTCCTTTTTATCTTCTACCTTCCTCTCTTCTTATTTCTTATCTTCTTCTTTATCCTTCACTAGCTCAGTGGCCTTGGTAGGGATCACCGACTCTTGATTCTGACCTTGGGTAGTCTCGGTCTCTTTAGTTTCCTCAATATCCTTTTCTGGTTCAGTGGGAGCATCAACATCTATTGATACATCCTTTGTTACCTCTGAGATCACTTCCTCAATCTCGGGAAAGTTCATTATTTGTTTAATGACAGGTTCGTTATCCATTAGATTAACCTTTGTTGAATCATCAATGTTCATTTATTTTATTTCCTTGGCCTTGGTGGCCATTATAATATCTTCATCATCTTTAATATCCTCACTAGGGTCTTTATCAGTAATATCCTCTATAATGACCTCATCTTTGTCAGTTGTCAAATCAATGGGACTTGATTTTCATGTTTGCTCCATGGTCTTTGTCTCTTCATCTGGAAAGAATATATTTCTCCATAGTTCATCAATATCATTTTGAACTTCCTCTAATTTACTGACCATTATACTTAGTGCTTTGTTTTTCACTCAGAATATCTTTGAGTATTATTGTAGTTTATCCTTGATTCCTCTTTTGGATAGGTTAGGTATTGTGATAGATAGGGATCTCTCCCTCATTTTATTTTTATATTATAAGGCATATTTCCATCTAGTATCAATCTTTTAATATATCTCATCTACTAAATGTGTGCCTATCTCAACGAGTGTAGTTCTAAACTTATGCAAAGTAAACACAATAGCCTCTTCAATTTTATGTTTTTCTTCATCATTCCTTTTCTCATACTTTAGTTTTTTTAAGCCTGAATATCCTCCATATTTATTAAGTACCTTGAGTGACTCATCAAGGTCTTTCAGTTTTGGTGCTTGATTTTGTACAACTTTAAATTATGAAACATCTTCTGATGCAGTTTCATTGTCTTCCTATAGCCTCAATTTTCTCCTAGGCCTCATAGTAGCCTTCTTCTCTCTTATGTAGGTTTTGGGCTTAGGTGGTTCAATCTTTTCTTTCTTATTCTCACTAGATGTGGAGGAAGACCTTGTTGATGCTCTTACATCAATTGGACTAGGGGTCTCTTTCTTCATTCTAATCTTCTTCCCCTTAACCTCCAATGGTCCAGCTTCATCTTCTTCAATAGAAATTCCCAAATTCTCTGACAAATTAATAATTATTTTTTTGTTCTTCCTTAAGGCCTTAGGTATCAATATACCTAGTTTTATTTTTTTCTTTAGTTCCTCATATGTGCCATCCTGTTAAAATAATAATAACAAAATATAGAGTTAGGAAATTGTTTAATCTATGAGCAAGGAAAAGAAGTGTTACCATGAATAATAACAAGAACTAGGAGCATTCACCAAGCACAATGAAATAAGGAGACAATATTTTGAAGGGGGAAAAGTATAAAAAAAAACCCGTGATATTAATGAATGTGGCAAAAAATATGCCTAAGAATGAGAGAGAGGGAAAGTGAGAGTGAAGCTCATACAATGTTCAAGAAGAAGAAAAAGAATCTCATATGAGATGAGAAGAGAGCCATCTCTTAATAGAGATGTGAGAGAGGAGTTACATTGTAACTCCCATTTCTATGTATGCCACATTTCACTAGTGTGTGAGACAAGTGTAGGATTCCTCATAAGGAGGAATATCTATTTTCCTTAATAAAGGAAATTACAAAATGACATGTCCTCCCACTTGGACTAGAGGAAAAAATTGATTAGAATACCTTGGTTTATCCTATTAAATACATAAATAACCAAGGAAATATTTAATTCTAACACATCTTGATTGGCTCTTCTACCAATTGGATTCTCTAATAATCCTTTAATTTATATTTATGTTGCATCAATATCTATTTCATAACCCATTGGTGGTAACCAGACTGTTCTTGGTTCCACAACTCTTACTATACAAGTGTCAGTATGAACTTCAAAACATATATCATATTTGTACTGTTTCACAAGATGGGGTGGAATTCTAAACCTCTTTTTCATTTTATCTTGAAATTTTCCAAAGTAATCATTCATAACCATATCAAAATTGTTTCCCAAACATTGAATAAACTCATTAATCTAATAAATTATCAGCTTGTCTGCATTCCATACTACTTCATCGATTGTTGGAAAGAAGTTTTGAAAAATAGAAAAATATGTATACCAGTAGTGATCCAAACTTCAGTGTGTTTGTTTTTTCCTTCTTGATTGTATTCATGTTATCATCCAATTGTTTAAACAAGATCTCACATAGATCTATCTTCATGTCCTTTACAATCTTATGAGATATGTCAATAGCTCCACAAGACACACCGTCTACCTGAGATGACTAGAGGATTTGGTAGGATATTATGTTGATTGCTTGTCTTAGCTCAGGATCATCAATAATAGATAACTTCAAACCTTTACCATCCCATTTAGCTTGAGTAAGCTCACACAATTTGTTCTTATCTATTTTCTTGAGGGATCTCGGTCTATCACTGATCGGATATCATGTGATAATATGTAATACATCCTTTATGATTTTCACAGGTGCATCAAGCCACATGAACTAATCATATACTCAGCTTAGAACAATCCTCATCCATTCCTGCTTGAAAACCATTGGTACATGCATAGCATGAACCAAACCCTTGGTGTCCAAATGTGTGTGATCATCTTTCAACTTTCCATTTATGCACAAATTTATGTAAAATGTATCTATCTCCTCTTGGTAGATGTCCTCTATTTTTCAGTGTATGAAAGCTCGAACATCTTCAATAAGTATAAATCTTGGTGGGATCGATGATAGAGCTCCATATTTATCGACATTAGCTACTACGGCTAGTGGTAGCTTATAATTGGGATTGATAGGGTCAATCTTCTCCATGACAATGACCTTTTGTTCTTTGGGTGCCATAGATTCTCAGAAATGATCTTCCAACTTATAGGGTTTTGATTAAATATAAATTTGATTTCATTAACACAGCTCAAGAAAATATCAGAAATACCTTGAATACACTTGACAAAGCTTAGTTTTTCTTGAATGATCGCTCTGATGATCTTGGTAGACTTGTATCTCCACAGTGCTTCAAATGCTCATAAAAGTGTAAGGTGAAAATGAAATAACACGATCTCTATTTATAGTTTTTCTTCAATTAGGGTTTCCAAAGGCTATAATTGTAGCATTAAATACACTTTACCAACTCCCTTTTCACTGATTACCAGATACACTTTCCTTTCACCAAATGGAATAAAATAACATATACTTCTTACCGATCAAAATATGAAATTTCAACTTCAATCATATGTCCAAATGCATCTCAATATGCTAATATGGATCTTTGCACAAATACTAGGAACCAATTTAAGATATAAATTTTAATTATCTTCTCCTACACATACCTTTGACCAATTAGGTGAGATAGGTGCACTAGATCTAGAGGATGTGGTTCCATCATTTGTTCCAAGTTCAATTACATGTTCTATACATTTGATCTCTTCTCTCATTAATGTTAACTTGGGTAGTCTCACTTGGTTGTTCCTTGGTTGGGGATTTTCCTCGGTACCGACAATCTTTGGCTAGGTGACCAAACTTGTGACAATGAAAATAAGCCATTCCAAAATTTCTCCAAGACCTTCTATTGTTCCTTCCATGCATTGACATGCAATTTGCAGCAATGTGACCAAATCTCCCACATGTTGTACATGTAATTCTTGTATTATAGTCCCATAGTATAGTTGATCCTTGTCGGTTATTTGCAGTGTTCTGTCGGTTAGGGACCCATTTCTCATTCTTTCTTTGTGACTTGCATTATTTAAATTTGTGACCATATTTTTTGTAGTTGTTACAATAGCCATTGAATCTTGGATTCCTTGTACTATTAGCAATCCTTGCCCTACATTCAAATTCTTTATGACCATACTTATTGCAATTGTAACAATAATTATTAAACTTAGGAATTCTCGGTGGATTACCTCTTTTTCTCCTATAGACATTAGTTGTGTATCCCAATTTCCCAAAATGATAACAAATAGGCTTCTTTTACTTAGGTGGGATAGTAATATCTCAGTTTGTTGCCTATTTAGAGGACTCACCCTTCTCGGTGGTGTTGTTTGCATTGAATCCAAGTCCAGAAGTATCTCTTGGTTGTCTCTAACCTCTTAGTTGTTCATCCAATATCTTCAATGTTTCTTCATTCATTTTCAAGACTTCATTAGCATCTTTTTCAAATTTTAGTTCATTCTCAAATTGTTCATTTTTAAATCTTAGTTCAACAATCTCTCCAACTTTCCTTGCAACTTCCTCATTTTCACCAACTACTTGGTTTGTCAAGTTGTAGTGAATTTGTGTCAACCTCAGTAATTCCCCATCTTACTCATTTAACCTTGTATTCATATGTCTTCTCTCATCTTCAAACATTCTTTTGTCATATTCAAATTTTCTCTTTTGTTCTAGGACTTCACACATCCATACCGCTTGAGCTTCTTGTTCTCTTTTCATGTTTTTACCTGATCACTTAGGTTTTTATTCTTTTCAATTAGTTCTAATATTGCATCTTCATATTCATTAGACATACTTCCCTCTAATACTTCTTCAAGTTCTTCAACCTAATCTTGTGTGTCCTTCAATTGATGTGCTAGCTCCTTTCTCTTGTTGAGTGAATGCTTTAGTTTTCTCCTCAAATAATTAATCTACTCATTAGCCATCCTCAGTTCCATGTCCAAGTTATCAATCACCTTTTCATACCTATAAATTTCCATCTCATCATATCTTTCCTTTCAAGTGGTTAAACTTATGAATAGGAGACTTAGCTTTGATACCAATTGTTGGATTAAGTATGGAAAGGTGAGTACTGAGAGGGGAGGGGTGAATCAATACTTCAAAATATTTTTATTTAACTTTCTTAACCATTAACTAAATTCATAATTTTACATGTATCTCATAAAACATATAAAACATTAACAACAAATAACTCATAATACCATCATTTTGGTATTGCATAAATCTTTGTTAGAAGATAAAAACTACGGTGGGGATGACACTCACAAAACTTCACTGTTGTGGTAAAAGGTCTGCTCGGTTATGTGTTTGTGAATTATTGAGCTGCAAATATGCAACAAAACACTTCAATATGACATTATATCAATTGTTAGAAATATGAAACAAGAGAATAAAATAAATAATTGAAGGCATCCTATTGCTCTCTAGTTAGCACAAGTATGAAAAGGATTATAAGTTGCTCTCATATCTAACCCTAAACAGTGACAATGCAATGCTAAAATGAGAGATTCAAGATTACTATGCAAGAATGAAGCTAAAACTGTTGGAAATTTGGTTGAAGTGAGTACATAGATGTTGTCATTATGGAAGCATATGATCCACATGAAAATCACACAGGTCAGAGAGCAAGTATAGCAGAGTGCATTGCAAATTTGTCTAAGTGTAAGACAGTGTTTTCACCAATGCACTAGGATATAGTTTTTGTTTGTGACGTTGACTGAAGTAAGTTCAGTGCTTGTGAACTTGAACATAGACTCTATGATGACTAATGATGACCCATCTTAGAGTGCAAGTCAGTATGGCATTTACAGAATTAGTTATGACAGTTTTACCGAAGACAGTGTTAAAGCCGACATGATAGAACTTGAAGGCAGAATTGGTAAAGAGTTAAGGGATTATTTTGTTTATCAAAATAATGACTTAACAATATAAAGGGATGAAATCCTAGATTTTAACTCTTGGATAAAGATATATGGAAGCCGACCATGTAAAGTTATTATCCTTAATAACTTGTATATATGTAATATGTAATTGTAAGAAGAGAGATATGTGATAATATTGTAATGATATGATGCAAATGTAAGAGCAGTGAAAAGATATTGATGAAAGTAGCATAAGGTTATATACCTTAATTTTTGTAATCAGTATACATTTTACATTACTTGTTTGGGCAATGGGCTCATCTGGTAATCAAATTTTGTATTGACAACTCCTAACAGGGTTGAGGCTTCTATCAAGGCCTATAGTCCCTTAATTAGGACTGATACACTATATGCTTGTAATAGAATCCTAACAGGGTCAACATCCTTAACATGATACTTTTGATTAGTGGATCTTTGTGGGTACCATCCCCACTAGGGTATTACCTTGGTCAGGGTTTCCTTGAGAACATATCATGTGTTATGAGTTCTTTATTTCTATTGCTATGCATATTGTTTAGCTTCTTATGTTATGCATGCATAAAGATAATCTATTATATCCATAATTGGGCAAAAGATAAAGTTTTTAGAATACTAATTCACCCCCCCCCCCCCCCTCTCATTATTCCCTATTTCTAAAAATTGGTATCAGAGCTTAGTTACTCGGAGAAGAATCATTCAAGGAAAGCCTAGCAGCTTGAGTAAGATCTCTATGGATATGGATCAACTACAAAAAGATCTTGAAGAAGCTCTTGAAAAGATTGATATGCTTATTGATGAAGAAACACTCTAAAAAGGAAATATGATGATGCAAAGAACCTTATTGAGAAACTAAAAAACAAGGTAGAAGATCTGAAATCTAAAAAGGAATCTGAAATTCTTATTGAAGATTGTGATGACTATTTAGAAAAAGAAAATGTGATCCTTAAGCATGAACTAAAGATAGCAAATCTGAAGCTTAGTTTGAAAGATGGAAATGACAAAAATGAAGAAAATCTGAGATCTAAGAATGAAAGGTTGAAGATTGAGAATGAAGAATTAAAATCTAAACTTGGCAAAGTAACATCTGAATTTGAGAAAGTAAATTTGCAGCATATAGAACTTGAGAAATAAAATAAGATTGTGAAAGGTGAATTGACTCAATCCAAACAACAACTTGAAAGGCTATATTCAAATAGTGAGAAGATCGATGAACAAGTATCTTATGGAAAACCATCCTATGATAAGACTGGACTTGGATTTAATATATTTAGAACAAATGATGAAAGTAAGGAACCAGATCTGAAAGAATCTGAAAGCATAGATAAGAAGAAGTCAGATGAGATCAACAAATCTGATGACAAACCTAAAAGAGAAGAACCACCTAAAGAAGAAGAACCATCGAACCAAGAAGAATCACCCAAAGGTATGCAAAGAGAATTCAAAGGTAGATGTTTTGGTTGTAATACTATTGGTCACATGAAGAGAGATTGCACAGGTAAACAATTTAAACCTCTTAATGGTTATTGTTATAATTGTCATGGTTTTGGACATAGAGCTATTGAATGTAAAAGACCTAAAGTTATTGAGAATAATTATGGTAGTAGAATGTTTAGGAATACTAATAATGTAGATAAAAGACCTACTGAAGATATGAACAGAAGAAATGAAGTAGTATGTTATAGATGCAACAAGATTGGACACATTGCTAGAAACTGCAGATCACAAATCAATCAGCAAGGACCAAGATATGGGAACAATAGAATTGTTTTTTAGATATGTAACAAGATTGGAAATACAACAAGGTTTTGCAGAATGAACAATGGAGTTTTTCATCCTAACCCTAACCCTAGAAATCATGCAAGAAGAAATGAAGATGCAGGTAACAGACAGAAAGGTTGTTGTAGTAATGCAAATGAAGTGAATTTTGTTAAAGGCACAGATCAAGGAGACATATTCAACATTGAAGGTAATCAAAAAGGTGAAGTATCAAGTGGTAAGAATGAATACTTACCTGACCTAACTCAAAGCACTTAATTTATGAAAATTGCAGTAGATTAGGAACTTAGAATTAGTGTAGAAGTAGATTTTTGATGAATTAAGTCTTGCACAGTTAATGTAAGGTAGTTTATGATGTACTAATGCTATGGTTAAGAGCACAAAAGAAAATATTATGTTTTACAAGATCGCAAGAAGTTTTAAGTTTTGCAGGATAGCAGAAACAACTTTTTGAAAGAAGCAGCAAAAGAATTGAATGCGATGTCAGATCTAAGTAAGATTGAAGTAATAAAAGGTTATGATCAATGTTATTTGATTATCAAAGAGAATTGAAGTGTTTAGGAGAGCAAAGAATAGAGATTGGAAGCATTTTGCAGTGATTTGGTGAAAGATTTGAGTGCCGAATCTACGAAAGCCCTAAAATCGTGAACTTGAGGTATTTATCTTGGCAAATCTTTGAATCGATATAAGGAATTTAAATTAGTCATGGATGTATCCTTAACTCATAATGTCAGAGATAAGAATAGACCTAGAATGAAGAGGGAACCAGTAGAACCCTTGGAAGAAGATGATTGTAGGTTAGCATTATCATCCGTACCAGACGGAGTTTTGCATTTAGAAAATGTGAGAAGTTATCTTGGATGCAAGTTAGAAACCATCAGTGATAGTGAATTTACCAATGAATATCAGAAGATTTACAACCATGATATGTCATTGAAACAAGGATATGAACATTTGAAAGATAATGAAATTGTTTAGTATGCTTTGAAGTATGAATTTGACAATGAAGAATGCACTAAGATTATTTTGAGCAGAATTCACAATGGGAAGTTTTGGCTAGAGGATAGAGTGATAGACATTACAACTGACTTGATTCATGAAGTCACAGGTTTATCTAAAGTTGGTGCTATTCCTTTAAATGAGAAAAATAGTCATAGACAACACAGGTTCATCCTACAATGGTAGAGGAATTGTGATTGGCAAGATAAAACAACATGATGTTAGATATTTATGCAAGTACCTAACAACTAAGTTTTGTGCAAATTCTAGAGAAGATGATATGGCAGCTGGAATGGTTCATATTGCCTATTTAATGTGTGTTGACAAAGTGCCAGTTGATATGTGTGAAATTTTGAGAATTCAATTGTTTGAAAACTTGGAGAAGATTAAGAAATCTAAGTATGCACAATTTAGATTTTCATCCTTAATCACATACATGTTTTTCCACTCATTGAGAAGATTTCCATACACCATTGCAGATGATTGGAATGATGGACAAAGTACTATGGAAAGGATAAATAAAGTATATTTGAGACATGTTATTGACAAAGTAAATGAGAGTGCTATGTTAGTAATGAAGACATTTCAGAACATGGTAACTAGCAGATCAAGAATTCCACAGTCACTTGTGAAGAAGTATAAAAATGATATATGTTTCATGGTTGACACTGACTTTACCTATATTGAATTAGTGGAACCTAGAATTGAGTTCATAGACCCTCTTGGCTATGAGATATCTGAGGCTGAAATAGAAGAATATGTTGGCAGATTACTTAAATGTAAATTGGACACTCAGTGTAGCAGATTTGGAACTTTTGAAGAGAACTTCAACTCGGCAAAAGCTATAACTGAAGAGAAGCAATCTAAGAAGAGAGTTGACAGCACTATTAGGAGAATACTGAAAGATTCAAGAATGTCAGAACAAGAATTCTTAATAGCAAAATAGAAAATGGCAGCAATCAGGGATATTGGACAGAAAGAAGTCTTGATTGTACCACCCTTGTCATCCAGTGCAGTACAGCAAGAACCTACACAAGTCAAGGTGAAAGTAGAGGAACCAGAAAAGGAACAAGTAACAACTAGATCCACTTCCTCCATAGCTAGCAAGAGAATGAAAGAAATTACTACTGGAATAGGAAAGAGACAGAAGACTTTAGTTCAACCAGTACCAAGAGAAATTGCTGAAATAAAAGATGATGACACTACTTTGGTTAAGAAGAAAGCTTGGAAACCTAAAGTTGAAAAGCTTAATGAGCAGATTATTGAAAATGGAGACTTTACCAGAATGACTAAGTACTACAGTCTTTATGATTATTCAGACAAACTTAATTTGGAGAATGCTATTGTGAAGCATATGATTTTGGCAGATAAGAAATTTGATTCTATTCAAGGTCAAATACTCGATGAGTTGTATACCAAACTTGTAAATAGAAAGTAGAGAGCAATTGAAGAAGACACTAATATCAGAAAGAATCTTGTGAAGAAGCTTTGTGCTATGAGAGATGATGAACACTTGAAGTAGATATTGAAGGCCTTAGGCACCCATTTGAGAACCAAAAGGAGAACCATTTTGATTATGGGAGGTAGATATGAAGAAGTTTATTTAGATATAGAGCAGGCAATAATCAAGGTCATGGCAGAAAATGTTGGAGAGCCATTAGTTGCAGCAGAGCAAGCAGTTGAAGCTGAACAAGAGGATATTCCTTCTCCTTCAGCTATTAACATTGAAGATGGAACTATGAATATAGAAGGTACTAAGGTCATGTTGGATACTGATGACAATGTATTCAAGAACTTAGCAAACATTGTTGACAATTTGGCTCTTGATGAACCAGATAGAACTGAAGAAGGAGAGTAGACTCAATCTATCAGTGAAGAACCTAAGGAGACTAAGATTCAAGAACCCATTCCTATCAAAGAAGACATCAGTCTTACTCCTGAGACTGGAAAGAAGAAAGAAATTGGATCTTTGTTTGAAGATTTAGGAAAGGAAGTTGATGATGATGATCAGTTGGAACTGATCACTTCTTTGAATAAAATCATTGGCAAGAACAAGAAAGTGAAGAATCTTGAAGGGAGTCTAAAGGACCTTACTGAGAAGTTACAAAACATTGTAAATACACAAATCATAGAGGCAGACCCTTTGGAGAAATCTAAGAAGGTAACGAGCACTTTTGACAATGAATTCACTAACCTATCTGATATTGCAAAAGTGAGAGCTCAAGCAACTTATGAAGCTGAAATGCTTTTGAACATCAGTAAGAATATTAGGAATGATATTAGCAGTCTTGATATTTGTATCAAGAACTTGAGCAAACATTTGGAGATAGGAAAATCATTGTACATACAGTGTACAAAACTAGAGATTTTGACAACAAAAGAGGAATAGAAGATCAAGTTGAAGGAAGCTGAGATTCATAATGAATGTAACCTTCTTTCTAGACCTAATGTGAAGGTATGTGATGCTGAAAAGAAATTTTGGAAGCTTTATGATGAAATAAGAATATTGCAAGATGAGAGGAACAGAAAAATGAGGAGACTTGCTCTTTTGAGAGAACACATCTCTATGAAGTTGAGTATCATTGAAGAACAATTAGAAGAATGTCTTACAGCTAAGACATCCTTTCATAAATTCAAATTTGTCAACCTCCAAGCTTGTCAAATAGTAACTTATGGACTAAGCACATTACTCAATGTGGCAGAGTCCATCAAGAATTCATGGGAAAAGGAGATAGAAGCTATGAAAGCTAATTTTTCAGATTATGTTGCAAGCCTACCGACTTTGCAATAAGAAAATGAAGGTATAATCTTTTTGGGATACAATTTTGTAATCCTCCCTACCTTATTTTGTCATTGTTGTCAAAGGGGGAGAGATATTAGAGCACCAGAAAATTGATATATTTGATAAGGATTGATACTCTTAAGGGGAGCATTGTATTAGAGTTTATATTTTGAGGAGATATAAGGATAGTATACATATTCTATACTATGGCCACAATTTTGATACAATTTTGAGATTTTGACTTGTACACTTAGCCAATTTTCTCATATGTTGCCACCAATGACAAAGGGGGAGATTGTTGGCAATTTGGCTGAAGTGAGTACATAGATTTTGTCATTATGAAAACATATGATCCACATGAAGATCACATAGGTCAGAGAGCAAGTATAGCAGAGCGCATTGCAAATTTTTCTAAGTGTAAGACAGTGTTTTCACCAGTGCACCAGGATACAGTTTTTATTTGTGATGTTGACTGGAGTAAGTTCAGTGCTTGCGCACTTGAACATAGACTCTATGATGACTAATGATGACCCATCTCAGAGTGAAAGTCAGTATGGCATGTATGGAATTAGTTATGATAGGTTTATCGAAGATAGTGTTAAAGCCGACAAGACAGAACTTGAAGGCAGAATTGGTAAAGAGTTAAGGGATTATTTTGTTTATCAAAATAATGACTTAACAATATAAAGGGATGACATCCTAGATGTTAACTCTTGGATAAAGATATATTGAAGCCAACCATGTAAAGTTATTATCCTTAATAACTTGTATATATGTAATATGTAATTGTAAGAAGAAGAGAGATATGTGATAATATTGTAATGATATGATGCGAATGTAAGAGCAACGAAAAGATATTGATGCAAGTAGCATAAGGTTATATACCTTAGTCCATTTTTGTAATCAATATACATTGTACATTACTTTTTTAGGCAGTGGGCTCATCTGGTAATCAAATTTTGTATTGACAACTCCTAACAGGGTTGAGGCTTCTAATAAGACCTATAGTCCCTTAATCAAGACTAATACACTATATGCTTATAATAGACTCCTAACAGGGTCAACATCCTTAACAGGATACTTTTGATTAGTGGATCTTTGTGGGTACCATCCCCACTGAGGTTTTCCCTTGGCTAGGGTTTCCTCGAGAACATATCATGTGTTATGAGTTCTTTATTTCTATTGCTATGCATATTGTTTAGCTTCTTATGTTATGCATGTATAAAGATAATCTGTTATTGTACACACTAAATTGTGCACTTCTCTAAAGCATTGCTTCCAAGAGAATCCATGGATTGGAAACCTTGAGAAATTGATTTAGAGCTCCCTAGGCATGGAGTGCAAGGGTGTTAAGAATGCTCTCAGCTAGAGCTATTAAGCCAATAACCTTGCTAGTAAACCATGCAATGGGAGATTCAATGAGACAAGGGAAAGAATGCCAATATCTTCAAGAATCCAAATGGAGATGAAATGAAAGCTATGATAAGAATGGAAATGCAAGCTAAGCTATGGAAATGAAAGAACAATGCAACTAAGCTATGAAAGGAAAGAACAAGTGTTACAAATCCTTCCTATTTAGACTATGTGAGATCTAAGCTAGAGCTTGAAAGGAAACTAATCTAAGAAAGCATAAACATGAAGCTAAGCTAAGAATACAAGAATGAAAGATAAATGTAGAAAGATCTCCAAAAGGCTTCAAAGTCTTCAAAAGCTCTAAAGTCTCCAAGAAATCCTGCAGCATAAAGTTAGCATAAAAAATTGGGGATCTAGAATGAAGAAAAGAGCTCTCCTTTTAAAGGAAATGAGAAAGAATGGACCATGGATATTAAGAGGCAAAAGATTAAATCAATGGTGGAGCATCAAAGAGGAGAAATCCATGTGCACAAGTATCCTCCAATGAGAAAATAAGAGTTGACTTTTGTGCCCATATGAGACAAAAAGTGTTTTTTCCCTTTTTATAAAATGCTTTATTTGTGCAACTTAGGATAAGAGAAAAAGTGGGGAGCTTTTTATTTATTAAAAGGGGAGGGAATTCCTTTTAAATAAATAAAGACTTAGGATAAGATGGTTAGCCCATAGAAAATAATCGAATAAATGATAGAACTAGGATTTGATCAAGAATAAGCAATTGATGATTTTTAGCAAATAATGCTAGAAAGGGGCTAATAGTTTAGATGACCATTTTTAGATGATTATAGTTATATCCATAATTGGGCAAAAGATAAAGTTTGTAGAATACTGATTCACCCCCCCCCCCCTCTCAGTATTCCCTATTTCTAACAAAAACTAGAACATGCATTACAATTAATCATTAGATCATGAATTCCTTAACTTTCAACCAAATTGAAGTGTTTTCTAATTATCTATGAGCATATGAAATCCAAATGAAAGCATGCATGTTTGAATTAACTATTAAAATCAAAGAGTTAGGGCCCATTTGAAGATTTGAGAATTCTCTTTTATAGAATCTTTGAGGTTTTAAATGGGTAGGATGCATCCTATGAGGAATGGTTGAGATGCTTCCAAGATTGATCCATGTGATTACCTCTGATTGGTTCAAAGTGTGTTTGTTTCTCCTTTTAAGGTAATATGCCATTTTGAGAGGGATTTATTCATTTCCTTTTAATTAATTACTCTAGCCATGAATTAAATGGGATTGATTTAATTAATTAGGCATAGAGGTAATTGAATTGATTTTTCTTAATACTTTGACGATGAATGCTTGAATTGAGATTTAATTGATTTTTATTGAATTTTATGAATTATGTCAATAATCAAGAATCAAATTAACATAATTAAGGTTTTATCCTAAATTAGGGAAAATAGGGCCTTAGGTTCTATTAGCCCAATTTTAGGTGATTATATTTTCACCTCTTTGAATTGCTTTGCGAACAACACATGGATTCAAAGAAAATCTGATTTAGCACGATTCAACAAAACTGATAGATTCGGGAGATTTAGAGATCAACAAGAACTACTCTGTGCTCAAGTGATTTAGAGAGTAGTGATGACCACTCTAAAATATTTAGAGAGCAGTAAATAGAACTAATCTAAATTTGAGAATTTTGAACTTGATCGAACAAAGTCCTACTTGATTTGAAAGTTATCAATTTTGAACTTGATTGAACAAGAATTGACAATATCGATTCTGAGCTTGATTGAATGAAAACCGATAAGAAATTTTGAAAAGAAATTTTAGTTAAATTTGGTTTGCAGTAACTGATCATGCTGACGAATAACCAATTTGATTTGAAGCGATGAAATTGATCAATGTCGTAAAGATTAACAACATCACCTTGATTGAAGAAACTCTCATAACCCTAGCATGGAAGAATTTGATTTGAAACTTTGACATTTTAGTATGATTATGCCCCCTCGGGATTGAAATCAGAATAAATTTGAATAAAATCATTGTTTTCAAGCATTTAGAAAGAATCGCGACGATTGAAATGAATTTCGATCAAGCATAAATTGTTTAAGAAGTGTTAGCAAGTAATATGGAACAATTTTAGTGTTAAAGAAACATTGATTGACCAAGTTTGACTGAGAAAATGTGAGAGTTGACCAAGTTTGACTTTTTCTTAAGCAATATCCTAGCATAAAAATTTGATACATTAGTGAGAAAAATCACTTTTTACAGCTTCTGGAAAGCTTTATGTGCATTAATTACACTTTGTGCAGCTCTCCTTAAGTGGTTTTGACTGAACTTTAACTTTTCTTGACCATGAATTTGAGTAATAGCCATTGCTACATTGATTAACCATGTTGACAACATCATTTCTACTTATTTTGCCCCTGTTTGACTACAATTTGACCATAGTTGACTTCTAAATTCTAACAGTTGACTTTGATTTGTAACTCTATTTTTACTATGTTTAAGTGATATAGATCACCTATTTCAATTTCAGTCCCGATATGAAGCTTCTGTGATGTCTTAGAATGAATGTTTCTTAAGGCTCCAGGGCCTCTAGGAGGCTCAAATAGGTTAAAAAGTCCATTTTTACTATTCATTTTCACTTTCTACCTTTGATTTTTACTGAGCTCTGAGAGAAGATGGTGTTCCTAGTGGAGAAGTATTGATTCAAGCTAGCTAGGTGACACGACTGACCACCTCATTATGCAACACCCATGAGTACCCGATAAGGATCCTTGTCAAATTTGAAAATTTGAATTTCATGCATTTTTACACCTTATATAGAAATTTTCATTTTCAATCTCATCCTGTATTCAGGATCACACGTGGTGAATCCCATGTCACATCCTTTTTTTCACACCATTCCAGATCGCATCCAGGATTTTCGGGATCTCACCCCATCGGGTCGCATTTGGTCAAATTCAAATCAATTCATAGTCAATCTGTCCTTTTATTGTTTATGGTCAAAACAAGGTCGCATGCGGATTCTGGATCGCTTCCTGGATTTCTTGTGTTGTTTCTGGGATTTCCTAGCTCGCATCCTGTTGAAAGATCACATCCCGGATTTCTTAGATCGTATCCAAGATTTCTGGATCATTTTTGGTTTTTTTGAATTTTGAGCCAAGTTTCTTGTTTGTTCTGCATTCCTTAGGAAATTTTTCATCAAATTTCTTTGTCTAATGCTGACATAGTGCCTCTATTTTCCTTTGTACAGACCGATTTTGATTTTATTGCCTTCAGGTGTCCTCGACCTACTTAGGTCTTGGAGTTGCATCAATAGCTATTAGCAGAGGATCACCGTGTGGTTGCATGTTGTGGATTGTGGAGTTTGGCCAATTTGCGTGACCTTTGGGTGAATCATGGGTTATTGATAGTGCTAGCTGAGAGGTGGCACTCAGAGCATAACACATTTCACCTTCCTACTAGTGAGATGACTGTGAGGCCTAAGGATATCTGGTGTATACTTCATGTTCATGTCATGGGCTCCAGAGTAGAGTATGAAGCATCTAGTGCTACAACGATGGTGGATGCTTGTCGGTTCTTCTAGGATGATACTATTGCTAGGTGCTACCTCAGTTGGGACCACATGGTGGCCAACTATGCGCCACTTCTTGTATACTTGGCTAGACTGAGAGGAGGACTGATGATGCCAGATCAGGGTCATCATGGTTTTATGTGCGGTTGGTCACGAGTCATCGAGGATATGATTCGAGAACCTCATTTTTCTTGGGAGAGTTTTATCTTAGCTCACTTATATAGGGAGCTTCATGAGATAGTCTATCAGCATTTGAGGACTATGACTATAGGGAGTCTAGTTCCTTAGGTCTAGGCATGGGAGCACATCCCCATCGCCTGATCGATAGTAGATAGGTACCGTGATGCAGGTCTACCTTACATTTATATGTACTCTAGTCTATTATAGCAGCCCCATCTGGGCAAGTTAGAGTATTGGCAGCATGTACTTGATGACATCATAGATGTTGTTTAGAAACCTTACATAGACTGTGAGGGATGGCCATCTGATGTCAGGTAGATCCCATATTACGTTCAGAGCAAGTACCTGATTGGGCATACCAGATATATCATTGAGAGGTTTCTAATCACACATGTGTCCAGGTAGTATGACATGGTACAGGGTCTCTCTCAGGAGAGAACTATATATTCACACATTAGAGATGAGGAGGCCTAGTGGGGGTCTTGATTGATTTATGAGACAACACTACATGAGATTTCATAGATTGCGTGTGTAGACTAGGAGTACCACCCAGAGATACTTGATGGTGGCATTATTAATGGCTACCATGCTTATTATACTCAGCACCCTTATCCTCGACTCACGACTCCTAATGAGATCACTACTCACCTAGAGGATGCACTTGATTATGATCTTGCTAATGATGGTGGTGGTCAAGGCTGAGCTTCCAAAGGACGTGGTAGAGGGAGAGATGATGCCCACGGAGGTAGATATGGAGGCGATGGAGATGGAGATGATAGGGGTGGGGGAGGTGGATGAGGAGGTGATAGCAACAGATGGTGGGCCTTCGGAGGAGATGGTGGACAACAGAGGTAGAGGATACTGAGAGTTACTCCTCCCCAGAGGGATACATGACCTTTACTCCATAGGGATGAGCATGCATAGAGGTAGAGGGCAGAGAAAACTTTAGTGGCGATTATTCACCATTTGGCGAATGTCGCCCGTCGGCATCCCACGATTTGGAAAATAAATTGCCCATATGGGACTGACCCCATCGCCCCGCATTTATCAAGATTGGGTCCATTTCCCGGGTCCATCGCCAAATGCTATATTAAATTTTGTCCATTTCTTGCACATTTTCGCCAATGGCATATACGTCTTGGGCACGATATATTTTTAAAATTTGCCTATAATTTCAACGCGGCCCCAAATGGATGGCCTATATTCACCCATAGTTATATATAAATATTTTTTACACGGCCCCAACTTTGCCAGTTATTTTACTGATGCGTGTCTCAAACCGATGGGTTTTCGCCACCTTTATTAATCATACCAAGGTACTAGCGACCCATAATCGCCTAGGAAATAACACAAGATGTGTTATCATTACGCGGGCTTCACCAAATATTTGGACACTGACCTAATACCTCCCGCCCAATTCACCAAAAGAGATTAGTATAAATACATTCATACATCAGTGTTATTGTACACAATTTAGAATCTTGGATCGGTTCAATTTGATCGATAGCGAATTTCAGACTGTCTCACTGTTGAGTCTCGACTGCTTTGGCGAGTCAAAGGTAAGTGATTATTATTCTAAATTTTTGTGACTATGTAAACATTTTATATTATAGTTATGTTGTCATTTATCACTTCTTCAACAAGTAAACATTTTTTTTACATATTTTTATCACTAGGCTGGTAGCTAATCGAGATGTCGAACAAGAATAAGGGTAAGGCTCCGGCAGATGGGGAAAGCCAAGAGAGGCCAACAAAATGTAGAACCTTATCATCGTACTTTGGTCATGGTCATAGAAATGTTTCTAGCCAAAATAGGGAAGCTAGTGTTACTTCATTACAAGAAGATTTTGAACCTGAGGCTGAACCTTCATGACATATTGAAGAAGTCAGTGAACCTGATATCTCAGATCACGATGAACTTGAAGAAGATTTTCAGTTAAATACCCAGAGTATCCATAATGATATAATTGACTTGGATGAGACTAAGAATGTCAGAAAAGATGATGGTGCAACTGCAGGGAAGAAAAGAAAATCCAAATCAAAGAATGATAGACTGTGGGATATGTCGAGGAATTTTCAAAAAGATTGGGTGTCAACATATCCATTCATTGAACCAGTACCTAATCCAATTGAAGGGGAACCTCTGGTAGAATGCAGATGTAAGATTTGCAACATGATAAATAAGAAGGAAAAGAGGTTGCAGCTAAAAATTGACACCATAGAAAAGCATATTGGTAAAGTTTACGAAAAGAAAACCATAGATGGAGTTCAAAAATCAGTGATAAGATAGAAAACAAAGGAGGAATCTCAGCATGTTAGGAATGCAGAATTATATGAATTTTAGCATAATATAAAGACGAAGCCTAGTGAAGTTAAAGGCTCTATTGAAGCTTGTTTTGGAAAAGCATTGGAAGTAGAACTAATGGGAAAAGCTATTCAGTTAAGTGTTGTGTTTAATATTTTGAGCAGAGGGCATCCAATGACATACTACCCATCATTGAGTGCTTTATTACACTTTCTGAAAGTTTGTAACTATCCTAACAGTCACTGGTCAGTAAACAGTGGATGGGAATGGGCAAGTTGTCTTGCCGATGTTGAAAAAGAGGATTTGAAGGCAAAAATTAAAAAGTCAAATTTTATTGCATTTTCTTTAGACGAGGTCACAACAGTAGACAATACTTCTTGGGTATGCATGCATGTTTATACTATACAGAATTTTGTTCACCAACCTCATCTACTAACTATTGCTAAAATGAGGGATAATGCGACAGCGGAAAATTTATTTCAACTAGTAAAGAGTTCTCTAATTGAATATGGAGGTATAGATGACATGACCATTGCCAAAAAGCTGGTGTGTGTTGGAGCTGATGGAGCTTTAGTAATGCGAGGCCACAGGGGTGGTCTTTGCACAAAGATACAATCTTCTTGTGCACCCTATGTTACTCCCATTCACTACATGGCCCATAGAATGAATCTAGCTGTTGGAGTTGTCAACAAGCATGCTCCAATACAAAAAATTGAAGTTTTAATCAAAGAGATCTACCAATACTTCTGTCAAAGTCTAAAATGATTCAGGGAATTTCAACACTTTATTGAAGGACTAACCGACGGGAACAAGCTTCTTAAGGATAATGATACCAGATGGATCTCTTTGGATGGACCAGCACATCGAGTTTTTTCAGAATATCAATCATTGCTTGGTCTAATGAACTCAAGTCATGACGAAGCAGGGCAACCAAAATTTCCTGCACTGCTATCAATGTTAAGTAATGTAGAGACACTGTTAACATTAGTAGGTCTTCTCCCCATGCTTGAGGAAATGAGAAATTTAATGAAAAAGGCCCAGCAAAGAGCTATGTATATCGCAGAATATGCTACGCTCCGTAAGTTGACATGCGTGATGCTCGATAATCTCTATCATTTATTTGTTGATGAAGTAATATTTGCCAGCTGGCTGAAAATCATAGATTTGGACAATCCTGATAACTTTTTAAAAATTGGTTCAGACGGGGGGTTATGTGCAGAAGTTCACGAAGTTGAGATACCAATGCACTACAATGCTAGGATCGAGTTTGAGGAACCAGGAAAGAACCCCAGGAGGCGAGTATCAAGTGTTAAAAGGGAAGACTTTACCAAGATCGTTGAGTTTGTAACAGCTTCAGTGAAGCACATTGCCTTTGATCTTTCCTCACAGATTAGAGCAAGATTCCCTCCAGTCAAACTACTTGAATCCATGGCTATTGTGTTTCCTCATTATTGGTGTATGAACAATCTGAAAGATTTTAAAAGTAGGCTACTAACTTTGATAGATCATTTTTGCAAAACCAAAGAGTTAGATGGAGTAACTCTAAATGGAATTTTAGATGCAAATCATTTGAGAGAGCAATCAGCTCATTTTTCATGGACAATGAGGGAACAATTTAATCTTATGGAGAACCCTATGGAAGATGGATCGGTAACAAGGCTTTGGAAAAACCTAGCTGAGAGTGAATTGTTGATTGATTCAATATTAGAATATTTCAAGCTTTCTGAATTATATCTAACCATGATATTGGGGTCAGTGGAGGATGAGAGAGTTTTCAGTGCTTTGGGATTCCTAAAGTCAAAGCTAAGAAATAAACTTGACAAGAATTTGGAAAATTGCTTAAGGCTCTATACATCCAGGTATGAAGTCAATACTTTTCCTTATGAAAGGGCACTGAAATTGTGGAGGAAGAAATGTTAGAGAAGAGGGGTGGGCAACATGTCAAACCAAAGTGGGAGTGGGAGTGGGAATGCTAGAGACAATTATGTCATTGACTGGGACCCATGTACTGGCACTGGTACTGCTAGCGGTGAACATCAGTTAAGCGGAGGTATGCAAAGTGAAGAAAACATATCAAAGAACCAAGGAAGCTATGAAGTTGATGTTGATGAATTTGAAAATCTCAATGATGATATGGTGTGGCAGCTTGAAATTGAACCGTTGTAGAAGTAGCACTGAAGAATTAGCATGTCCTAGGTATTTATTAACTTTTTCCCTGAAGTCTACTATCAGTTTCTGTATTTCATCATCAATCATGCATATCCCAATGTCAAAAACATGAATGTGGTTGATAATGTCATCAAGATTCAAGATTCAATTCCACAATTAATAATTATTAATGGTTTTCATTCGCAATATTCAGCTAATATGGTACAATTCTTGTAGTTTTTTCATTATTTTGTTTGACAACATAGCAATTCGTATGTTACAATTATTAGAGTTATAAATACTGATTCTCATTAATTCAATTACAAATATGATACAATGTATCCATTCATTGATCAATACTAGTAAGAACACAACTCTCTGATTCTGTTTACAAAAGTCAATGACTTAATTCCCATTGGCAATTTAGTAAGCCAATGACCCTGAATTCCCTTTTATAGAAACAAGGGAGCAACAATAGCTTCAAGTCGATTTTCCTAATGTGAAGTCTCAAAATCTAAATTAGTAAGACAACTACAAGACTACAAGTCTACAACATCTCTACAACTTTAGTTGTACATTTCTGCATTTGACAGGCCGGTTTAGTAAATTAGCATAGGCAATAGCATCTGCAAGACTGCAACATTGATCCTGTTCAAAAAGCAAAGTTCAAACTTGTTACTTTACACTCAATTCTAGAGTCTAGACTGTAGTATGTAGGATAATATGAAAGATATAGAGATGATTGAAACTGAAAGCACTTTCACATACTATGATTCAAGATGATTCTGTAAGTTTTTGTAGTATGCTCCATTCTTCTTCGGTTGGAAGGGCAAATTTTTTGATGGTATGGTAAATGACCTGCATTCTCGTCAGAATTCCATACTTGGAAGACCGAGTTTTAAGCAATGTTCCTTCCATTAGTGCATGCGAATTTGTGAATGTTTTGATGCACTTTGCAATGCCTTCATGAGTTATGCCCTAAGGAAGGTTGCCTAAATCAGAGGTTATTGTGTCCTCAAACTTTTGTTTGTAAGCTTCTCTTCCAACAAAACCCATTGTTAACAAATCAGGTCAAGGACTCGGTAAACCAAGAGATATCAATTTGGTTGTTTTATTGTTCATCTTGGTGAGCTTTGGCCCAAATAAAGCAAGAACTTCTTCTGCTTCTGTTAGTTTTTGACATTTATGAAATACAGAGGTCGCCTTTATTATTCAACCAACGCGGTCCTGAATTCCCTTGCTTGCCAATTGCCTGTCAGCAGTGATGTTGATTTCTCGCATAATCTGCTTTGCAGTTTTCTGTCTCTGACCAAAACTTTTGTTCTCCTCAAGTTGCTCTTTCAGCTTCTCAAAAACATCTGTAAGAGATTCATAGAGTTCAAACCAATCACACAACCTATCAACAGAAGACTTTATTTTCCCCCAGAAGTAATTTTTTATTTGCTGTACTGTATTATTTACATGGTCATTCAAGAAGTTTTCATAATTTTTAATAGTATTATTTGCCTTCTTTAGGTCTTCTTTCATTTCTGAGTACTGGTGTTCACTATGTTTTCTTATTTGCTCTGCTTTCTCTTCCCAGTCTTTTGCTTTCTCTTCCCACTCTTTTTTTTTTACCCTCTCATTTTCCAATTCTTTCTTTAACTCATTGTTTACCTGTGCAGCATTCTCCAAGTTTTTGTATAAATTTACTGAAGAGGCTTTTTCATCCTAAAGTTTTTTATCCCTTTTTTCCAATTCTTTCTTTAAATCATTGTTTACTTGTGCAGCATTCTCCAAGTTTTTGTATAAATTTAATAAAGAGGCTTTTTCATCTTGAAGTTTTTTATCCCTTTTTTCCAATTTTTCTCTCAAAGTTTTCAATTCTGCGTCCATATGTTCTTTTTGTTCAATTGCTTCTTTAGAGCCAGAGGATGAATTTTTTATCCTTTTCTCTAATTCTTTGCACTTGTTTATTGCTGCTTTCTCACTTGCCTTTACATTTGCTAGGTCTACCTTTAACTTATCTATTGTGCCCTGAAGCTTTCCTTTCTCTCTCTCCAACTTCATCACTAAACTGTAGACCACTTGGTTGGTCATTTTGGACACATTTATCTTGTCCACATTTTTAATTTTGAATAAATCCATTTGGAGGGTGCTAATTTGAAATTCAGATGGATCTAACTGACTCTCTGGTGGATTGTTATCTCTAGCTGGGGGCATAACAACCATGAATTCCATCATATCTTTATTCAGGTCATATGTGGTTAATAACCTGTTGGATGCAGGTTCTGCATCACGAGCTGTAGCAATTGCTTCCATCTTCATTATCTTACTATTTTGTCTATTCTTGTTTTTTGATTTTTCATAGTTAGTTACAAATTCATTGTAATGAAAATCAGGATTTTGTGAGACAATTGAATGTTTGAATGTTGAAATAGCACTTGCACTAATGTACGAGATTCCACCAATACCATGAGGATTACCAACACCTAGACCCATTACAAGTGGGGTTTGTGGACTATTCTAAGGGTTTTGTCCTAAAGGATGGGCAATTGTTGGACTCACAGTCACCATTGGCACTGTTGTACTAGTACTACTACTAATACTTGTCATAACCTTTTGCTTCTTTACACTTTCTTGACCTTCGGGACCAACCTTTCTTGCATCTACATATTGATATAATATCCTTTTCGGACCACTATTTTTAGTTGTACAAATGATATTGCCAGCTGTGGGAGTGACAATTGATTTAGATTGAATCTAAGTGCTTGGAACAGCTGGAAGTGGAACTCTATTTGAAGCAGAAATAGATGGAATTAACTGAGTTGAAACCAATGTGAATGGAATTGACTGAGTTGATGATTGATCTCCATGCCCAAGGCCTAGTTTCTGACCATGTTTTGGTGCTACAGCTGGTGGTTCAGGTGCATACCAAACCCCTTCTCCACTGGGACCCAGACCACTAGAACCTTGGTAGCCCATTTTTTCTACAATTTCTACCCCTTTGCTATATAGAAGTTTGGTGGATGCATCAACTCCTCTCTTAATTGCTGTACTGGATGAGGGATTCAAAGAATCCTAGTCATTGTAATCATCATCATTATCATTGTGATATGCTTCAGCTGGATGCTCCTTATTCCACAATTCATTAAACATTGTATCCTC
Organism: Chamaecyparis obtusa; assembly: GCA_027943335.1. NCBI lineage: Eukaryota > Viridiplantae > Streptophyta > Pinopsida > Cupressales > Cupressaceae > Chamaecyparis > Chamaecyparis obtusa. The sequence goes on along the minus strand of BSBK01002438.1, from coordinate 1,065,928 downwards.
TTCCACCTCATTAAGATCTACAGAGGTCTTTGGCTCACCGAGATTCTTCCTCATTTCCCAAAATTCAAAAATTTTGGTTCGACTCCATCTAGCATCTATACATTCATTCATTAGCTCTTTTGAAATACATTTTGTAGATGGTTTATCATCTTTCTTGTAGAAATTGGATGATGGCATGGCCTGTACTTTTCCTTTCTATTTGTGCAATGCCATTATTTGTGATGACAATTCCTGTATTGACATATTATTTTCAGCAGCATATTTCTCCATCTATTTTTTGACCTCCTCCCAGGAGTCCATGTTTTTAAAATTTTCAATCAAAGGCATACTTTCATGTTGATATTTGCTTGCAGAGTTCCCATTGTCTTTAAGCCTTGCTCCAATTATGTTCAGTGGATCATACTGCCAGTGACTGTCAACATCAAATCAAAAAATTGAAAAAAAGGCTTCTGCCACTTTGAATCCTCTTCTCTCAAATGCGAACCCTCCAAAGTTGAATGGCAAGGAGGGAAATATCATTTTCTTTTGCTGACCATTAAAGAGTACATCTGTGCTCTCCATTTGTCGTATATATTCCAATGCAAATACCCTCTTTGTTACATGTATTGGAAGTTTGTAGGGTTCTACCCATGAACCGTAAAACCTTAACACAGTGTACTCTTCCATTAAGTACCAATCAGCCAATTGTAGTTGACTTCTGAGTTGAATGCAATTTCTACAAGTAACAGGCAATCTAGGCATTGGAGTGCCTATAATTTTATGGTACATTGGTGCCAAAAATAAGTCTACAAAATTGTTGTAGTTCCTTCTGTTATCAATCATCCTTATCTAAGGTGTCCACTCATATATTGGATTTTGGCCTTCAGTCAGACTGCAAAGCTTGTTTGCCTGAAATAATGCACGATGCTTTGCTAGGAGAAGATAGCACAAGTAGGTTGTGAATCTAAATGTCTTCTTTGAACCTCTTTGAATCATTAGTAATTGATCTTGCATGCAATGAACAATGTGCTCAATAAAACAATATTTTACTGGTTCTCTTTCAAAATGAATATGATAAAGCATTTCAAGAATGCTGGCACCCACTTGTTTGTTACTATCCAATCCCAAACAAAATGCTAGCAAGGAAATACTATCCTGTGCCCATGGCACAAAATTTTCATAATCATAAGGAGGCCTATGATCTGAACTCAGACTACAACTGCTTGTTATTCCTCTGATATAAGAATCTCTCTGTTTTGCATCTAATTTTTCATAATCCTCTGCCAGCTTTCCCAAGTCAATGTGTACGTTTGAGTGTTGTTGTTGAAACCCTAGGTTCAACAGACTAGCAAATTCACTCTCAGTTATGGACAAAATTTCCTCCTGAGTATTTTTATTCACAATTGCTTTTCTATTTTCATCATAATTTTTGGCGCAGAGCATAACAATTTTTGGGCAAGAGAATACTTGAGGTAATGCCATGTGTGCCAACCCAGCTTCCCACGGTGCAATTTTATTTGCAGTTGCATTTACCCTAGGGCTAAATGAATAAAATTTTGAAGCCTTATTTGGATGGTTCCACTTGTTTTCAAGTGCAAATCTAATCTCCATTATACCCTTATTTCCATGAATAACAGGATCATGTATATCATGGAATAAATCACTGAAACCTGGTGTTTTAAGCATATTGTGGAATTCTATTATTTTGCCCATCATGTTATTCTTGGTATTTGAGGCTACAAGCCTACAGGGGTGATTCAAAATTAAAACCTAACAGACTAAATTTTTTTTATATAATATAAACAGTAAAGTTGTAAATCAAGAGACTTGAAAAATTTAAAATGCAGGACGTAGATTTTCAAGATTTTAGTAGTTACACTTACCCGTTGACATTCACGTTGCCCTTAGTTTCAATTTTTTCAGAGAGCTGAGAGACTTTGTAGTTTGTTGCTTTCCTCGAACCTCAATCCTCAACCTAGAAATTAAGAATCCATAACTTTGTTGCACTGTAAGTTAGTAAATTGTAAGTGGAATGTGATTATGTCAATGTATTAACTGAGCAGTGACACGTGTCATGATTCCAGGATGCATTTCAAAAGATAGGGTGTCTTTTTCCTTTCGGCCCGAAACTCAACTTCAGTCATTGATCTATAAACATCCAATGGCAACGGTGAATGGTGTGGTACTGGTGGCCCCGTGGGTCGTGGGTCCCATTAACTAGGCTAGTTAGGATGACTCACATCATGAGTCAGACATGTCAGTGTCACGTCATCACCAAATTGAAACGACATTGTTATTTGTTGGTCGATCGAGGAGTTTAGTGACATGTGTAATGATATAGGGACGCGTTTGAAAAGATAGGGTTTCTTTTTCCTTTCAACCTGAAACTCAACTTTGGTCGTTGATCTATAAACATCCAACGACAATGGTGAACGGTGTGGTGGTCGTGTGGACCATGGGTCCCATTAACTAATCTAGTCAGGATAACTCACATCACGAGTCAGACATGTCAGTCTCATGTCATCACCAAATTGAAATGACATTGTTCAATGTCATTTGTTGGTAGACCGATGATCGTGCAAGGTGTTAAGTGACACGTGTCATGATTTCGAGATGCGTTTGAAAAGATGGGGTTTCTTTTCCCTTTCGGCCTGAAACTCAACTTCGGTCGTTGATGTATAATAATCCAACAACAACAGTGAATGGTATTGGTGTACTATTTTTTGTAAGTTGAAATATATTTCATATTTTATGATGTTACAAATTATAAATATAAGATATAAGTTTTTTTCATTTATATATGTTTAAATTATACTATGTTAGTTTACCATAATAAGAGTTAAAAAAATTACATGTGAAAAGTAATGTTCAAATTCTATATTATAATTTGTGAATATTTTTTAATGGAGAGTAATTATTTAAGTATTTAAACATCAATCTCATTCGTAGAGATATAATTGTACTTCAGACTATGTAATAAATTAAATGTGGGAGACACCATTTTAAAAAAATTATTAAACTACAGTTTCAATTAGTGAAGTTTAATTGTAATAGATATCTGAAGGAGGATATTTGTCGGTTATTTTATATATATTAAAATAAATATAGATAAGCTAGTCTACAGATAACTGATAAAGCATTGAAGCAAGTAATTAAAATATTGCAATCATGGTTACAGAGAAGTATAAAATATTAAAAACCATTTTTGCAATCACAGTTACAGAGAAGAAATATTGCAATCATGGTTACACAAAGCACAAATTAAAATGAGGTAAAGCTTGCAAAATTTCCATTGTATTTTTCATAAAATTATATTTGCATTCTCGACTTCATACTATGTCTATAAACAAAAAGAAACATACTCAACTTGATACTATGTCTATAAACAAAAAAAAAAATCATAAACGACTACAGTACCAGTACCAGTACAAGGTAAGCTTTTAATATTTATAAAAAAAAAATTATAAAGAAAAATCAATTGTGCCCTTCTATGTAGAATTCTGCAGAGAGGATTAGCTGCATGAATTTGTCGAGCCACACAAATTGCCCCGCCTGAGCCTCCTCTGTGTCAAGCTCAAACCACTTATGGAGAAAACCCCTGGCAATCAGCGCCCATTTCCTATGGCGCTTCAATTGCCCAGCAGTCAGGCACAAAAGAAAAGGTTGCATGGCCACATTCTGGCCTGGGAGGAGAAGCTTGTGTATTTGACTTGCCCTAGGGATCCCCACCCCTAATTCAGCAAAGATGACAACTTGAACGTCATCCCCCAAGTATTCCTCTTTGAATACCCTCCTCAGCAACATCACCATGTCAACCTTCGGTCCTCCAAGCTCCAGAAGGGAAGCCAAAAAATGAGACGTAATGTCCGTGGCTACCCGGTACCTATCTTCATTGTCAAGAAACTCTCGGCCCAACACCATTCTGATAGCCTCTGTAATGAAAGGCCCACCATCCTTACAAATTGATGCTAAAAATTCATCAGAAAAGGAACCCAGAAAGGCCTTCTGGGCCTCCTCAGAAGTGCATCTAAGACAAATGGGAGTGTCCATCTTAGATTACTTGCAGACTGTAAAACTTAAAACAGTAAAACTAGAAAATTTAAAAACAAATTACTTGCAAAATGTGTCACTACAGACCCTAAACAAACAATCAATCAATGTCGATGAATAATGAAGCTAGATCGTCTATAAATAGCCCTTGAATCCTTGATCGTTACTTACCAATCAATTATTTCTATCTTAATGGTATTAAATACATTGTCCTCGATATGCCTCTAAATCTTGCATGAAAATCTTTTCCCTAAATACATGCGTGTGAGAATTGAAAATTTTGTCCTTAATCTTTCACATCTGGCAGTAAATCTTTTCTATCGATAAAAACTGTCAGAAATCGGCTGTACAATTTGGGAAGTGGTGTGTGGTAGCCAAAGAATGTCATTGTCACTGACATGGCATTTAATTCTTTCCCGGTTAAGTGCTTTTAATACTCTGCAGACAACTTACCTTGATACGATCATACGTGTCAACATTCCGATTAAGTGCTTTTAATACTCTACAGACAACTTACCTTGATACGTGTCAACATTCCGGTGACTACCTCGATAATTCTTCTTCCTTCAAGAAATGTTGGCCGAAATTAAACCTCAGCCATTGATCTTGGATCATCAGACGGTCTAAGTTCTCAAATAATACATTTAACATAATTACAGTGGTAGTGGCAAAGATTATGGTAGTGGCAAATAATACATTATGCTTCCATAATATAAGGTCAAACAACCACGTCTCTAAACCATCACTTGCCAGTTGCCAATAATTTATGTATGTTAGGTATGCTAGGTTAGGCTACTTATTTCCCATCTTTTGAACGATTAGGCTACTTATGCCAATAATTTATTTATTTTTCCATAATTAACGAACGATTAGCCAATACAATTATTTTTTCACCCTTCAAAAGAAAAGTATTCGCCTCAAATACTATAATTTTTTACTTGAAAAGAAAATTATTCGCCTCAAATATTATAATTTTTTACTTGAAAAGAAAATTATTCACCAGCAATTTATGAAATTTTCAATTCGGGGGGAAAAAATCACCAATACAAACTATGAAAAATCATGGATTTGGAAAAAAAAATCGCCTAGATTAAAATAAATTACCCCCTAAAATAATGTACAATTCGCCAAGACTTTACACTTTTTCCTAAAAGGGGGTTTCTTAAAGTTATCCCTAGTAGAGGGAAGTAGGAGGTGGTGATTAGGAACATCAGCAAGCACACAGAGATCCCCCTGCAGGTGGTGATGGAGATGAGCTATCTCAGTGTGAGAAGGAGAGAGCTACATTGCAGGTAGAGGTGGCCACCCTACGAGCACATTTATTAGAGCAAGATACTCAGCTATCTCAAATGAGAGCGGATCAGGATAGATATGCTCACATAGCCACCCACCAAGGCCAGAGAGTGACATATTATTTTTCTTTATATTGTGTTGTTGTTCCTGCCACTCAGAGAGCTCCATTGTATTCTATTATAGCACAACAATCAGATGGTGTGATGCCTCCACCCATTCCTAGCAGAGTAGATGTACCCCCTCTCGATCCTCCATGAGAGGATGAGGGAGTCAATGAGGCCTAATATTTTGTACTGTCATGTTTTGTATCTCTGATATACATTTGTCATATCTTGTATTTGTACCATTTTTTATCAAGACGCTTTCTCATGTCCAATGGAATGTTTATTATTATTGATACATTGTTTCTTGTGATACAGATACTTTGATACTTGTTTTATCCATGCTCTGATATGCTATTCTGACATTCTGATACTCACACATTGTTGATATATTGATGATTTTATTGATTCTAATATGAATGTCTTATCTGATTTATCTTGTTTCGTATGATGCTTCTAATTTCTGCACATGTGGGATATTTAGATATTTGTCTTATTCCTTGGATATTGATGCGATGGTCATACTTGGTCATGATTAGATTAGATGATGATAAAATGACATCATGATATATACTTATGTTTTTGTCATTTACAAATCTTTATGGATGTGTGGATTATGACTATGTATGAGATGTAATGTGATACGATGTATGGACATCTCACTTTTATTTATGTATGGATGATTATGGATGCACTATGCAAATGTTTTTATGATATCAAATGGATTATGAATGCAAATGAATATCAGTAATATATACTTAGTCTTTTCATTTCAATTCTTTATGCTTTCATGATGTACTTGGTCAAACATGGAAAGTGATTAATGTTTTCATAATTTTTAGCTCACCTTAATGTTTTAGATAATTGAATTCACACATTCATGCTTATGCAATTTAAAATGAATGCAACTAAATTAAGAATTATAATAGATTAAAAAGGAGAAGAGGAGGGGGGTTGGAGTGTAAGTTTACCAAGATGAAATGGATATAAAAAATGGCTAGGATATAGTGTGTGGGAAAAGTAGGATCTTCTTCTTAACCTCAAATTCTGAAAGGAAAGATCCAAATTGTCACAGGCTTCACTGTCAAATAGCTCGGCCCGTGCGGCACTGCAAGTCTTTAGCCACGAGCTTGGGTTCGACTCTGCTAAGACTTCAGTATTCCGCCTCCATTGTTGCCCAAATCGGATCTCCAGTTATGTGACATAAAGATGTGAATGATACCAAAATACATGCATGAAAATATACAGTCGCAAGAACAAGTGTTGGGCAAGCTTCCTTTGCATACAAAATGAGATCCGTTACAAATTGATGCCAAGCATCACTGGATAGAGCTTATCCAGGTCGCCCCATTACAATAGTTACGGCTAAAAGGATTAACCGCTCAGGATCAAGTCTGAGACTTCAAAAACCAGTCGCAGTCCCGAAGAGAGAAACGGCACGGAGAGAAGCTCGGGTCTGGTGCGTCGGCCCCTACAAGTCCAACTCGGCCCTGAGTCTAACTCAGCTCTGGTAAGCTTCGGCCTTCAGCTCCTCAACACTGCAACCTGCAATAAAAATGGATTTCTCCCATCTGCGAAATCGCTGAATGCTCATGCGACTATCTCCCAAGCGTCTAAGTGTCTAACTGTCCCACAGTCTAACTCTCCAACTTTCTAACTGAAGGCAAGGAAAAGGCTCTGCCTTTTATAGAGATCGGTTTGCAAGAAAGCCCGCCCGAATCAGTCCATTTGAAATTCAAACAGCCTGAAGCATTAAAGGAGGTAGGCAGCCGAGCGGCAAAGAAGTGACCTCCTGTCACAGAGCCGCTCCTCTGTCAAGCCATCATGACAGAATTCAAATTTGAATCAGCCCGCCCAAATGCATAAGGCAAAAACCCTCGGCTTCAATCGACATGACCGTTCTGCATTTCCATGAGTGCATTCACAGAGTATCATTACCCGACCAGACATGAGTGTAAAACACTCCAACGTTCGGCCGCATCCGCCATTAATAGAAGTGGGTGGAAACACCCAGTCGCACAGAGATGACTTGATCTCCAAGCAAATCTCCCATCCGAATACCTGCAAAATGCCACCTTGGCTCGCAATGATAACTGACATACTGACAAGTCTGACATCCCAGTCTGACAAGTTCCGACAACACTCCAAGTCGCCTCTCCTTCGGCTCAACTCAGCTTCTGCTCAACTCGCATGGCAAGTCAGCTTGGGTCACAATGCAGATCGGTCGGCCTCCGTCTGCTCGAATACCGACTCGGGTCAGTTGCTGCAACTCAGTTGTCAATGGTATGCAGGTGAAACGGAGCTCGACCGCTGGGGTCGTGACATACTCCCCCACTCAACTCGGCGACGCCCTCAGCGCCGGTGCATCTAGCCCCAGAGATGCACGGGAGGGGTTTACTGTATTCTTCACTCAAGAGGGGTAGAGTTCCTTTGCAGGAACTCCATTATCATTTCTTCATCCCTCCAAAGGGTTTCGCCTTATTCCCATGTTGCCTCATTCCGCTCAGACCCTTCAAAGATCACTAGGAATTCACGGAACACTCTTCTTCCTCGGCCGCGGGTGCGCATCGCCAAGACTTGCTCAACTCGCCGGTTGGGATTATCCAACACGTTAGCTGGGCTGCGGTCAAGAATGTTGCGCTCTAGGTCATCCAGATCGGGGTGATGAGCACGAAGCAAGGAGACATGAAAAACCGAGTGTACGCAAAGATGCAAAGGCAAGTTCAACTTGTATGTAAGTTGGTTGATTTTCTTGATGACCTCAAAAGGTCCGTCCCACCTCCACACCAATGAAGCACTAAGTCCCTTTGGCACTTGGAATTGCCTCGGGTCCATTCTCAGCAAAACCTTGTCTCCAACGTTGAACTCGCCCTTCCTTCGGTTCTGATCAGCATACTTTTTGATGCGATCTCCAGCTCGGGTCAGATGATATCTGGCCAAATCGACCCGCTCGTTCCATCGTTGCAATAGCTCGACCGCATCAGTATCCGTCCCTTGATAGCCAGCCATGATGGTATGCGGGGTGAGCGGTTGCTGTCCCGTTGCAAGCTCAAATGGGCCGAAGTTGGAAGACGCACTTTTCTGCAACAAATCTTTCCGCAGCTCTTTCCACTTTGGAATGTAAAGTCGATCCTGGGTGTAATAGAGGAGCTCATCTTTCATGTCGAAATGCCTAGTCCGTCCAGCTCAGACTTGAAGCACGATCTGATGTGCTTGGGAATCCATCTCGAGGCCCTCTTTCACCTTGTCTCGGGTCAGATCTGAGATGATAACTTGGCTGGAAGTCTCTGCCAAGGACTCCAACGCCCTGAGTTGTTTCTTGCGGCTCAAAGCATCTGCCACGACGTTGTGCCGACCCGGGTTGTAAATGAGCTCGAAATCAAACTCGGCCAAGTATTCCTTCCATCGCTCCTGTTTGGGTGTGAGCTTTGCTTGAGTTTGGAAGTATGTCGAACTGACATTATCTGTCTTGACGACAAACTGGACTCCAAGCAAATAATGCCTCCACGCGTGCAAGCAATGCACGACCGTAGTCATCTCCTTCTCATGCACCATGTATCTCCGTTCTCGGTCGTTGAGCTTCCACGACTCAAAAGCCACGGGGTGTCCCTCCTACATCAAAATGCCTCCAATGGCATAATCGGATGCGTCCCTCTGGACTTCAAAACCTTGGTTGTATTTCGGAAGAGCTAAGACTGGCTCCTTAGTCAGCTTGCTCTTGAGCAGCTCGAATGCATCGATCTACCGCGGTCCCCATGTCCACCGCTTCTCTTTCTTCAACAGATCGGTTAGAGGGGCAGCGATCTTGGAATAGCCTGCCACAAATTTGCGATAGTAGTTAGCTAACCCCAGAAACTGTCTTACCTCATGCACATTTCCAAGTGGCTCCCAATCCTTGATGGCCGCAAGCTTTTTCGGGTTAGGTCGGATGCACCCCTTTCCAACAATATGTCTAAGAAAGGGCACCTCCTCTTATGCGAAAATGCACTTATCTTTTTTGACGAACAGCCCATGCGTTCGGAGAAGACTGAACACCTCGGCGAGATGCTCATTGTGCTCGGCAAGTGATCTGCTGTAGATCAAGATGTCATCCAGATAGACCACCACGCATCGATCTAGTAAGGGTCGAAAGACATCGTTTATCAACGTGCTGAAGGTGGCCGGCGCGTTTGTCAGCCCAAAGGGCATGACAAGGAAGTCATACGATCTGTATCTTGTCACAATGGCCATTTTCTCCTCATCACCTTCTACAACTCGGATTTGGTAGTACCCCTGCCTCAAGTCGAGCTTGGTAAAGACCCTTGCCTCCACAAGTCGATCGAAGCTATCTGCAATGAGAGGAAGCGGATACTTGTTCTTCACGGTCTGCTTGTTGAGCGCTCGGTAATCAACGCACAAGCATAACGAGCCGTCCTTCTTTCTTTGAAACAGCACCGGAGCTACATAAGGTGACCTTGAAGGTCAGAGGTATCCTGCCTCCACGAGCTCAGCTAACTGTCTCCTCAATTCGGCCATCTCCGGGCTGGAAAGTCGGTATGGGGCCTTTGCTCGCGGTTTGGATTCTGCTTCTAGCTCGATGCGGTGGTCGACATAACGCCTTGGGGGCAGCTCGGCTGGGAGTCTGTCCAGCATAACATCCGCATACTCTTTCAAGACATCCTCGACCACTTCTGGGTTGGATAGCTCGGATGGTTCCCCATCATCCCAGCCTCCAAGTAGCGTGGCTAGGAAGAGGCCATCCTCCTTGCACACCCGCTTCACCACAACTGCACTTAGTGTTTTCTCCAGCTCAGCTCGGTTGACTGTTTGCACTAGACAGGGTCGGATCGGATTCAACATCAGCACACACTCGAGGTGAGGTGCCATGACCACGGCCGCTTGTCTTAGGAAATCCTGCCCTAGGATTAGCTCAAAATCTTCCATGTCGATGGCCACCAAGTCCACCGCTCCTTGCCACTGCCCAATGTGCATTAGAGCATTGCGGACTTCTCCGCTGACCTTCCGGATAGGAGCCGACACTGCTTTGAAGTTTGACTCGGTTGGGTCGAGTCGGAGCCCAAGTGATTTGGCTCGGTTCACCGCCATGTAATTGTGGGTCACACCGGAGTCTACCATAGCGTAGACCTTCTTGCCTCCAAAGAACGCCTCGACATAGCAAAGATCATGCCGGCTCACCAAGCTGGAAGACACGCCCAAGGTCACAATGTCTTGCAAGGCGTTAACCAACTGCAAGACCCCCATTTCTGGAACCCTCTTCTCCTCTGCTCACATCGCACTGATCCTTGCTCACTCCGGGCATTCCCTGGCAAAGTGTCTAGGTTGACTGCAAATGAAACAGTTGCGATCATGCTCCATCTTCTTCTCTTTGGCCGGAGCAACGTCTTTAGGATTTTTAGTAGAATGACTCCCATTCTTTTTAGCTTTGGGCTTGTGCTTATCCTCCTTCTGGGTCGTATTCTTCTGGTCAGACTTAGGCCGGAAATGGCACGGTCTCTTCCTTCCCTCAAAACGAGCTCCACCAAATCCTTTTGCTGCGTCGCCCTTGTAGTCTAAGAGCCCGTCTGCAACTGCAATAGCCTCGGCCAAGGTTTGAACCCTTTGTCGCCTCAGCTCATCCGCCGCCCAGGGTTGGAGGTTCCTTGTGAATAGGTAAAACTTCTCAAAGTCGTTTAACTTGGAGCATTCCAAGTCAAGCGCCTAGAAAGCTTGCACGTAGTCCCTCAGCTTGCCAGTGTGTTTGAACTCATCGAAACAAGCTCGAGTAACCCAATCTGAGTTACCCAGCCTGAACTGACTTCGCAATGCGGCCTTCAGTTCGGCCCAAGTCTTGATCGATTCCACAGCCTTGCCAGCGCGCTCGTCCACTAGATGCGTCTGCCACCATAGCTTCGCGCTACCAGTGAAACAAGAGGCCACCTTGCGGATCTGCGCCTCATCGCTCAGCTCAGGGGTGCTAGCTAAGAACTCCTCCACATCCCAGAAGAAGTTATCCAGCGCTTTCTCATCCCGGTTCCCATCATAGGAGCTGAGCTGACTTGCAGGCTTTACGCCTTGCGTCCCACCTTGCAGCAGCGTGTTGTGCAACGCTTGGCCGTCCCTCAAGAACTTTAGCTCATCCTTCAATGCGTCCATGGCATCTCGGATGTTAGTCATATCTTCCTGAATCACCGTCTAACCCGCTTCCGGACTTGCGATCTCCCCTTGCAGATCGGTCGCTTCAAAAAGCGACTACCTCTCTTCCAAGTTCTTGAGCCAGTCGCGCGTCTTGGGTTTGTGGGTTGCTGAACCTCTGCCGGTTTTAACCCCATCAGTAACAGGTTGATCTCCACCACTCGAATCCTCCGGATCCGCCATGAAAACCAGTCAATGTTCACAAACTGAGATCAAAAGTGGCTCTGATACCACGTGTCACAGGCTTCACTGTCAAATAGCTCGGCCCGTGCGGCACTGCAAGTCTTTAGCCACGAGCTTGGGTTCAGCTCTGCTAAGACTTCAGTATTCTGCCTCCATTGTTGCCCAAATTGAATCTCCAGTTATGTGACACAAAGATGTGAATGATACCAAAATACATGCATGAAAATATACAGTCGCAAGAACAAGTGTTGGGCAAGCTTCCTTTTCATACAAAATGAGATCCGTTACAAATTGATGCCAAGCATCGCTGGATAGAGCTTATCCAAGTCGCCCCATTACAATAGTTACGGCTAAAAGGATTAACCGCTCAGGATGAAGTCTGAGACTTCAAAAACCAGTCGCAGTCCCGAAGAGAGAAACGGTACGGAGAGCAGCTCGGCTCTGGTGCATCGGCCCCTACAAGTCCAACTCGGCCCTGAGTCTAACTCGGCTCTGGTAAGCTTCGGCCTTCGGCTCCTCAACACTGCAACCTGCAATAAAAATGGATCCCGCCCATCTGCGAAACCACTGAATGCTCACGCGACTATCTCCCAAGCGTCTAAGTGTCTAACTGTCCCACAGTCTAACTCTCCAACTTTCTAACTTAAGGCAAGGAAAAGGCTCCGCCTTTTATAGAGATTGGTCTGCAAGAAAGCCCGCCCGAATCAGTCCATTTGAAATTCAAACGGCCTGAAGCATTAAAGGAGGTAGGCAGCCGAGCGGCAAAGAAGTGACCTCCTGTCACAGAGCCGCTCCTCTGTCAAGCCATCATGACAAAATTTGAATTTGAATCAGCCCGCCCAAATGCATAAGGCAAAAACCCTCGGCTTCAATCGACATGACCGTTCTGCATTTCCATGAGTGCATTCACAGAGTATCATTACCCGACCAGACATGAGTGTAAAACACTCCAACGTTCGGCCACATCCGCCATTAATAGAAGTGGGTGGAAACACCCAGTCGCACAGAGATGACTTGATCTCCAAGCAAATCTCCCATCCGAATGCTTGCAAAACGCCGCCTCGGCTCGCAATGATAACTGACATACTGACATACTGACAAGTCTGACATCCCAGTCTGACAAGTTCCGACAACACTCCAAGTCGCCTCTCCTTCGGCTCAACTCAGCTTCTGCTCAACTCGCATGGCAAGTCAGCTCGGGTCGCAATGCAGATCGGTCGGCCTCGGTCTGCTGGGATACCGACTCGGGTCGGTTGCTGCAACTCGGTTGTCAATGGTATGCGGGTGAAACAGAGCTCGACCGCTGGGGTCGTGACACAAATTGATCAACCAAAGAAAATGGTTAATGCACAAATGAATCAATCGATAAAGAATATGAAGAAAGGAGAAAAACTTATATTCCGTTATGGAAAGGAAATACATAAATCTTAATTGAATTGAAGATAAGTACTAACATCAAAATATGACAAATCTAGAAAATACTATTTTCTGGTGTCTGTACTTAGTTTCAGGAATTTCTGCAACTAGATCTGTCTTGGAAACATAGAAATAGAGAAAACCCAAAAACCTTTTCTCTTTCTGAGAAAGGTCAACCTTGACCCAAAATAGGGGTAAGATCTTACCTCAGGGCACAATCTTACCCCTAAAAGTAAAACTTGACCTACACTATTCTGACGGGAAATCTATTCACGAATCCTGAAAGTTTGCCAAAAAGGGTACTCAAATTTGAACTGCAATTCACTGTCCCACACCTGTACTTGCAAGAAAAAGGGTTTTTTTTGTTTGGATGAGGGGTTTGCCTTAGTGAAACCCTGGTTTGGAATCAACCTTGAAATGTAATTGAAATTGCAAAAAATAAACAAAGTAAATGGAACAACTCACCTTGCTTATGTTGAAATCCTTGTGGAGGATTCGAATCCTTGAATCCACAAGTATGGATTCTCCAAATGAATGTATAATTGTATGTAGGATGTCTCAAATCAATCACACTAGATCTTCAACACCAATCTTGAATGGATCTTGGAATAGGAAGAAGCTTGAATGGAAATGGATGGAGAAATCTTCAACAAGAGGGCTCCAAGGAGATTGAATCCTTCAATGACTACCAATGGATCTCCTTAATGAATTGGATCTTGAATGCTTGAATTCTTGAGGATGAATGAATGCTTGAATTCTTTCCTTCTCCTTCTTGCTTTCTTTCTTGATTGCTTTCTTTCTTGAGATGGATATGATAGATTGCCAAAGATGCTTGATTGTTGATGTGAAAAGATGAGAGGAAGGCTTCCTTTTATACTAGTCTAGGGCACAAACTTCTAGAGAGGCAGACATAGGAGAATTAAATTCTCATTTAAACCTTAACCCTTAGAAATGAACCTAGATTAAATATAATTTAAGATTTTATCATTCCAAAATTTGAAATAGCCGACCCGAAAGTAGGAAAATAAACTTTCTAAAGCCTGACATCATGAAACCTCTGGAACTTGAAATTTGCACCCAAGGTCAGGGTCGAGGTCAACTATGACCTAAGTTAGGGTTGAGGTCAACCTTGACCCAAAAGGTTTACCTTGAACCTAAGGTCAAGAATCTCAGTTTCTCAAGAGCATGTGCTAGAAACAGGTTAGAAATAGGTGGAAAGAGAAGCAAAACAAGGGGAAAAAGGTAGATACCAGTCAAAGACCCATTCAAGGCATTTGACATGACCCCATACCACTTACTCAAAGGTTTAAACTAGTCTTAGATTGAAGTGCTTCCATTTTTTGATGATACATTTAGCCCCCACTTTAGCAAGATTATGGACTCGATGCAAACTCTTGGTAAAGTAGATCACAATGAAAAAGATAATCTTATTGAAATCAAAGGGACAAAGGAATCCTGAAGCCCCTAGGGACTCGAGTCTTCATCAACTCCAAGATTACAATAAGAGAGACATCTCTTAGAAAAGAGAAAGAAGAGGGTGTGATTATCTTGCCCAATGAGAACTTATGTCACATTGTGAACCACACAAGGAAACAACACAACTGGAAAGATGGAATTGAATCGCTTAGTGAATGTGGCTAATCACTAGTCAACCTATCAAGGATTCACCCTTAGGAATATTCTATTTCAAAATAAAAAAGCCAAAAACAAAAGAGATCCAATTTTAAGGACACCTCTAATCTTAAGGGATCAAAAATTTTGAAAATTTGAAACTGGAGAGATCAAGAGATCTTATAAGATAAAAATCCATGCTTTAAGGATTAGTCACTAATCCATAAAGGGAGAAAAAGTGGCTTGCAAAATATATGTATTGAAAGTGTGTTTGTGCAACAAGTGAGAAGAGTGTATGCCCCCATGTTAAAGTCATTGCTAATACTTTAATAGAAGCAATGGCTTGAACGGAAACATAAAAAACTCCACTAATTACGTTTCCACTATGAGATGCCCCAAGTGAAGACAAATCAAGGGAAATACCACATAAACATACAGAGAACACAGAAGGGATCTACCTGTCGTTGGGTCAGTATGATCATAAGATAATATATATATGATATTATTGAAAATGAATTTACATCATTCCCCAAAGAAAGTAGAACTACAATCACAATGGAGGAAAGAACACATAAGAGTTACGAAGAAGAGTCTTTTTGGACCATGACATGGAGACCAAAAAGATTCAATGCTACCAAGTCGCAAATCCAAGTGGACTACACAAGGAAACATTTACGAACAATAGCACATGCACAACATAACGTGAAAACAACATATAGATGAGTAAAGATACATATAGAGGAATAGTACAATAGGTTTAATTACTTTATCACCTTGCACCAACAAAGTAACAAGGGTTGTATAAAAGAATCTAACAAACATTTAGCAAATACATTACGAGAGAAGAATAGTACAATAGGAAAACACACAAAAATCTACCATGAAGGACAAGCCAATCAAGCACGTCGCCTACTCTCCCCATCTTGTTCTATATCATTTTGGGAAGGTGGTAAACTTGAAAGAGGGACTATATCCAATACAGTAGGAATGATAGCCAGTTCCAAACAAGGATCCTCTAGAGAATCATAATGTTCGATACTAGGTGTAATTATCAATTGTGATGAAAGCATATTTGGAAAATCAATGTCAATGTCAATAGTTTCATATTCATCATTAACATCATTAGTATCATCAAGAGTATGTTCTTCATCCAGATTAATCAAAATAGGATCTAAGATACAAATAGAATCATCATAATCATGCATCTTAACATCATTATTGGTATGAACTTCTTTTAACACATCATGCATAGGCTGATCAAAAGAAGGTAAAGAACTTTGAGTAATAGAGGCATGAGCCTTAGCTTGAGATCGACGCTTCTTACGACATTCATTAGCAGATAGGTTACATTTTGTCTTGTTTGAAATATTAATAATATCAGATTTCCACAATCCATTTTAAGTACAATTGTGTTTTTGGATTTGATTGTGTTTGTTTTTAGCATCAACATTTCGGATCACACTCTGTGATCCATCATTAGGAATAGAGAGTGCAAGAATGGTAAGAATGAAGATGCAGACCAAGCCTGTCTCAAAATATAAGGGAAGGAAAAGACATGGAAAACTATGCAGAGATGAAAAAAAGAGAAAACATGAAAAAATGGCTACAAAAACAAGAGAAAAAAATTAAAAAACCCTCTAGACAAATATATTCATTTTAATGGATTAAGTTAATAGTAGAAAGAGCTAGTATGAAAAAAAAAAATGAAAAAAATGGGGGGTTAATTATATAAAGACATAAAAGACAAAACAAAAATGCAAGGACGTGATATATAAATACATACATACATACATACATACATACATACATACATACATATATATATATATATATATATATATATATATATATATATATATATATATATATATATATATATATATGAATACAGTTTATTAAAAACATATATGATAATAAAAATACAAAATACACATATATGTTTAAGATGTATTTATTATAAAAACATATGACAACATATATATATATTTCTTATATAATTAAGCTTTAATTAAAATTAGATTTATTATAATGAGATATATATATATATATATATGAATAAGATTTATTATATAAAGACATGTATGACCATAAAAATATAAAATATGCATAGAGGTGAAATATATATATTTACTTCTATGCATATTTTATTTATTGTCATATATATCTTTTCATAATAAATCTTATTCATATATGTGCATATTTATTCATACATATCCTAATAAGATAATTTTACAAAAAAACTTATAAGACAAAAAATACATAATGAGCAAAGAAGGGGGGACACGAAACCGACCAACCTATAAAAAGCAAAAAGCATGAGGACCAACCTAAGAAAAGAAAAAGACACAAGGACCAACACCAACATGAACCAAAGCCTAGGCAAGCACAAGAATGAACCTGAGTAGAAGGAGTTGAAACCCACCAAGGGGAAGACACACTACCCATCTAAACCCTACTAAGATAGACAACAGAGAGAGAAAGCAAGAAAAAATAAGAAACCCAAAAAGAAGAACAAACAGGGCCCGTCCAAAAAACAAAAGCAAGCAAAGAAAGGGGGACAGAATGAGCCACACAAGGACCAATCATGAGAGAGGGGTCAGGAAAGAATCAAGGGTGTAGGAGGTTGTCGAGTGTGCCTAATAGAGGTTTCCATGAGGGGTTAATGGACCACTCATCATCATGATTAAGGTTAATGGGATGGTGGTTAATAAGAATGGCCTCCTTAAGCTTCCTCTTGAAGTAATTATCTTCCTTGGAAAGGATTTGGGTGCTCTCCAAGAAGATATGATGTTTGGTGGAAGAAGAGTGCTCCGCTAAATTAGACTTATGGACCCTATCATTCTTTATACCATCACTATGCTCATGGATTCTAGTGAGGAAAGAGTGACCTATTTCCCCTATATAGGGGATGCCACAAGAGCACACAATCTTATAGACTCCTGAGTCTAGAAGTGATTCTTTGGAGTCCTTGAGCGAAGGGAACATGATTTCTTAACTTCGAAAGGGGTTTGAAGGCAACATGGAGGCCCTTTCTGGTTAAGATTTTAGAAATTTTTTGGGAGATGCCATCCACAAAGGGAAGAGAGACATTCAAGGGAGGTGGAGACTAGGTGCAGATGGGACAGGTACGTGAGATAAAGGAGGCCTTGGCTTGGTTAAGAGCCTTAGAAATTTGATTAGGAGAATACCCATTTAGTTTGAAGACCTGGCGAAGGTGGGTTAGCTCTTGGGTTAAGTTGTTGTCATCACAAATTCTAAAGGCTCTTAAAGCAAGAGTCTTGAGGATGCCAAATTTTTGGCAGGGGTGGTGGTGGGAAGATGAGTGGAGGTATAAGTTGGTGTGGGTGGCCTTGCGAAACACACGACGACCAAAGCTACCATTGGGCTTCTTAATGAGAAGAACATCAAGGAGGGATAACTCTATTGAACCTCTTGGCTCTCACTCACATCACGTCAAAAGAGAACTATTTGAAATATGTTGAGAATTAGGAGGGACAACAATAGGTTCCTTCACAGGTTCAATAGGAGGATCAATAGAGTTCTTAGTAGACTTAAAAGCAACACTAGGAGCTTGATTAAGAGAGCTAGAAGCCATGGATAAAGGAGGTATGGAAGGTGTAGGAAAAAGACCATGGTTAAGATCCATCTAAGGCATGCTTAACTCAAGAATCTTGTGATTCTAATAGGCTTGATATGAGCGAAAGAGGTTATCAGGTTGAGAAGGACATGAATTAGGTAATGAAGGCCAAAAGAAGTCAAGTGCAACACAATCCCTATGCCTAGAAGGTTGATATAAACTATGATTAATCATCTTCACTTCATCATGAATTAATTTAAGACACTTATGGATAGGAGAAGCAACAACATGCATGACATTCAACCAAGGAAAACCAAACTTAACTTGAAACTGATCAAAAGTAGGAACAACAACAAAAGTAGTATTCACAAGTGTATCATCTTAAAATGGAAGCACTTCCATGATAAGAATGTTTAGCCCTCTGAGTAAGTGGTTTGGGGTCATGTCAAGTGCCTTAAATAGGTCTTTGCATGGATCTAGCTTTTTCCCCCTATTCTGCTTCTCTCCCCACTTATTTCCATCTTTTTCCTAGCACTTGGTCCTGAGAACTTAAGATCTCAGACCTTAGGGTCAAAGTTGACCTCCTAGGTCAAGGTCGACCTCGACCTTGACCCTAGGTCCAATTTTCAAGTTCTGGAGGTTTCAGGATATCGGGCTTCAGAAATTTTTATTTTCCCACTTCTGGGTCGAGTGTTATAGATTTCAGAATGGTAAACTCTTAAATTGCATTTAATCTAGGTCCATTTCTAGGGGTTAAGGTTAATTGGGATTTAATTCTCCAATGTCAGCCTCTCTAAAAGTTTGTGCCCTAGATCACTATAAAAGGAAGCCTTCCTCTCTCATTTTCACATCCATTACCAAGCAATTTCATGATCAAGACATCTAGCTCTCAAGAAAAATCAAGCAATCATCAAGAAAGAAAGAAGGAGAAGGAAAACAAGCAAGCATTCATTCATCCTCAAGCATTCAAGATCTAATTCATCAAAGAAATCCATTAGTAGCCATTGAAGGAATCAAGCTCTATGGAGCCCTCTGGTTGAAGATTTCTCCAAATTCATCCAAGCCTCTTCCTATGCTAAGATCCATTCAAGATTGGTGTTGAAGATCTAATGCCATTGATTTGATACATCCTATAGGGTAAGATTGTGCCCCGCTATCTGGGTCAAAATTGACCTACCTCCAAAAAGACAAATTTTCTCTGTCTTCTATGTTTCGGTGTTTCCAGTCTAGAGAAAGTTATAGAATTCCCCGAAAGTATGCACAGACATCAGAAATCAGCATTTTCCAGATTTTCCCTATTTTTAGGTTAGTATTTGTATTCTATTCATTTAAGATTACAAGCACATATTTTCTATAGCGAATTATAGGATTTTCTCCTTTCTTCATATTCTCAATTGTTTGATTCATTTGTGCATTGATCACTCCATTGTGATTAATCAATTTGGATCTCTCTTCTTGGGAATTTGGATTAGGGATAGATCTTATATTTCCCTCATTTCTCACATAGATACAGCAATATTTTATAATAAGGGTAAAGATAGGCCTCCTACATCTTTATCCACCCTATACATTTTGGTGAACCCGACAAGCTTACCCACCTTTTCTTTTGTGGAATTAGATGCCCTATTGTGTTTGTGGTGTTAGATTTCCTTTTATATCTTTTTGGTGTTAGATTGGCATTTTATGTTAAATCTTGCATTAGATTTCTTGCATTTATATTTCAAAAATAAATAAAAAATTGCAAAATCTATTTAAAATACAAAAATATTAATTTCTTCATGCTTTGTGTTTTTCCTAGTTTAGTTCATTTGTGTTTCATTGGTATATGAGCTTTACTACCTCTAGTCCTACTTATAATATTCTAGTTAGAAGAAGTCCTAGACTCATGGGTGCCTTTGATCCTGAATCTTCCTCTCCTTTCCTTAGGATCCCGGATGACAATTTGATTATTCATGATTCCAATCCTATTATGGAGCAAAACTCTTCTCACTCATCTCATGATGAGGATGATGCTTTAAGAGCTCCTCTTGAACAAGTCCAAAAACATTCAACTGAACTTGATAAAATGGGTAATTGGCTTATTCAAGAAAACCATAATCAAGATTCTATTCAAGCTATAGAGGCTCTTAAGAAAGTTCTTCATGATAGTGATCAAGGTGTTAATCTCGTGTGGTATTACTCATCTTGTGCATTCAAATGTTAAACCTTTAGCTCAAGAATCTCAATATTTAGGGTTGATTCCTCTGGTTACTAGTATCAAGCCTTCTTCTATTCCTTTATCTAGTATTCCTACCTATACTCCTTCTTTGGTGACTCTGACGGTTCCCTCTGTTCCTATGAGTGTTCCTCCCATGTCCCTTCCTACATCACAACCTTCTTACCATAATGTTACTTTTACTTATTCCAATCCTCTTCCAACTGTAGTTCCAAGTGTTCCTCCAGTTGTGTCTTCCTTTCCTGCAGCTTCATACACTTTACCTTGTGTTTCTAATGTTGCTGCTACTCCTATTTCTTCTAATGATTCAACAATCATTAGTTTGGCTCAAACTATGTCATCCTTACAACAACAACTTGCATCCTTGACTCAAAAAAATTTAGCATTCCTACATGTGACATGGGAAGTGCTTTGTCCCTAGACATCATTCGTACTCCTGTTCCTCAGTAAGTTGACATGCCTCGTCTTGAGAATTACAATGGAAAAGGAGACCCTATTCATCATGTTAAAACATTTCAAATCCTTTGTAGTGATTATGCTCATGACCAATATAGGATTTTAGCCAAGTTGTTTGCTAGAACTTTTCGTGAAAAGGCCTTACAATGGTATTTCTCCTTTCTTCCTTATTCCATTGATTCATTTCCACAACTTGCCAATGCTTTTATTCAACAATTTCAAAATAACATTGGTCTGCAAGTGTCTTTGACTGATTTGATGCATTGTAAATAAAGTATTAAGGAAAAATTGACTAAATTTATTGGTAGATTTAAGCATTTGCATGCTCAGATTTCCTATCCTATTCCTGATATTGATATCCAACGTATGTTTATTTCAAATTTACAAAAGGATATTAGAGCTAAGATTATGCTTATTGAATTTACCTCTTTTCAACAACTTTGTGCATTGCTTCATCATTATCAATTACAAGTGATTCAATTTGAAAGTAACACTCCAATGGCTCATGTTCCAATTGATAAGAGTGATGTTGCTCCTAATCCAAACAAATTTCAAAAAGTCAACAACTATGTCAAGATAAACAAATAAGCGAATGCAGTTGCTGATCAAGTTGTTGTTGCATCTCATAATGCCACTTCTGCATCCACTACTTTTTGATTAAATCATACGTTTACTCCTCTTTCTGAATCTTTACATTCTATTATGAATAGGTTGTTAACTGCTAATATGATTACTTTACCTCCTATTCAACCTCTTTTACCTACTACGATTGCATCTAAATCCTTTGATCCTAAAGCTTTTTGTCCATATCATTGTTAGAATGGTCATGATACTAAGAAATGTTATTCTTTAAAATATAAGGTTCAAGACTTAATTGACTCTAATGCCTTATCTATTGATAATCTTGATAGTAGTGGGAACAAATCTGTCTCTCCTCCTAATCAAAACCTTCAAATCTATACGTGTCCTTTACCTACACATGATACTAATACCATTGCTCAGCCATCTTCTATGGATATTGTTTATGATTCAAAGATGGATGATCTTAATCACATTGTTAATCAAGTGGAGCATGTTGTTCGATATGTATCTCCACCTCAGCCTCAACCTCAACTTCAATCTCAAGTTCAAACTCAACCTATACCACAACCGCAGCCTAAACTGAAATCTCAACCTAAACCTCGAAAAAAACCTAAGAATAAAAGACCTCGGGAACTTTTGATTACCTTTGATGATTCTAAGACTATTAAGGCTCCTGATGGTCCCCTTTATATTTATGCTAGGATTTATCAGATACCTACTCGTGGTTGTCTTGTTGATCCTATATCCTTAGTCAATGTTATTACTGAAGAAAATATTTTTATGAAAAACTTGCAACGTGATTCTTATGATACATCTGATGTGTGGATTTAAACTTGTAATGGTTTTTTGTAACCATCATTTGGTTCTATTAACTTGCCAGTTGAACTTTGTGGTAAAATTGTAAACACTACCTTTGTTTTTGTTCCTACTTCTGATCAGTTTCAAGTTAAGCTTGGTTTGTCATGGTTAAATGTCATGCATGTTATTGCTTCACCCATCCATAAGTGCCTTAAATTTGTTTATGATGAAGAATTTGTATAATATAAAATATGGATGGGGTCCTAGAACAATGGTTTGCACATAAAAGAGACCCCAAAGCCAATATTTTATACATACATTTGAATTGTAAGGGAAATGGAATGTAAATCTGGAAATAATTGAAATCAGATAAAATAAGATACATACCTCATGATGAAATTAATTTGGAAATACCTATTTTTGGATGCACGTTTACAGTTTTGAGCAATTCTCCAGCCTAGTCCGGACTGGAAATGTTGAGATGAAAAAAACCCAGAAAACTTTTATCTTTCTGACAATAAGTAGTCTTTGACCCCAATAAAAGGTCAAAGGCTACATTTTCATTCTGAAGGTTGACTTTGATTTTGTTCACAGATCTCAGAAGTTAGCCGAAAAGGGTATCCAAATCTAAGCTCAGATCCATAGTTCCGCACTTGTACCTGCAAAAAAAATGGTTGTGTTTGTTTGTTTGGGGGGTTTGCCTTGGTCAAACCCTAGTTTGGAATCAACCTTAATATTGAAATTATTTTGGAGAATGCTAGCAAGTAGTAGAATTAGATCTAACAATGAAGCTATGATATTCAATAGATATGCAAATTGTATTTGGAATGTAATCAAGTATGTTAATATGAAAGCTTGAACACAACATCAACAAATGTAAATCAAACCTCCATGATTGAATGCTTGGAATCCACCTTGAGGGAAGAATGAATGGATCTTTAAGATGAACAAAAGGATCTAGAAGGAAGATCACACCATCATGATGGCTAGATCTAGGGTTTGAATGATGAATCTTGCATGCTTGAACCAAATCCCTTCAATGGAGAACTTGAATGCTTGAATGGATGATTTCTTGAGAATGTATGCTTGCTTGATCTTTCTTGAGAGAGAACTTGATTGCCAAAACTTTATCACCAATGTCCCCTTGAGAGTGCTTGATGCATGAAGGAATGAGATGGAGAAAATGAGAGAGGAAGGCTTCCTTTTATAGTGATCTAGGGCACAAAACTCTAGAGAGGGCCGACATTGGGGAATTAAATCATAATTAACCTTAACCCCTAGGAATGGACCCATATTAAATGCAATTTAAATATTTACCATTCCGAAACCTAAAATGGCCAACCTGGAAGGGGGAAAACAAATATTTTTGAAACCCGACATCCGAAAATCCTGGAAGCCTAAAATTTGAAATTTGGGTCAAGGATGAGGTAGACCCCTCCCTAGGTCAGGGTCAAGGTCATCCTTGACCTAGGTCAGGGGTGAGGTCAACTTTGACCTTGAGGTCAAAAACCTTAGGACCTTAGTCCATAATGCAAGGAAATGCAAAAATAAAGTGAAATCAGGTGTAGAGAGAAGTAGAACGGGGGGAGAAAGCCAAATTCAAGAAAAGACTTGATCAAGGTGCTTGACATGACCCTAGAATACTTACTCGGAGGGATAAACACTCTTAACATGGAAGTGATTCCATTTTAAGATGATACATTAAGCCCCCACTTTAGCAAGAGTATGGACTTGATGAAAACTCTTGGTAAAGGAGAAAAAAGAGGAGATCCAAGTGGATTTGCAATGAGATAAGATAACACTTAGCTAAGGACACAAGCCCCCACACTAAGGATTCTAACTCAACATATACACACAAGGGTGCAAAAACCAAAAGAATAGGGGTTAGTACTAAATAACCCAAATTAATTAGCATAAGAAACCTTCCTAAGAAATATTTCTCATACTAATATCATATTTGGAAAGCTATCATAAAAGCATAAATGATGACATAAGAAAGACAAGAGAAACACTATAAATACCATAGCGCTAAGCATGAAAGCAAAAAGAGAGAAAGGAGAAAGTGATTACCTCACCCAGTAAGATGCCCACCTTACCGTGAATCACCCTAGAGGGAGAGCCCAACAGGTTCACCCATAAACTGTGCTTTGAAATTGTAATGCATATTCTGATGGCTTCTGGAATACCCATAGATCCACCTTCCTATATCACTATGAATATGAAATACGTGTCTCCTCAGGATTTAGCAACTTATGTGTGTTACCTTCGGAAGATTTAGCATATTGGAAATGCGTGTCCCTTCAGAATTTAGCAACTTATGTGCATTACCTTCAGAGGATTTAGCATATTTGAAATTGGAAATGTGTGTCTCTTTAGGATTTAGCAACTTATGTGCGTTACCTTCCAAGATTTAGCATATTGAAAATTAAAAAATGCACGTCTCTTCGGGATTTAGCAACTTATGTGCATTACCTTCCAAGATTTAGCATATTGAAAATTGAAAAATGCATCTCTTCAGGATTTAGCAACTTATGCACGTTACCTTCAAAGATTTAGCATGCTGCAAAACAAAAGGTTAGAACAAAAATACATAATATAGAACAAGGGAGACCATATATATGCCCCCCTCCTTAATATGGCAAAAACATACTATTTTGACATGTTAAGGAAAGAAAAGAACAAGGATAAAGCCTTCTTCAGCATCAAGACAATATCCATAGACAACACCCAGTCTAAGCCAAGAAGGTCATAGCTCCTATGAGGCCATGGAAGGGACGAATACAAAGAGATATCATGCAAGGAGTGAAGAAAGTAACCCTTGTGAAGGATAGCACACTGTTCAGTTTCCAAGGTGAGAGATATATCAACCATGGAAACCCAATGTCAAATAATGAAATAAGTTGTGATCAAGGACAAAGATCCTCAATGCAAACCAAAATTTTCATGTATGATTAGATATCACATAATAGATAAATACTGCTTAACCAAGGGAACAATGGATCTTAGAAAGATAGAAAAGAAGGAGATGATATCCTTTCCCCCCAAGCATAGGAACAAAGATGGAAGGGGACCTATTATATCGCTCGCAACACTATACAAGACAATGAGCCCCCAAGGATTAGGCTAACATTGTTTACATAATGTGGAGCTCCATAATAGGAACATAAATGTTATTTAGAGAAAATAGGATTGAAATACAACTCATTGCCATATGATATATGAATAACCTTACTATCAATGAGCTGCCTAATCTTATAATGTAAAACTTGACATTCATTAGTAGAGTGATCATGAAATCTATGATATAAACAAAAAGGAAGAGTCTTCAAGTGTGGACTACGTTTCTTTTTGCGTTTAGGTCTAGCAATCATCTTAGCTCGAAGGAGTTTAGGCAAAAGAACTTCTTGGTCAAATTCCTTCATAGTTTCATCATGTTTTGAAGTGTTATTTGAGATGTTGTTAACATTGATTTGTTGTTGAGGATTAAATCCCAATCCATAAGAATTCTCATGCCCCTAGTGGGTAAGGGCATTTGAATTCCATGTTTATGCTTACCACATCTTTGACCATTAAATCCTTGTTTAACTAGGAAATGTTAACTAGGATCATAACAAGAAGCCATATCAGAAGGAGTCAATGGAACTTCAGTAGTCACAATATCAGCCTTAGTAGATTTGATAGATTCATTATGGGTAGAAGCAGTGAAAAAGTTGTTATGAAGATTTTTAGAAGTAGAAGTAAAAAATCATTGTTCAAATTCTCTTTGTTTTTCCGTAAAATCAAGATCAGAAACTTTATACTCTCCAATAAAGGTATGATTAAAATCCAAGGTTCCCCAATCATCGCTAGGAAGAGAATTAGAGGATGAAGGATTACTATTAGGAGTAGGAGTAGTGTGAGTTTTAATATTCAAACAAGGATTAGGCGCACCATCTACATGAAGTGTATACATCTCATTGTTATGTATAAACTTGAAATTACGGCGAAGGGTGGAAGGAACAACATGCATCTCATGCAACCAAGGTCTACCCAAAAGAAGATTATAATTGAGAGGTCCAGGCATAACATGAATAAGTGTATTCAAGATGACCGGACCTACTTTGATAGGTAAGGTAATGATGCCTAAAGTGTTCTTAGCAATGTTATCAAAGCCACGTATAGGAACATTATCAGGTTGAATAGTTGAAAGATCGGCATTAATCGCTTTGAGCATGTCCATGCTACAAACATTAAGCCTAGATCTATTATCAATCAATGTCCTACAAATGATACTTGTTAGAGTAAAGTATTAATTATGTCAATTAATATTTACTCCCTTCTTAAGATGTCAACTCTTTTTCTTTAGTTGTTTATATTTAAACACACATGCACGAGTTGTTTTAAACTCATGCACTAGTTGTTTTAAATATAAATTTGCATGCATTAGTCATGTAATAGTTAAACTAATTATTACATGCACTAGGGTTTTCCTTTCAAGGCTTTTGATCTCCTTTATAAGGATGATCCATTGTACATTTAATTTATTCATTATTTGAGGATATTTTCTTCTTCATATTCTGAGTCAAACCCTTGCCCTCTTCTTGTCTCTACTTCCTTGTAACAGGTTTTTGTATGCAGGTGATCTTCGGGTTTTGTGGATTTGTATTAATCAAATCCTACATGGTATCAGAGCTTAATCTACTACAGCTTATTCATGTTTGAAGGATTCAGAGATAAGAAATTCATTTGTTTCAGATTATGGCTTTTTTTATTTTTTATTGAAATTAGGGGGTCCCTAAATTTTGGTGCACTTTGAGCTCAAATGAACCTCATCATTGAGCTTGCAATGCCCAAAAACCCCTATTTCAATATAAAACACATCAAATTTGGAGAACTTTGCATTTTGGGGTATTTTTTTGGTACCAGACAGCTTGACACACTTCTCGAGATAGAATTTGTATGTATTGGCACACTTCTCGAGGTAGAATTATTTGATTTTGGTATGCAAATCAAGGTAAAAAATTGTTGTCTGACACGTAAATTAAGATAAATAAAAAATAAAAATTAGCATGCAAATTGATGCAAAATCTGAAAATGCCTAACATGGATCTCGAGGCACGCATGCGATTTTGAAAAAAAAAATTATTTTATTTTTTTTTCTATTTTGGTCAGTAATGGCCATTTGGCCATCAAATTTAAGCCAGTGCATGCAGTTCTAGCCCCTAGTCATATGGTGACTAGAGGCCCAGATTTTTAGCCCCAAGGGGCTTGCATGCTGTGACGGCCATTTGGCCGTCAATTTTAAGCCCGTCGGCACATTTAGACACCATTTGGGCCCTCTAGCATAGCAGTTGGTATTTTGCTCATAACTTGAGCATACGGTGTCGAAATTGGGGAAACGAGATATCGTCGGAAAGCTGGTTTCGATCTCTATCCAAATATGGAGGTTTGAATTTCTGATTTTTCTTTTTTGATAGTGTCTTTTACTGTCAAAGCTAGATGTTTGATTTTGCACTCCAGAAGCTCTATATTGCGCATCTGGACTCCATTTAGGGAAAGCGAGATATTGTTGGAAAGCTTGTTCTGAGAGATTTCTAGTTCTATGAGTATTTTTTTTAGAATATGCTCTATGTATATTTTATTCAATTTTTTGCATTTCTGCACTCTAGTGGATATCTTAGATGTTACAAGTCCTAGGATCTCTTCCCTTTAAGGGATGGCTCTTCTTAGGTTGTTCTTTTGTTTTAGTGGCCTTCACTCTTCTTTGAGCAATGTATACTTCACTTTTGTAGCATTTTTTTATGCACATGCATTGAGATAAAGTGTCATTCTATTGCATGTATGAGATCTTGCACATGTTCATGCTCTTTGTACTTGCACTCCATTATAAAGTGCCATGGGGGGGTTTGATGTTTTCTTTTGTTTGCCATCTACCTTTGTCAAGTGAGTGTTCCTTCCATGACATTAGCCTTAGGGTATCTTTATTTGCGTTTGTATGCACCTTCAATGTTCTTGGTTCTTCACGATGTAGTTCTTATTGGCACTCTTTTCTATGTACCTGTTATTACTCCCTTGTCAACAATATGGGGGGGTTTCTATTGTTGGTCTACTGCTTCCTTGGTTTGATAGTGTGAGCTATGTATTTAGTATTTGATTCTATGTACTAGGCAGTTGTAGTGGCTGGGTACCTATGCATTCTAGTGAGATGGATCATTTACCATATGGACACTCTTTTCTTTCCTATTTTTTGGATGCACTCTTCCATCTTTGATTGATCAACTCTTTAGAATTTTGGTGTTTATGCCATCTGTATCTTTGAGTTTAGGTGTTTACCTTTGTTTGCCTCATGATTTGAGTAGTGTTATTTGAGGGCACTCATGCAAATTACAGTCTTCTCTACCTGGTCATATTTCTATGGAGGATCTTCAGATCAACAGTTACTTTTTGACAGAGTGTTCATCCTTTTTCTTTGATGATGTTCTACATGTTCATTCTTGTTCCTATTTTCTGGAACATTCCTAGTTTTGGAGGCTTCTTTAGTCCTTCAGATTAGTCTTTGTCTCTTTTTTGAGTAGAGTTTTTCTCATGTAGTTTTCTCTATTTCTCTGCTTTATAGAGACTCTCCTTTGTACATGGGTACCTCATCAGGCCATGTTTTCAGGACCCATTTTTTATGCTTTCAGCACTGTAGTTTCCTTTGCTTTCTTCTTGCATTATTTGTAGCTGCATTGTTGCTCATCTTAAGGGGGGTGTTAGAGTAAAGTATTAATTATGTTAATTAATATTTACTCCCTTCTTAAGATGTCAACTCTTTTGCTTTAGTTGTTTATATTTAAACACACATGCACGAGTTTTTTTAAACTCATGCACTAGTTGTTTTAAATATAAACTTGCATGCATTAGTCATGTAATAGTTAAACTAATTATTACAGGCACTAGGGTTTGCCTTTCAATGTTTTTGATCTCCTTTATAAGAATGATTCATTGTACATTTAATTTATTCATTATTTGAGGATATTTTCTTCTTCATATTCTGAGTCAAACCCTTTCCCTCTTCTTGTCTCTACTTCCTTGTAACAGGTTTTTGTATGCAGGTGATCTTCGGGTTTTGTGGATTTGTATTGCTCAAATCCTACAATACTTTTATTGATAGAAACAGAAACCATAAGAGAATCATATTGATTTTGAACTTCTTTAGAAGGTAAATCTTTTCGAGTAAATACAATGTCAGGAGGACCCGAGGTAGCATGCATGCATTGTAAGAATTTATTGATGTTCTCTTGATTAGGAGGTGGAGTGGGAAGAGTTGCTAGAACTTTTTGCAAGGCTTCATAGTAGGTAGATGAAGTTTGAAGAAGTTCCCATAAAGAAATCTTGGTAGGGGCATTTTGCAATTGGTTTATCAAATTATATTCCTTGCTAGGCAGATGAGGTGGAGGAGGAAGAATAGGTTGAGAAGGTGGTAAAGAAGTAGAAACCACCGGACTAGGTTGAAGGTTATTCCTTGTATGGCATGTGTCAGCTATCGATTATTGATCATTAAAAGACTATAAAGACTCCATAGGTTTACCTTTGATAGTAATGCGAGGACAACCTTTGACAGTCAACAAGGGTTTTGGAAAAACCACATTAGTTGTCTCAACACTACAAATAGATTCATAAGAAGGAAGCAAAGAAGACATCCTAGGAAGAGATGAGGTAAGATCTTGATTCTCCAAAAGATCATCACTAATAGGGAGATCATCAAGGGAATTTATATCATTCTTTGTTAATGCCTCATCACTAGAAGGAATCCCAAATGGAGGTAAAGCATCTATAATATCATCTTCTTTCACTAAAATATCCGCATAAGGGTATTGTGTTTTAGAAAAAGAGCTATCATCATATATGAATATGTCATCCATTAATAAATCACCCTCTTGTATCAAAGATTCTTCATGAGGAGGGGATAAATCAATGTCTTTATCCAAGGGATCCTCCCAAAAAGTAGATTCATTCACAATAGTTTCATGAGGAAGAGTGTAATCAACATCCAAATCCAAAGGTTCATCCCAAATAGGAGGATTATCATCCCTATCCAGAAGGCATTTGAAAAACACTTGAAACAGCTTATTCCACATGATAACAAATAAGGAAATGCATAGAAAATAGATCTAGATATATCCAAATGCATTCAAATGAAACACAATAGGGCATCTAGTTCCACATGTATTTTTAAAAAAAATTTGTGATTTTTTTGTATTTTTGAAATATAAATGCAAGAGCATAAAATAAATCTACTCTTATTGTAAGATCTAACACAAAATGTAAATCTAACACCAAAAAGAAAGAATTGTCTATCGCGGGCTCACCAAAATGTATAATATAAAATATGGATGGGGTCCTAGAACAATGGTTTGCACATAAAAGAGACCCCAAAGCCAATATTTTATACATACATTTGAATTGTAAGGGAAATGGAATGTAAATCTGGAAATACTTGAAATCTAGATAAAATAAGATACATACTTCATGATGAAATTAATTTGGAAATACCTGTTTTCAGATGCCTGTGTACAATTTCGAGCAATTCTGCAACCTGTTTCAGACTAGAAATGCCGAGATGAAAAAAACCCAAAAAAATTTTATCTTTCTGACAGCAGGTAGTCTTTGACCCTGATAAAAGGTTAAAGGCTACATTTTTTTCTGAAGGTCCACTTTGATTTTTTTCACAGATCTCAGAAGTTTGCCGAAAAGGGTATCCAAATCTAAGCTCGGATCCACAGTTCCACACCTATACCTGCAAGAAAAATGGTTTTGTTTATTTGTTTGGGGGGTTTGCCTTGGTCAAACCCCAGTTTGGAATCAACCTTAATATTGAAATTAAAATGGAGAATGCTAGCAATTAGTAGAAGTAGATCTAACAATGAAGCTATGATATTCAATAGATATGCAAATTGTATTTGGAATGTAATCAAGTATGTTAATATGAAAGCTTGAACATAACATCGACAAATGTAAATCAAATCTCCATGATTGTATGTTTGGAATCCACCTTGAGGGAAGAATTAATGGATCTTGAAGATGAAAAAAAGGATCTTGAAGGAAGATCACACCATCATGATGGCTAGATCTAGGGTTTGAATGATGAATCTTGCATGCTTGAACCAAATCCCTTCAATGGAGAACTTGAATGCTTGAATGGATGATTGCTTGAGAATGTATGCTTGCTTTATCTTTCTTGAGAGAGAACTTGATTGCCAAAACTTGATCACCAATGTCCTCTTGAGAGTGATTGATGCATGAAGGAATGAGATGGAGAAAATGAGAGAGGAAGGCTTCCTTTTATAGTGATCTAGGGCACAAACCTCTAGAGAAGGCCAACATTGGGGAATTAAATCACAATTAACCTTAACCCCTAGAAATAGACCCATATTAAATGAAATTTAAGTATTTACCATTTTGAAACTGAAAAGGCCGACCCGAAAGCGGGAAAACAAATATTTTTGAAACCTAACATCCGAAAATCCTAGAAACCTAAAATTTGAAATCTGGGTCAAGGATAAGGTAGACCCCACCCTAGGTCAAGGTTGAGGTCATCCTTGACCTAGGTCAAGGGTGAGGTTGACTTTGACCTTGAGGTAAAAAACCTTGGGACCTCAGTTCATAATGCTAGGAAATGCAGAAATAAAGTGAAATCAAGTGCAAAGAGAAGCAGAACATGGGGAGAAAGCCAAATTCAAGCAAAGACCTGATCAAGGTGCTTGACATGACCCCAGACTACTTAGTCAAAGGGCTAAATGCTCTTAACATGGAAGTGATTCTATTTTAAGATGATACAGAAGTGAATACGGTTAATCATAGTTTATATCAACCTTCTAGGCCTAGGGATTGTGCTAATCTTGACTTCTTTTGGCCTTCATTACCTAATTCATGTCCTTCTCAACTTGATAATCTTTTCCACTCATATCAAGCCTATAAGCATCGTAAGATTCTTGAGTTAAACATACCTCCTATGGATCTTAATTGTGGTCATTTTCCTACACCGTCCATACCTCCTTTATCCATGGCTTCTACATCTATTAATCAAGCTCCTAATGTTACTTCTCAATCTTCTAACAATCCTATTAATCCTCCTATAGAACCTGTGAAGGATCTTATAATTTTTCCTCCTAGTTCTCAACATATTTCAAGTAAAGCAAAACGTAATCGATCTACTAATGAACGTCATAAAAAGAATCATGCTCAAGCTAAGGCTCGTAATTTTGTTCTTCAAAATTCTTTACCTTCTTTAGATCAGCCTATGCATGATGTTTTAGAAGAAGTTGTTGCTAATAATGATGTTAAAATTCAAGATTATGGTGATCCTATTCGTATCTTAGATCCTATTTTGATTAATTTAGATGAATAAGATACTCTTGATGATGTTAATGATGAATATGAGACTATTGACATTGATATTGATTTACCTAATATGATTTCATCATAATTGACACTTACACCTAGTATCAAGCATTATGATTCTCAATAGGATCCTTATTTGGAACTGGCTATCATTCCTACTATGTTGGATATAGTCCCTCTTGCGAGTTACCCACCTTCCCTAAATGATATAGAACGAGATGGGGAGAGTAGGTAGAACACTTGATTGGCTTGTCCTTTATGGTAGCTTTGTTGTGTGTTTGCCTATTGTACTGTGCTTCTCCCATGATGTGTTTACTAAATGTTGTTAGATTCTTTTATACGACCCTTTTTACTTTATTGGTGCAAGGTGATAACAGAATCGAATCTATTGTACAATTCCTCTATATGTATCTCTATTCTTACATATGTTGTTTCATGTTATGTTGTAGTTATGCTATTGTTCGTAAATGTTTCCTTGTGTAATCTACTTGGATCCACGACTTGGTAGCACTAATTCTTTTTGGTCTCCAGGTTGTGGTCTGAAAAGATTCTTCTTCATAACTCTTATGTGATCTTTCCTCCTTTGTGATTATAGTTCTAATTTCTTTGGGGAATGATGTCAATTCATTTGCAATAATATCACATATATATTATCTTATGATCATACTGACCCCATGATAGGTAGATCCCTTATGTGTTTTATGTATGTTTATGTGGTATTTCCCTTGATTTATCTTCGTCTAGAGGCATCTCGTAGTGGAAATGTAATCAATGGAGTTGTTTATATTTCTGTTAAATCCATTGCTCAAGTTAAAGTCTTAGCAATGACTTTAACATGGGGGCATATGCTTTGCTCACCTATTGCACACATGCACTTTTTGATATACATATATTATTTTTCAAGATAATTTTCTCCCTTTATGGATTAGTGACTAATCCTTAAACCATGGATTTTTATTTAGGATCTCTTGATCCCTCCTGTTTCAAATTTTTGATCCCTTAAGGTTGAAGGTTTCCTTAAGACTGAATCTCTTTTGTTTTTGGGTTTACTCTTGTGGAATAGAATATTCCCAAGGGTGAATGTTTGATGGTTTGACTAGTGAGTAGCCACATTCACTAGGTGGTTCAATTCCATCTTTCCAATTGCACTGTTTCCTTGTGTGGTTCACAATGGGACATAAGTTCTCATTGGGCGAGATAATCACACCCTCTTCTCTCTCTTTTCTAGAAATGTCTCTCTTATTGTGATCTTGGAGTTGATGAAGACTTGAGTCCCTCGGGGCTTGAGGATCTCTTTGTCCCTTTTGATTTCAATAAGATTATCTTTTCATTATGATCTCCTTTACCAAGAGTTTGCATCGAGTCCATACTCTTGCTAAAGTGGGGGCTTAATGTATCATCTTAAAATGGAAGCACTTCCATGATAAGAATATTTAGCCCTCTGAGTAAGTGGTCTGGGGTCATTTCAAGAACCTTGAATAGGTCTTTGCATGGATCTGGCTTTTTCCCCCTATTCTGCTTCTCTCCCCACTTATTTCTAGCTTTTTCCTAGCACCTCATCCTGAGAACTTAAAATCTGAGACCTTAGGGTCAAAGTCAACCTCCTAGGTTAAGTTCAACCTCGACCCTGACCTAGGGCAGAGTTGACCTCGACCCTGACCTAGGTCAGATTTGACCTTGAACCTGACCCTAGGTCCAATTTTTAAGTTTCGGAGGCTTCGGGATATTGGGCTTCAGAAAGTTTTATTTTCCCTCTTCCGAGACAACTGTTTCAAATTTCGGAATGGAAAACTCTTAAATTGCATTTAATCTAGGTCCATTTCTAGTGTTTAAGGTTAATTGGAATTTAATTCTCCAATGTCATCCTCTCTAGAAGTTTGTGCCCTAGATCACTATAAAAGGAAGCCTTCCTCTCTCATTTTCACATCCATTACCAAGTAATTTCATGATCAAGACATCTAGATCTCAAGAGAAATCAAGCAATCATCAAGCAAGCAATAAGGAGAAGGAAAGAAAGAAAGCATTCATTCATCCTCAAGCATTCAAGATCTAATTCATCAAGGAGATCCATTAGTATCCATTGAAGGATTTAAGCTCTATGGAGCCCTCTTGTTGAAGATTTCTCCACATTCATCCAAGCCTCTTCCTATGCTAAGATCCATTCAAGATTGGTGTTGAAGATCTAATGCCATTGATTTGAGACATCCTACATACCATTCTACATTTATTTGGAGCATCCCTACTTGTGGATTCAAGGATTTGAATCCTCTACAAGGATTTCAACATAAGCAAGGTGAATAGTTCTATTTACTTTGTTTATATATTGCAAATTCAATTACATTTCAAGGTTGATTTCAAATTGGGGTTTGACCAAGGTAAACCCCTCATCCAAATAAAAAAACCCTTTTTCTTGCAGATACAGGTACAGGACAACGAATTGAAGTTCAAATATGGATACCCTTTTCAAAGAACTTCTGAGATCTATGAACAAAATTTTTGTCGAAGCTATTTTAGGTCAAGGTCGGCCTTTAGTGAGGGGTAAGATTGTGCCCCACTATCTGGGTCTAAGTTGACCTACCTCCAAAAAGACAAAACTTTTATGGGTTTTCTTTGTCTCGGTGTTTCCAGTCCATAGTAGGTTGTAGAATTCCCTGAAACTGTGCACAGACATCAGAAATCAGCATTTTCCAAATTTGCCCCATTTTGAGGTTAGTATTTGTCTTCTATTCATTTAATATTTCAAGAACCTAGTTTCTATAGCGAATTATATGATTTCCTCCTTTCTTCATATTCTCCATTGTTTGATTCATTTGTGCATTGATCACTCCATTGTGATTAATCAATTTGGATCTCTCTTCTTGGGAATTTGGATTAGGGATAGATCTTATATTTCCCCCATTTCTCACATAGATACAACAATATTTTATAATAAGGGTAAATATAGGCCTCTTGCATCTTTATCCACCCTATACAACTACTTTACCACAAAGTTCAACAGGAAAGTTAATAGAACCAAATAATGGATAAAGAAAACTATTACAAGTTTTAATCCACACATCCAATGTATCATAAGAATCACGTTATAAGTTTTTCATAAAAAGATTTCCTTCAGTAATAACATTGACTAAGGCTGTAGGAACAATAAGACAACCACACATAGGTATCTGATAAATCATAGCATAAATGTAGAGGGGACCATGAGGAGCTTTAATAGTCTCAAAATCATCAAAGGTAATCAAGAGTTCCCAAGGTCTTTTATTCTTAGGTTGTTTTCAAGATTTTGGTTGAGATTTCAGTTTAGGCTTAGGCTGAGTTTGAACTTGAAGTTGAGGTTGAGATTGAAGCTGGGGTGGAGATACAAATTGAGACAACACATCATGCTCCACATGGTTAACAATGTGATTAAGATCATCCATCTTTGAATCATAAACAATATCCACAAAAGATGGCTGAACAATGGTATTAGTATCATGTGTAGGCAAAGGATTCGTATAAATTTGGAGATTTTGATTAGGAGAGACATATTTGTTCCCACTACTATCAAAATTATCAAAAGATAAGTCATTAGAATCAATGAAGTCTTGACCCTTATGCTTTAAAGAATAACACTTCTCAGTATCATGGCCTTTTTGATGATGGTATTGACAAAAAGCTTTGGAATCAAAGGATTTAGATGCCACCATAGCAGGTAAAAGTGTAACACCCTCTCCGATGATTATACTTGGACTGTTTGATTTGGATATTTTACATTATGATGATTAGAGCTATGCATTCACATTTATGTTATGATGATATGCTTATCAGATATTTAGATATACTCAGCTATGATTATTGTTTATTAAATTGGAAATCATTCATCTTGTATATACTTATGAAGATTTAAAGAGCTAACCCAAGGATTTGGAAGCTAACCATTATATATGTGTGATGCCTCATGCTTAATGTATATGTTATTAATGTGTTTTCATGACTCAGGACGAAGTCGTAGTTACTCACTTAGTTGAGGTCCAAACGATGTATCGATCCTGATCATCTATTTGCAAATGTCTTATTGTATATATATATATATGCACATGTATCTCTTCTTGGTGATGCAGGCTTGCAAGTACCGGGCATCGTCTCCACCTGGTCCCACAGGTCTGAGCGAGCCCTCAAAAGCCTCGATCATTGTTTTTGTTATGGAGATATCACCAAGGTTCAGCAAGAGGGAAATCCTACCTCTGATCCTTTTATGTCCCTTAGGTGGGGAGTTTCTGAGTCAGTCCGTGTGCTGATAATGAATTATCATGTTATCTTAGTTTGTTAGATTATGTGGAGTGTGTTGCTTGCTTCTTGCATTTATGGAGTTTAAGGTTTTGAGTATGGTAGCTCTAATGATCTTCATAGTATGTTCAATTTTTATTAGATTGTTGATGTGAATTATTGTTCATTTGAGGGTATGATTTAGTAATTTATCTTTATTAGTAGTTACTTATTTGTACAAGTGTATCTTTTAGGAATAACTTAGTATGTGATTTAATCATGTGATTTTAATATCAATAATAATAAAGGATTTATAGTATTAATAATATTTTAATAATAGTGGTAAAATCCAACTTATGTTAGTAGTTACCTAATATATATCACTATTATATTTTGTGAAGAATATAAATTAGTAAGTGGGTTCAAATTATAATGTATTTGATTTAAAATAATAATATTCACAATAAAATAAATATTTATAATATTAGTAATAATATGTCTTACTATAGTATATGTACACATAAGCATATGGGTGCACACATATGCCTATGATTACATATATATTTATATAATTATATGTGTGAAGGAAATTATTATAAGATAATAATGAAACTATGTTATTTTCATGGATGGTAAATATGTTTGGTAAATTCTATTACCTTAGTTAAGTAACTTAGTAAATTTATTCTTAAAATTAAATTATCTATTGTCTTCCTTGAATTAAGGGAACATAAATCTAAAAATATTATTAATATTATTTATCCCATCACATGAATAGATCTACTAATTATATTTATCCTAAACTATTAACTAATAGATAGTTGGGATAGTTGCATCGGTTGATTTTCCTGTGCAACTACTCCCTCCAATCTATTTACATGAGAGATTCTTGTGTGAGAGAGGAGTTGAGATAGGAAATTAGATTTGATGAGAGGCCATATTTTTTGGATAGAATAACAAAGCAATAGTTTTGAGAAGAAAGAATTTATTATTCTCTGAGATGATCATGAATTAGATTGCTTTCTAAAGAGGTTGGAGTTTTTTTGCAAAAGGAGTCTGAAGAACTGATTGAATTAGGATGAGACCGCTTGGATCTTCCTCTCCCCAACAATTATTGCTTCGTAGGACTCCAAGTAGGATTTATCTTGGAGATGATCATTCTATTTGTTTACTTGTCCTCATTTTTATTATTGTCTTCTATGTGTTTTCTATCTAAAAGAGGAATTATGTTGTTATACTGTGTGATAAAGGATTTCTATGTTGATTTTGGTAATTTAATAATTTAATTTTATTGAGCACTATTTCTTTATGTTTTAGATATTGTAATGAATTACCTCTTGGATTAAATAAGTGAGTTTTTTTGCAGAGAAATCTTCTCACAGTTGGTTATGATATTCTAAAAATTAATTCTAGATTTCTCTTCTTCACATTCTCCCCTTTTCGAAACATATTTAAGTTTTTAATTTGGTTAACATATGT
This sequence comes from Chamaecyparis obtusa, assembly GCA_027943335.1. Lineage (NCBI taxonomy): Eukaryota > Viridiplantae > Streptophyta > Pinopsida > Cupressales > Cupressaceae > Chamaecyparis > Chamaecyparis obtusa. Next base: position 1,027,413 of record BSBK01002438.1, on the reverse strand, counting down.
GAAAGTTATAGCTATTTTAAGTCAGTGTTATTTTATTAAAATTTATAAGCAGCTAGATATTTATCTAGTAGAGTTTCAAATGTAGTTGTCCATAAATTGTTGGATATTTTTGGATTCTCATAACTAGGGCATTTTATACATTTTATTCCCCTCTAGAATCATATTAAAATTTTGAAGTTGGCTAAGGTTCATAGAAATTATACGTAATTAACTTTATCTGTTAGAAATTTCTAAATTTAACAATTACCCCAAATTGTAATAGAGTATGAATATTTAGAAACATAGTTATTTTGTTTAATATAAATTAACACTAGATAAAAAGAAATATTATCTTTTGGATACTTAAAAATAACTTGGCATAATAAGAATGTGCTGGAATATTTATATATGTAATAGTGGTATTGGTTGATTTTGAGTTTTATTTCTTTAAGTGAAATAACTCTTTTTCTATTAATAAGAATTATAGATAGTTATAAAATTATTATTTTATTTATATGATCAACAATTTTCAAATTAAAACAATGAGGAAATCCTATGTCTTGAGGCTTTGCTTATCTCATAAGTTTAGAAAGATAATCTTTTTAGTTCTAAGTAGGGCTTGATCAAGAACTTCCCTATGACTAGGAGAGATTTTCAACAACTCTAGAATAGATATTTGAGCAGGTTTCCTTTGCAACTGATCCACAAGATTAAACTTTGGAGGTAATGCCACTTGCTTAGATTTTTTTGTAGTTGTAGTTGGTGTGTTAGATGTTGAAGCTCCTTTGAGAGTGAACTTAGCTTGATTTCTTGTTATAGCATTAGAAGACTCAATTTTTCTTTTGACTCATTTTAGAGTAATCACATTGATGGAGTGTTCACATGGCTCCACCATATGAATTACATTGTCATCATCAGTATATGTATAGTTAATCTTGTTACTCTTGGAAGATTCTCCCTTTTCTTATCTAGGTAATAGAGTTTGAAATTCTTTATGATCATTGTTTGTATGATGTCCATCTACCTTAACTTTCCCTTCTTCAATTAGGTCTTGGATAAAATGTCTTAACTTCATACAGTTGTTCATTTTGTGTCCTTTTTTGTGATGAAAATCACAATAATCATTATCATTCCACCACTTGGGTTTTACTTCTAGTTCCCAAGGTTTGGAATCAGGAATCGTAATGATTTTATTGTCCAATAGTGACTTCAAGACCACTTCCAATGTATCTCCCAATGGTGTAAATATTCTCTTAGGTCTTGCTACCCAAGGCTCTATTTGAGTAGTAGGTTTATTGAAATTCTTATTAGCCATTGGTGTCACTGTAGAATTCAAATTCTTATTTTCTTGAAGACTCGTCGTAAGATTGAAAACATCTGATTTTGATTTTGTGTTAGGAGTATCGACCAATCCATCATTGATGACATTCTTGTTTTTGTTTCTGTATTTGAACTTATCTTTGGTGGGATAGTACTTATCTTTGTTTTCCTTTTTGATAGTGATTTCCCATTTCTTGGTCAAGAACTCCTCAATCTTGATGGCACTATCTATCACCTTATCAAAACTTGACGGTCCTTGCAATTGTATTGGAAAATTCATTTTAGGAACCAAGTTGTTAATGAAGATGTCCACTTTTTCATTTTTAAGTATCTGCATAGTATATCATGCAAATATTTTCTTCCATCATTGTAGGAAATTCAAGAATGATTCTCCTATTTTCTTTTTAGTATTGCATAGATCCAACATTGTTATTGTGTGTTGGATGTTATAGGAGTATTGTTTTATGAATTTTTGCACTAGTTCATCAAATGTCTTGATTCTTATAGGTAATTTTGAGAACTAATCCATAGATTGTCCACCTAAACTTTGTGGAAATAATCTCATTAGATATGTTTTTTCATGCATGAATTCCATATTAGTCGTGCAAAACTCCCTCACATGATCTTGAGGGTCAGAATTTCCAATGTATTTGTCATATTTTGGAATTGTGACATTTTTAGGAAATAAAATCATCTTTAGTCCCTTGTCGAAAGGGAAAGGACATATGTGCTCCAAAGAGTATTGTTTCATTGGTTTGTCCTTCTCTATTTTGAGTTCTTTGATTTTGTTTTGCATGGCAAGTAGTTGTCTTGTTAAAATGGATATTAGACTAAGATCATATTTCTATTTAAGTTGGTTTACATCATAGTCCTTTCGTATTTTTTCTCCTTGAGAGGTGAGTTCTAGGAAGTATTTTTCCTTCTTTTCTTCCAAAGTTCTCTCAAGGATTTTATGGAATCATTTTCTTTTCAAGGACCTTTGATATTCGAGTTCTGTAGGGTCTTCATCATCTGAATCGTAATGTGCTTCTTGTTGTTGAGCTTCTTCTTGATTGTTTTGGTCATCATGTTCATCTTGTCTTTCATCCCAATGAAATTCTTCCTCATTGTTCATGTTTGTCTCTTCAGGTGTTGTTGTATATGTGGTGCTTGGTGTTGTTCCAAATAAAGGATTAAGTCTTGGAGTCTCTCCATTTTCAAATGTGAACAATGGTACTTTGTTTTTGAATGGGTTCCTTTCAAAATGATAAGATTTGTGTCTTGTGTTAACCATGAAAACTTGATTAAGGAATTAATGAGTGTCTTGTGTCAAAGTGGGTCTGAATGCTTGCAATGTATGATTATGAGTCCAAGGATGCAATAGTGGGTTTGAAAATGTCTTATGGATCCAACATCAAAGGGTGTCAAAGTGCCCTGACAGTGAGTTGGGAACCAAAATATGAAATGTTTGTAACTATTTTTGAAAGCTCTAGCGTCAAAGGGTGTCAGAATGCCCTGATAGTGAGCTAGAAAACTTGATTGTAGCTAATAGGATAAATCAACTCCATAATTTGGACAATGTAGATTTGACCATGCAAGGTAACAAGACTTTCTAAAAAATAGCTCTTTCAGGTTATCAAATGGATGTGTTTTGACTACAAAATCTTACTAATGGCTGAAACGGGTATCTGAAAATACAAAAAAAAATTGGTTTTGATTGGTATGAAAAAGATCACTATCCTAGATGCGACACTTTACAGATGACTGTCAAATTTTGGACCCCAGATGTGATCCAGGAAATACAGAATATGACACAAGAAAAGCAGTGGTCACCAGATGCAATCTAGGAAATGGGGTAGACACCAGATGTGATCCAGGGTATACATGATGTGACTCGGTATACGGGATGTGATGCAGAATTACCAGATGTGATTTAATGATGTCTATCAATTGTCTATTTCAGTTCTTTTTGGGGAAATGGGTCATCTCTGTCAGATTCTAGTGACTTGTAGGTGTTTATAAATGCTTGTAAATGCTCTGTGTTTGTTCATTTGGGGGGAATTATCTTAGATTCATATTTAGAACACATCAAGCAATCATTTCAATCAAACACACCTAACCTTCCTTATGCTAAGTAGAGATTGAAACCACTTGTTCACTGACTTAGGAACACACTCAAAGACTCCTCAGAATATGCCAATCCAATAACACACAATAGATATTGGTGCCCATATTAGCCAAGTAGGTAACGTCAATGAGGGCTCAATATGGTGAATGTCTTGGGGCAATTACTATTTGCCTCACACAAGTGATAACAACCTTTCAGGGGTGATCTGGGTAGCATCTAACATAAGGTGTTTAATAAAGGCATCCATTCATAACCATCTCCCATAGTCCCGCAAGCAAGATTTAGACCATAAGCCCTATAGGAACTTGAAAATGTGTAGTCTCGCAAGCAAGATTCAAGCGGCTCCACTCTACATGAGATCCAAGTCTATCATTGGAATTGATCATCAATCTTTCAAGACAAGATGAATTATGTCTTCCAAGGCTTTCACCTCAAGGAAGTGTCAAATTTTATAGTGGGGAGGAAGAGTCGGCTTAAGACTTGTCCCCACTTGGGCCGTTCCCGAGAGATTTTTTTCTCAACTGGTAGGCCCTCTAAAGGTATGCAAGAAAGAAATTGGATAAGTGATCATTAGGTATAGATTTCTGATTCTCCATGAAGGAGAAGAGCATAATCTCCTAACTCACACCAAAAATCCCAAACACATCATGCAATCTTTAACATTCAAATTTCCCAATTTAACTTCAAAATGCAATTCAACTTTTGAGTTTCTAATTTTCCTCAAGGGAAAAGAGCATAATACTCTAATTGATTTGCAAGATGAATTTAAATTGCATTAAGTTCCTAAAAATCAAAGCATGAAATCTTGTTATTTTCTCCAAGGCAACCTACAAACAACTATTAGTAGTTTGGACTATTTATGTCTCTGTCATTCATCCTACAAACCACAATTAGGCTATTAAAAACCATAGAAAATAACAAACCAAATCATTAGGGGTCAGAAAATCTAAAAATTCAAGAAATATCCTCAGATGTGATCCCATTTCCCAGAAATGATCTCATTATCCATATACGACCCTATTTACCAAATGCGATTCTGAACTCAAGTAGATGTGATACCTGACCAAATGTGATCCGAGAAATCCCAGATGCGATCTAGGAAATGCGGGGTGCGATTGTTCTTCCCGGATGTGATCCAATTTCCTATATGTGATCCTTGGTAGAAAGAAAACATGGCAAAAATTAGGAGAAAAAGATAGAAAAATATAGAAATCTGGGGCTAGGCCCCATGGTGGGTGCCAAAAATGGGTGTGTGAATTATTGACTTGCAAATTTGCAACACAATACTTCAATAGGACATTATATCAATTGTTAGAAAGATCAAACAAGCAAAGAAAATAAACAATTGAAGGCATCCTATTGCTCTCTAGTTAGCACAAGTATGAAAATGACTATAAGTTGCTCTCAAATCTAACCCTAAATAGTGACAATGCAATGCTAAAATGAGAGATTCAAGATTACTATGCAAGAATGAATCTAAAATTAGAAAATGCATTACAATTAGCCATTAGATCATGAATTCCTTTACTTTCAACCAAATTGAAATGTTTGCTAATTATCTATGAGCATATGAAATCAAAATTAAAGCATGCATGTATGAATTAACTATCAAAATCAAAGAGTTAGCACATAATCAAAGAGTTAGGGCCCATTTGAAGATTTTATAATTCTCTTTTATATAATCTTTGAGGTTTTGAACGGTTAGGATGCATCCTGTGAGGAATGGTTGAGATGCTTCCAAGCTTGATCCATGTGAGTGATCCATGTGATTACCTCTCATTAGTTCAAAGTGTGTTTGTTTCCCCTTTTAAGGTAATATGTCATTTTGAGAGTGATTTATTCATTTCCTTTTAATTAATTACTCTAGCCATGAATTTAATGGGATTGATTTAATTAATTAGGCATAGAAGCAATTAAATTGATTTTGCTTAATACTTTGACGATGAATTCTTGAATTGAGATTTAATTGATTTAATTGAATTTTATGAATTATGAAAATAATCAAGAATCGAATTAACATAATTAAGGTGTTACCCCGAATTAGGGAAAATGGGGCCTTAGGTTCTATTAGCCGAATTTTAGGTGATTACAGGTTAGAGCTACAATGATAGCTATTTTTGATAGCTTACCCTGCTAAGAGTATTAAAGCTATTAAGAGTCTATAGAACAAGTTAAGTCTACCTTGCTAAAGGATTTTACAATTCTAATCCAAGAACTGTACCCTGTTAAAGGATTTACAAAGTAAGATCTTTTAGGATCTTCTTGGTTAAGAGACTTTACAATTTTGTTTACACACTAAACTAGTACATAAATTTCCTCTAGAGCTTTCATCTATCTTATGCTGATCAGAATCAATATGCTCATTAACTGTTCACCTCAACATGTGCTTCAATGGAAATAAAAAATCTATACTCGGTAGCTTCTGTGCTCATCACCTTCTATCTACAATCTCTTCTTCGCACATGCACATTCCATTCATCTCACACATACTATGGCCTTCACATTCTGATCCATTTATACTTAATTCTAGAAGTGGTGGAAATGTTCTAGAATCATCTCTTTAAGTAGTGGTAGCATTGGTTACTCCTCCAATGCATATAACTCATTTAATTCTTATATGTGAATCTCACCTTGTAATCATACATAATCATTGTATTTAAATGTCTAATTCTCTATCAAACAACCTCCTCAATATTTGTAAACCATTTTCTACTTGGTGTCCAGATTCATTGTATCTGTAGATTCTCCTTGTGTCAACCTGAGATGCTCGACAATACATTTTACTTGTTTCTCAGTAATTGTATCATCTCTCAATTTGGTAATTATTGTAGCTTGGTACAACTCAGTGTTCAGTATTCAGTTTGCCTTGCTCAATGTCTAAACTTGCTTTGCATTAACATAAATTACATTTTCCTTTATTTCCTTTACAGACTATCTTTTTACTCTTACCAACTTGAATTTCCTTCTTCACCAAATGACTTTATAATAACTAAAGACAAGAAAATAATTCTATAGGAGTATCATTTCATTATCACAGCTACTGATTAATTCACTAAGTGGGTTGAGGTTGTACCACTTATCAAGGAAATAGAGAAACAAGTGGCCATGTTCATACTCAACTATATAATGTGTAGATATAAAATCCCCTCCTCAATTATCATTGATATGGGGTAATATTCAAGAACAAATATATTGATGAGATTTGTACTAAATTTTTCATCATGCATCATTCTTCTTCTATATACTATCCTTAGGTAATGGATAGGGAGAAGCTTCAAATAAAACAATCCTTAAGATCTTGCACATAATAGTTAATAAATCGGGAAAGGATTGGAACTTGCAATTGAATCTATCTTTATGGGCTTATCGAATAAGCATCAGAACACCTACAGGGGCTATGCCATTCTCATTGGTCTATGGTTCTGAGGCATTCTTACCAATTGAAGTCAAGATACCATCACTCAGGTTATCACTTCATGGACTTGTTACAGATAAAGATTACATAATCTCTCAACTTCAAGAAATGGAATTACTTGATTAATGTAGAAAAGAAGCATTTGACCATCTGAGGATCTACCAAAAGAGAATTTCTAAGGGCTATAACAAGAAGGTATGTCATCATGAATCTCAATTTGGTGACCTCATTCTCAAAGACAACCTGAAAAATCAACATCATAGAGAACAAAAAGGCAAATTTGAACCTAACTAGCTGGGTCCTTTTGTCATAACTACAACATTTAGTTATGGAGCTTATCAGCTAGCTACTCCAAAAGGTGAAGTTATCTTAGAGAATATCAATGCTCTCCACCTAAAACAATTCTACAGCTATTGATTCTGCATCTTGTACAACTTATGATCTTGAAAAAATCCTAAAAAGCATATAAAGTCCTAAAAAGAATATAAAGTCCTAAAAAGCATATACAGTCCTAAAAAAATCCTAAAGGAAATATAAAGACCTGAAAAAACTCCTAAAAAGTCCTAAAAAAATGACCATCCTAGTGAAAACCTGGCAAACAGGCACCTTGATAAATCCCAAAAAAATAAAAAATCTCAAAAATACAAAAAAAGAGAGAAAAATAACAAAATAACAAAAAAAAAGGAAAAGTGCCTTGGTGAAAACCTATAAATAGGTGCCTTGGTAGCAAAAATAAAACAATTCCAAGTGGTGATAACCTAGCAAATAAGCATCACTTGTAACCAACACTTCATCTATCAACTCATGGTTGATCTCTCATGCTCTCATCAGCCTTATTTGCATCTATTTATTGATTTCTACCTCCTTTGCATTGTCTTGGAGTGAAGTTGGTCCTTAGTTCTTATCTACCACTTGGGGTAAATCATCATCTATCTATTCGAGTTTTCAGCACATTACCACTTGATCAGTCACTCAAGCTTAACCAAAGTTAGTATACCAGTCCTTCTTGACATACTAATTAATGTTCCTCAACACCCCAATCCTACAGTGTTTCTCAACACTACCTATCTGAACATCACTATGTTTCATAACACATATCAAATCTTGTACTTTCACATCACACACACACACACTTCGACATAAGCACAATAATGTTCCTTAACACCTAGCACAAACACAAAACTTAAAAAATTGAAATGATTGAGATATGCTAAAATTATTTTCTTGTGCATTTTTTGTTATCATTGGTTTTTGATTGTTATGTCTTCTAAGGTCACTCAATGATGTCTACATGACCAGAGACTGACAATTAGGGGTATAACAATTTTCTTTGATTTTTGCTTGAGGGACAGCTTTCAATAATCTTAAGTTGTCTAATAAGTTGGTTCTTTGTGGTAAGAGACTTCATCACAATTGGAATGACACACATACCTCGACTCACTTTATCTGGATGCTTAGGTGAGGTTGGAACTATCTCCTTATCTATTTCTTCTATGTGCCAATAAGATGACAATCACATGGTTATCTCAATATATTGTGCCTCGGTACAAGTGGAATTTTACAATATCAAAATAGAAACAACGTTTAGGTCATCTTGGCTCTTGTGCCTTCATGCTTACATGTGTTTCCTACATCTATCTGATAGGATCATATTCATATCTTCATGGTCTCTCTTGTACTAGTGAAGATTATACTGATCTCGATGTCCCTAAAAATTTTCAAATGATGATAAATGAATGGCTATAGGATCAGTGACTTGACTCATGTCTTAGGTTGCATTTCATTATAGGGTTTATTTATAGTCTTAGGTCTTGGTTCCCTTGAGCCATCCTTCCTTTCTCTCCTCCGAGGTGATCAAATTCAACATATTTCATTGATTTTGAAAAGTACATGCAAAATCAGGGTTAGTATCATTATGAAAGGGGCCAAGAGTGCTAAGTTTTCACATGTTCCGCTGAGTATATTGGAAAAGAACAACATGATACAAGCAATATACATCAAAGCATACATGATATAAGAGATGAAATTAAAGGCATCATTACATGCTATGCAACATCAGTACCATAAGCATGAAGTAAAGCTATTTCAACATGGGAATTAGTAACATCAACATGACATGAGATATATCAACATGAGCATAAAGAGAATCAACAACAGTATACATAAGAATGTACCATGATCAAAGATGAAACACATAAAGAGAAGAGAAAACAATTGTAACCAAAAGTATATCTATCATATATAAATATCAAATGTCTCAGAGTATACAACCAAACTATATGTCTTGAATATAGGTCAAAACTGAGGCATCCCTGATGTAGATACAACAATAAATACATCAATGTCTATCAAAGAAAGGGAAATGAAGAAGAGGGAACTCAAGAATGACCCCCACCCTCCACCTGATCTGGAGGAGGAGGAGGTGCATCAACTCAAGAAGGAAGAGGATGTATGGAACCCTCTGACATGGAAAAAAATTGTGAATACGATGGTGCCCTACCCCATGTCCGAACATCTCTAATATATAATGCATAATAATATGTTGCTTGTGCACCCTAGTATGTGGCTACGTGTTGAGCTTGGTCCCTAGTGGTCTCCAATACTGAATCTACTAATCTGTCTCTACTATTTGGTCCTCTACAACCACTCTCTACATCCATGCCTCTATGATATCTTCCTGCAGCTGCATGATCCAATGATCCCTGTTATCAGGAGCCTCTACCCTCGGTGCCTTAGTCAGTGGTGCCTCTATTGTTGCCTCCTCCATCAGTTCCTCCTCACCCTCTAGTGGTTTCCCCTTCTTGTCTCTCTGTAGGAGGTGTCTTCGGTCCACCCTTCATCTCACCAACCTCTCCCCCTCCTCCTCTGGCATCTCCTCTTCTCCAGCAACAATAGATCCCACTAACCCTAGTGGCCGCCTCTCTTCTTGTGGTCTCTACTTCCCTATAACCAAAGGCCTACTACTGTTTACCTCTAGATCTCCTCATCCCCTTCCTCTCTACCCTCTCTCTCCTCTCCCTACTTCTCTCCCAACCCCCTACCCTATGGATTGTTAGTTGGATCCTCCTCATCTGGTCTACGGACTCACTCAACTAGATCAATAAACCTCGAGAAGGGATGATCGATCAAATATTGCATGTATGTGGGGGGTGACTTTGGCATCTATAGCATCAATAAGGTCATCCCAATTGACCCCTATCAAATGCCTCAACTCCTAAATGGCCACTATGTAGGAAGGTCATGGCCCCTAGTCTACCTCCTCATCTGGGAACCGAGTGTATGATGTGAACTCAGTCAACATATTCTGTTTCTGACCAAACTAGCACCAAACTCTTCTAATACAAAAATTCTCAACAATGGGAGCGCACCTTAAAATTTATGAAGCATGTCAGGACTACATCACAACATTATAGACAGATGCAAAAATGAAGTAACAACAATATCTCAAAATTATAGAAGCATACCTTCCAATCAATGGCCTACTAGGTAGCATATAGGATAGCTCTCACACTAAACCTGACCACCTCTTGTAGCCTATGTATGAGTTCCATACCACAAAAGACATATCATCTAGTTGTTTGTGCCAAAATGTAGTCTTTCCCAAATTGGGCTGGTGGATATAACCTGTATAGAGAAAAATACATGGCATATATGCTCCTCAGGTAGCCTATGTCACTAGGTGAGCTACTGAGGTATGCTCCTAGGCCCATATTTGGAAAATAATGATTCTTGTCACCATTACTCTACCCCATTGGTACATAATATCATGTAGCTCTCTATACATGTAGCATAATAAGAAGGTCTCATAGCTGAATGTATGCGGCCTTATGAGCATCTCATATAAAATCTGACCCTAGTCGCACTAGAACCCCTATTGGTTATGATCACGTGCAACAACAAAGACAATCAACCTTCCTAGCATGCATGCCAATGGATAGTCTTGGTTGTACTTCCTCAACATGTAATCCTAGGTAATGTGTTGATCCAGAATGGTATCATTGGCAAAGACCTGCCTTAGTGCTATGATCCCCTCTTTCAGATCCTCATCATAAAAGACTAACTCCCTAGCTATAGGTAATTTGAGGATCCAATACACATCCTCAGGAGTGATGGTAATATCACTAGTGGTAAAATGGAAGGTACACTGTGATTAACACAGATATCAGGCATAGTGGTGAGCTTCCCAAGCCCGCAGTGATCAAGACAGCCAACTCTTGCGGTGACAAATGACAGACAAGTATAAGGGCCTGTGGGTAGGTGCATTGGAAGATCAGATTAGGTAGTGGCATCTACAAAAGGAACACAAGGAAACACAACAGTCATCAATCCAAATTGTGAGAAAAATCTATCTATATTGAGCATCAAAGTATCACAAATTCATTATTAAGAATCTCTACAAGGCTACAAATGAGCTAAAAAGTAAAAATTACTTAAAAAATAAGATAAATACTATAAATTTGGCTCATGTGATGAAACAAATAACTCTGTTTTATTATACAATGAAACTCACTAAGATTTGCAATGTAATTCCTCAATACTATAAAGTTCCCTATATCATATGATATGAGGGTACCCATCGTACGTACAATGAAAGACAAAGAAGGGTACGATACACTATCTGATTCCAATTTATCATACAATAACAAACAAAGAGTGGTGCATTGAAACTATTTCATCACATGAAAAATTAAACTACAACCCTAAAACGCATGCAAAAATTGACAAAAATGAATTAAATTTGTAAAAATACAACCGTTCAGTTAACACAGTCAATAACTCATGATTAACACAGATGTTAGGCATAGTGATGAGCTTCCCAAGCTCACATTGTTCAAGAATGGCCAACTCCTATGGTGAAACATGACAGAAAAGTCTCAATGCCTATGGGTAGACGCACTAGAAGATAGGATCATGTAGTCACATCTACAAAAGGAACACAAGGAAACACATCAATCATCAACCCAAATTGTGAGCAAAATCTATCTATATTGAGCATCAAAGTATCACAAGGTCATTATTAAGCATCTCTACAAGGCTACAAATGAGATATGAAGAAAAAACTACTTCAAAAACAAGGAAAATAGTGTAATTTTGGCTCATGCAATGAAACAAATAACTCTAGTTTACCGTACAATGAAACTCACTAAGTCATGCAATGCAATTCCTCAATATGATAAAGTTCCTCATATCATATGATACTAGGGTACTCAGCATATGATGAAAGACAAAGAAGGGTATGATACAATAGCTGATTCCATTTTATCATACAATAAAAAACAAAGAGGGGTACAATGAAATTGTTTCATCGCATGACAAATTGAACTACAACCCTAAAAAGCGTGCAAAATTTCACAAAGATGACTCAAATTTGCAAAAATACAAGATAAAATCAGGTACTTACTAGTGCAGCATAGGATCGAGGTTGGTTGTGACGCCTCTGAAGCTCAAAATAGTGATTAAGGACTGGAGTCAACATCTTTTTCTCTTTGGAAGGCTTTGGGCTCTTAAAGTCAACTGTAGCAAATGATTTGAATTTGACCCCTCCAAGCCCATTTTTATAGATTTTGACCTAAAATTCAAAGTTTTCATATTACTGCAAAAATTGTACCCCTAGCTGATTTTGACGTCCTGAATCCATTTTTGGGATTGAAATCAAAATCCAAGATCATTAATCTATTCAAATTAAAAATCCAACCCTTCTTGGTCAAATGCAGTTGACTGCTGACACTATCGCTTCTTGCTTTTTTCCACCTTCATTTCTCGCATTCCTGAGGTCAATCCAATTCAAATCTATAGCATCCAAGTGATTTAAATTTGATCAACCCTAGTCAAAATTGGTCAAAATTTAGTCAAATATAGTCAACAGGAACTCAAAATAGCTCAAATCAAGCTCTAATTTATTTTGAATTTGATGGCAATATAATCTTATCAATTCGATATTGATTCTAATATTAATCAGTGATCTTCATCAGTTGAATCTTGCTTTGACCTTGCTGCATCATTTTGATTTTGATTTTTAAGGGGGCATGACAATATAGTAAATCTTCTTCTGCAATCAAACCTAATGAGCAAATCAATTCAATTTTCATGGCTTGAGGCATCTTAGCTTTATTGGGAACAATATCATGTTGATATTCTTCATATCTCTCTGGAAGAGTGATCTCATCACTTCATATCAGGTCGCTTGGAAAGACATCTATTTGATCTCTTGGGGCATGTCAGGTTCATTAGGACCCATATCAATCTAAGATCATTCTCGAGACATATCAGGCTCATCAAGACTCATATCAATCTGATACTTTCTCTCAATCAGGTGATTGGCTTCTTCAGAATCCTTGTCGAAGTAGTTATCTCAAGCTCTTTGACACTGATCAATTTTATTGCTTCTTATCAAATTGGTTAGTTGTCGTTATCCTTGGACATATATTCAGTCTCATCACATCATATCAGGATGGATATTCTGGTCTCACTCATCAGTCTTCGCTCAATCAATTCTGGAGCTGATATCTTTGATCTTCAATTAGTCTTTGTTCAATCAAGTTCAGAGTTAGTTTCTCCTTATCATAAATAGTCTCATCACTCCATATCAGGCTATTCTCTAACTTATCTGCAATCTATTCTTTGAATCAATGTGGTACTCACACATCGATTCAAATAGGGGCAAATGTAATCACCTAAAATTTGATTAGTAAAACCTAAGCCCCTAATTTTGATCAATTTTCTTTAAGAAAAATTCTAAATCTCAAAGGCATAATTTACTAGACATAATTATGTGAGAAACCTAGATAAATCTCCCTTGTATAATTAAATCATTTCTAAAATCAAACACAAATCATTTAAAATATTAAAGCTTGAAAAATCATTTAATTGTCAAAAAGATCCTTTTAATATAAAGTCCTAGAACTTTTATTAAAAGAACACATTTCTCACATAAGTGTGCAACTTAATTTTGATTAAATGACAATTAAAAGGAGATTTTCTATTTTGTCTCATTCTCCAATCAAGCTTGGCCAATCAAAATTCTTGGATCCTTTCACATGGATTGATCTCTCTCACCACTCATCTCGGCCTAACATCCTTTGCCTCTTAATCTCCACCCTTCATTCTTGAGGCACTTTCTTTAAAAGGAAGCTCTTGCTTGGCTCAAGGGGTTCCCATCACCTTGCATTTTTCATAATCTTTCTATTTTGAGTTCTTAGTGTTATCTTGAGTTCTTAGTTTCTTTCATCGTAGTTTATTGCATGCATAGATCTATTTCATCCTTAGTTTAGCTCATTTCTAGAATAATCTTGTATTTCTATCTAGTTTTGAATCTAATTTTCTTTCATAGTAGTATTGAGGGTGTTAGCTTGATCTTTCATTATAGATTCATTCTAGATTTGCATTGCATTGCATGATTAGATCATCTTGGAATGGTGAATGCAAGTATTGCATCCCAATCATAAATTGAATCTTCCATTTTGGAGTAGTCAAGTCACTAATCCTTCATGTCAATCTGATGAGCATTCTAAAAAGGATTAAACTTGCTCCAACTAGGAAGAAGTAAGCCTCTTTTGAGGTTTTGGTTTTTCATTTGATTTGAACTCTTGTAGCCAAATTCTTGAGTTAATGGTTTATTGAGTGTTAGTTGCATTCCAATTGAATACCAATTTTATACCACACACTTCTACCCCACCAAAAGAATGAAGGCTTAAAACCTAGAAGACATATTTGAATCTACTCTATGCATGTGGTTAGTATGAATGAAATTGAACCTTAATTCTTTTTACAACATGGACAACCAACCTATGCTTATACTTGATTACCTCCTTGATTCTAAAGTCCATTATGGAGCAATCAAATGGTGTTTGTTGGTTGGGAGATGAAATCTTGATTGGAGATTCCATTGTTGAATCCTTCTATTCAATTTTGTGTTAAGGAAGCCGAAATCCAATTGATAAATGAGGCTCAAATAGAAATACCAGCATCAATAAATCCTCAAGATAAAAATAATTGAGAAAAAAGCCTTCTTTTAACATCGATAACTACAAATGTACTTGTTTCTTGTAAAATAAGCCACCTAGATATATATTTAATGCATATGTGTTGTGAATGAGGGGTTCTTCAATCAAAACATGGTAGCCTTCTTTTAACATCGATAACTATAAATGTACTTGTTTCTTGTAAAATAAGCCACCTAGATATATATTTAATGCATATGTGTTGTGAATGAGGGGTTCTTCGATCAAAACATAGTTGTGTGTGTAAGTTTGACACCTTCATGAAATTAGGATAATAAACTACAATTCTAGAAAAATACAATACAAATTTAAGCTAAGAATTGAAATTAACATCCATGACATCTCATGGTTCTCTATCTAAGTTTGGTAAGTGAAGATCTCAACCTATTCTCCACTAGTGACAATCCTAGAATGAGAAATATGATAGTACTATGCTTAATCTAGCTCACAAAACCTCAAATTGATACAAAGATAATTCGAATGCTCTCAATCGCTATGAAATTTCCTATAATGGTGATGCTTTGAAAATGAATTTCTAAGATTATTATTGCTCTCAAAATGCCTCTCATTTATAGTAAATTCCCAAGGGTAGGGGGTAGAGTGATCTAATCATGATTTAGCCTTGGTTGAGTCAAAAACTTTGCAATGTTTTTAAATGGGGGGACAATTTAAATGGTTGTCTCAAAGGTTTGGACAAAAGGACAAAATTGAGTGGATGAGATTCAAAGTTTGAAATGTGTGATTGAGATTCACCTAATTTGGAGTGATCCATGTGCTTTTGTTCCTCAATTCTCATTGGTTTCTCAAATTATTGTTGAAAGATATTAGGATTAATTAAATTCCATTATTTAATTAAATTATCCATGTAAGGGAATGGGTTCAATTTAATTTTTGATTTAACAACTATACAATTAATTGATTAAAATCAATTATATAGTGTGTTTGGTCCTTTTAAGCTTGTATTTAATTATTTAATGTCATTATTTGATTTTTCCTTTGATTTTAATGATTTTGTCCAATTTTCATTAATAAATGTCCATTTAAAAATTGATTTGATCCATTTTGATGAGAATTAGAGCATTTTGATTAAGATTTTTCCATTTTATTGATTTAAAGCACTTTTCCAGTTTTTAGTGTCTACAAATGCCCCTCTTTGAATTGATGTGCAAATCTCATTGATTCAAAGAAATTTTTGTCCTGATTGTTGATTGTTGATTTGATTGATTGATACACCACTTTGATTTGAAACTTGATATGATATTTGATACAACATGCCCCACTAATATACCTCACTGACATGCCTCACTAATAATAGTTCAAAAAATTTAATGCCCCATATTTCATGATATTTGATGCCACTTTGATACTCTTATGATGCCCCCTCAGAAATGAAACATATTGATTGCTTGATAGAAATTTTTGATGAAATTGATTGATTTGTTGATCCAATATGTTTTTATTTCTGAAAAACATTAATGATATGCTGATTTCCACAAATGCCCCGGTTTGATTGATATGCTGATATAGGTCACTAGGTCAAAATTTACCTTAGAATTAGGTCAAAATTAGCATAAATAGGTTGAAAAACCTAAATTTACCATTCATTTTCACTTTTCACTATTGAGATTTTGCTTTGATCCTGAGATAGCTAATCATGATGGTTGTGTCTATTTGAGAGCATCAATTTGAGAGGTGTCGCCGGTATTAGAGACCATTAGACTATGGACCTCCTGTAAGTGATTTTGAACGTCTTCGTTCATTTATTGCCATGTTTTTAGCATTTATTGCATTTATTTCTTAATTTTGTAGTTTAGAATTTGCAAAATGCCGCGTAGTATATATGAAATGTCATGTAGGACCTTGAAATGATGCATCTGCACATTTAAATGATGCCCCTGCATAGTTAAATGCTGCTTAGGGTAGTTTAAAATGTCACCTGTGAAGAATTTGAACCTGTGTATAACTAGGGTTTTAATACCAATTTATAGATGTGTTACCGCTTGAAAAACCCTAGGTTTTTTATGATTCCTAGGCTTGATAAAATGTTGCCTAAAGCTTTAAAATGATGTGTGAAATGTGAAGTACCATGTATGGGAAATAAAGTATCGCGTATGCAATTTTCTGCACCGCCTAAGGTAAAATTCCACCTCCTAATAGACAAATGACACCTAAAGGATTTTTTGAAAATTTTGAAACTCAAACTTGATTTTTTTGATTAAAACTATGATGTCTCCAACTGATCGATTGAATTTCCAAGTTAGCTAGGTCTATTGTAGTTAAGAGAAACAAGTGATTAGGATAGCAGGATAATGGTACCAATGAATTTGTGGTTATGTCAATCTGATAGGATAGAAAAATTGATAGGTAGGATATTGATCAATGTGAAAACTGATAGGTAGATATTGATCAGTTTGAAAACTAATAATTCATTCTCAAGGCATAGAGACACGAACAAATGGTACTAGGTTTGATAGGATTGATACTTGATTCTGGTAGGATTGATTGACTTAAAATGATTCACTCATATAGAATACTGATATGATTCCCTTGATTTTCCAAACAGGCACATTTTCATAAGCTATACATACGGACCATCACTTCATGGATATTAGATCTTGGTCAAGATTTGACCCCACCAAAGTTCCATGTTATTGAGATGTGTGGATTGAGTTTCCTTCTTGATATCCCTCAGTTATAGCTAAATCGTGGACTATTGACAGTTGTGGTAGAGTGATGGCACTCTGACCACAATACCTTCCATCTACCTTTCAGAGAGATGACCATCACTCCAGAGGATGTGTACAGATTGCTGCACATTCCTACCCGGGGTGAGATGGTATATTATGATTCAGTCTATGATAGCACAGTTTGTAGACAAGTGCTTGGAGATAACACCATTGATCATGACACTATCACATGGGCATAGTTTGCTACATTGTCCACATTGCCAGCAGTTCTAGGTGCTTTGATTGGCGGATTACTGCTTCCCGACCGATGAGGTCATGATTTTTCTGTTGGATGGGGCCGTATTCTTGAGGATTTTCTTGCACAGCCTCAGTGGTTAGATTGGGGTTCATGTGTTCTCACACAGTTATACCACAATTTACATGAGGTGGTGTACAAATCTAGTGCTTCTTTGTCAGTAGGTGCTATGATTCTTCAGTTATGGGTGTGGGAGAATCTTCCCATCACCAGGCCATTGTCAGATCATATCCATCAGTTTGGTTTCCCTTATGAATTCCTATACAGTGGCATGGTTGGCCAGCATCATCTGGGCAAGTTAGAGTATTGGCGCCACAAGATTGATGATCTTGATTAGGTCATTTGGAGACCATATCTGGGCTGCGAGGGATGGAGGGAGGATGATGACGAGCTCCCATATATGTTTTCTCCTCGTTGGATGATTGGTAGATCTACTCTTGTGATAGAGCATTTTTTCTTTGGTCAAGTTTCCAAACAGTATGGCAGGGTTCAGGATATGTCGCAGGGTATGGCACTATATGCTCGCATTCAGGGAGAGCGATCTATGTGGGGGGCTCAGATTGATTTTCAGTTTGCTTGTGACCAAATTTCCAGGATGATGTTTTGCGAATGGGATATATTAGAGCATGTGGAAGATGTTGGGATGTCTGTGGAGTACAGAGATTGGTGGTCATGGAATAGATTTCTGATATTCACATATCCTGTGGAGCCTATCCCAGATACAGATGAGCAATTCGATGATGATGGGGGAGATGATGTCGGGGATTATGGTGATGATGGTAGCAGACCTAGATGATGTCAATGATGATGAGCTCAGAGAGATCCTAGAGCTATGAGCAGAGGATGAGATGGGCCACAGGTGCGAGGCGGACATGTTAGGGGTAGAGCTATCAGACAGGTGCAGCAAGATCAAGGACTTGGGTTTGTGCAACCTAGAGCTGCAGCAGTACAAGGCCAATAGAGATAGCAAAGGGTTAGGAGACATGTTCATATAGATATTGCTAGACAGGCTCCCAGTGAATAGGATCCACTTGTTTAGTTACATCAGGCTTCTTTAGATCAGCAGACACAGAGTTTGGCACAATAGGTGCCTCTACAGATGCCTAGTTCTTAGGATATGGGTCAAACATCGTAGACTGATCCTAGCATGATTACTATATCATAGGATGTGATGACTTTATAGGCAAGTTTATCAGCTGTTGTTGGCAAACTAGATCAGGTAGCGACTATGATGTAGCAGTTTATAACCATTATGACTCAGAGACCTAGTATTGCTAGCACTAGTCAGACTCCTCCTACTCAGGATAGACCAGGTGACAAGGGTCAAGATGGATCAGGTGTTGGTGATGGATTGGGTGACCCAATAGGATATTGATGTGATGTTGGATCTTGTATCATTTTGATGACTTTATTGATTAGAACTTTGATATACCACTTTTTTGATGACATTGTATCTTTGATATACGAATTTGTTGGATCATTTGATGTTATGAACATTTATATGATGATATACTTTCCTTGATTCTCTTGATGTGTACATGTGAGATTATCTTTATATGAAACTATATGATGTTTTATGATGCATTTACTTTTGATTGTGCTATGGATGCCATGTATCTTATATATGATATAGATAGATGAATGCAAATGATAATGCAATTTTTGATATGTTTTTCTACTTTTCAATGGATGAATGCAAATGTGTTATTATGGAAATATGGATGCACCTATGTTTTTTATTTTTTTTGTATGCAACTTTTTGAACTAAATGTATGCAAATTATATATGATTAAAGAATCTTTTTCTCTTTTTCTTTTCTGATATAAGGATAATGACTAATGACTAATGCTATGAATGAATGCAAAAGATAATCTCACATTATTGATTGGAACCAAGGATGAGACGTTTAATTGAAACCCCTTCTTTAATGTTTTTCTCAAGCTGATTAACTGAATCCCTTTTCCCTTGGAAAAATAACTACAAACCAATGCACTTAATCTAACATGAAAATGCAATGCAATGCAACTAAAATTGTCACTAGCTTTTAGCAAAGAAATGCCATAGAGAAATATTTTCATCATTGAGCATTGTGGAACCGGAAAGCAAGTACAACCATCACTGACCACATCATGATGATATGAATACCGCTTTATATCACTTTTGGTAACTCCTTTTGGAAACTAGTACAACCCTCACTAGTTGAATGACCAACTATGGGAGTATGAATACCGGTTTCAATGGATTCAATGTTGCAATTGAATTTTGGTATTAAAATATGGAAGATCTAAATAACCAAGGTATCCATTTGCGTAAACAAGGGAAGGTCAATCCTCCACCTTAAATGATAGTCCTCGATGGTTCTTTGATGACCATGTCGTTAGATGAATTCACATAAGTTGATGGATCTCCCTCAAGACAGTCACTCAAAGGCAAGAAAAATATCATGTCTCCATCATGGCTAATCTAGTCAAAACATCATCGATTAGCTAAAAAGACACAATAAAAGTCAATTCAATAAAGATCATCAAAAGCTTCAAGTGTTTTGCAATGTATCAATATTTTCAAATAGAATTTCCAAACATTCTGATCTTTTAAGTGTTGTCAATTTTTAATCCTAAATAATAAAGTCAATGAAGGCTCAAGGATCAAGTTGTGGAATCAAAAATACTTGGGTGTGAGAAACAATATCCATCAAAGGTTCAATGAAAATCTCTCTCTTCTGAAGCTCTGATAATTCTCTTGCTGATGTTGTGACCGAATGTAGCACTAATTGAATCCATTTGTACCAAAAATCTAATCCTCTCTTGCCCCCAAGTGATAAATGTGATCGTGTGACAAACTTAGGGAAAATAGGCAATGCAACAATGCAGCTGATAGGTTTTATTATGACTATGCACAAATGATGGATGTAATGAAGGTTTTCAAATGAGATGATGGAAATGCAATATGTACACATGCAACCAGGAAAGACTTAAGGGAACAAAAAGTGCTTGATTGCCAAGTTTGCACCTTTTGGGTTTATTTCTCTTTTTTCTCTTTTTTTTTCTACCAAGGTGCCTATTGCTAGGTTTTCACCAAGGCACTTTTTTCTTTTTCAATTTTTTTTTCTTTTTTTCAATTTTTCAATTTTCTTTTTTCTTTTTTCAAATTTTCAAATTTTTTTTTTCTTTTTGATTTTCTCATGTACAAAAGTGATGCTTGAGTCATCAAATATACACTTGTCTGATACTCTTTCTTGTGATACTCTTTATCTGATTAGGTATAAAACCTCTTTAGATGAATGCTATTGATGGGCTCTTGTAATTCTTCCCCATCACAATTGGCTAGTTTATAAGTTCTCATTCCAAATGAAGAAACAATGATGAACGAACCAAGCCAATTTGCCTCTCATTTACCCTTCTTTTCTCTTTCTGCTTGATTTTTAGGGTTTTCTCTTAGCACTAAGTCACCTACTCAAAAGACTCTCAGTTTGATATGCTTATTGTAGTTTCTTGAAATCCTATTTTGATAGACTTTCAAATGTTCATAGGCTTGTGCTTGATGTTCTTCTAACAATTCCAATTGTTGAAGTCGAGCAACTCTATAATCCTCATCTGTTATTATTCCTTGAAATGATACTGGTAAAGATGGCATTTCAACCTCCAAAGGTAGAACAGCTTCGGCCCCATAAACCAATGAATATGGTGTAGCTCCTGTAGGTGTCCTGATGCTAGTTCTATAGGCCCATAATGCCAGGTTGATTTGCACATGCCAATCTCTTCCTGATTTGTTTATTGATCTTTTCAAGATTTTCAAAATGTTCTTATTAGTAGCTTCAGCTTGTCCATTTCCTTGTGGATAATAAATGGAAGAAGAGTGATGGGTAATGTGGAAAGTATCACAAAGTTCCACATCTTTGTTCTTGAATTGTGATCTATTGTCGGTGATTATGGCATGAGGAATACTATATCTACAAATGATGTGATTGAGAATGAACATGGAGATTTATTTGCCCATGGTGGTGATCAAAGGAACAACCTCTACCCATTTAGTGAAGTACTTCGTAGTCGTGATGATGTATTTGTGCCCATTGGAAGAAGGTGGATAAATTACTCCAATCAAGTCAAATCCTCATTGATAGAATGGCCATGGTGTAACAAATGGATGTAACTCTTGTGCTGGTACATGTATCATGTCACCATGGTATTGACATTTGCTGCATATTTTAACAAAGTGACAAGCATCTTTCTCTAAGGTTTTCCAAAAATACCCTATGCGAAGGATCTTCTTAGCTAGGTTTAAACCGCTTGAGTGTGACCCACAAATGCCCTTGTGAACCTCACATAAAGCTACCTTAGACTCTTCTTCCTCTAGACATCTAAGTAAATTCCCATCATGACCCTTACGATACAATGTGTCAAAAAGAATAATGTAACGGGCTGATTGTCGAATGAAATTTTGTTTTTGGGCTCGAGATTGGTCTAAAGGTAACACTTGGTCTTTGAGATATGTATATATAGGACCGTACCAAGGCGAGTCATGTCCATTGAGTAGGGAAACAATTTGGGTATCAAGAAGGTCAAATTCCAGTTTTTCCAACTCTTCCACCAAGAATTCATACCTCTCATTCTAATCAAGTTTTTGAAGTAAGGAAGCCAAGGTGGCCATTGCATCAGCTGCTATGTTCTTCTCTCTTGGAATTTTCTCAAAAGTTATCAATGAAAAGTACTTTTTCCAAGCATCAATCATAGTCTTGTATGGCATTAATTTTTCATCTTTGGTATTGTATTCATCATTGATTTGATTGATTACCAATTGAGAGTCTCCATATACTTGTAGCTCAGTGATGTTCCATTCTAAAGCCATTTTGATACCAATGACTAAAGCATCATATTCTGCTATGTTGTTTGTACATGGGAAAAATAGATTTTATGACTTGGGAATAGTATACCCTTGAGGGGTAATCAATAATATGCCAGCCCCGGAACCTCCTTGTGTATACGATCTACCGAAGTACAACTTCCATGTCTTTGCTTCTATGTTGACAATTGGTGAATCCAAAAATTCCACTTGAATGGTTCGCATAGAAATCAATGGATTTTTTGCTAAGTGATATGCTATCACTTGTCCTTTTATGGCCTTCCTATCCACATACTCAATGTCAAACTCACTTAATATCATGACCCATTTTTCTATTCTACCCGTTAAGGCAGTTTTGCTAAGTATTTTAGAGGGTCAATCTTTGCAATAAGCTTCACCTTGTGCATCAACATGTAATGTCCCAATTTTTGGGATGCAAAGACAACCGCTAGACATGCTCTTTCCATGAATGTATAGTTTAGTTCATAATTGATCAATGTGAGGCTCAAATAGTAGATTGATCTTTCTTTCCCTTGGTCATCTTCTTGCGCCAAAAGAACTCCTAAGGACCTCTCAGTGGCAAATATGTACAGAAAAAATGGTTTTCCTTGATTGGTGGCATTAGAATTGGTAGATTTATTATATAAGTTTTCAACAAAGTGAAGGCTTTGTCACATTCTTCATCCCATATGAAAATGGTGTCTTTATGTAGCAACCTTGTGAATGAATGACACTTCTCGACTAATTGAGAGATAAATATCCTTATTGATTGTAGCTTTCCTTGAAGAGACCTCATTTGGCTGATGTTTTTAGGGATCTCCATATCCATTATTACTTGGACTTTTTCGGGATCCACCTCAATCCCTTTTGCTGAAACTATGTAGCCTAGTAATTTTTCGGATTGGACACCAAATGCACATTTTTTTGGATAAAGTCTCACTTTGAATTGCTCCAATTGTGAATATCTTTTCTAGTATTTGCAAGTGGTCTTCTCTTTGGTGTGACTTTGCCAATATGTCATCCACATAATCTTCTAGAAAGGTGTGCATCATATCATGGAAAGTAGTGGTCATTTCCCTTTGGTAGGTTGCTCCGACATTTTTTAGGCCGAAAGGCATTACGTTCCAACAAAAAGTACCATGAGGACATGTAAAGGTTGTCTTCTCCTGATCTTCAGGTGCAATTTTAATCTGGTTTTATCCACTAAAACTATCCATCAATGAATACATGGAATGACTAGCTGTTAAATCCACTATTGCATCTATGCTTGGAAGTGGAAAGTCATCTTTGGGACATGCAAGATTCAAGTCTCTAAAGTTCATGCATACGTGAATGGATTTGTCATGCTTGGTGACTAGTACAATATTGGATATCCATTCAGCATAGGCAATTTCTCTTATAAACCCCATCTTCAACAATTTCTCCAATCCTGGCATGTCAGCGTAGGACCATGCAAAGTTCACTTGTTTTTCTTGAAAAAACTTGATAAAATCCTTTCTTTCTAAAGGTGTAAGTGAAGCTTCTAGGTGTATGAATTTAGGATCCAATTATGTTCCAATGTTGACCTTCTCCATTGGCTCTATGAGAATTGGTGACCTTTCTTCCTCATGTTCCGGTAGGGTATCCAACCTCTCTTCCTTTGGTGCCACAATTGGGTTTTCACCATAGGAAACATCCTTTATCTTTACTTTTTTTAGTTGTAGTACTGCCACATAGTGGTTTTCATCACTAGAACTTTTCATTTTTTTATTTTTTTTCATTTTTTTTTGGATTAAAAGGTTGGACCTCCGTTGTTCTCATCATGTTTGGATAAAAATCATTGGTGAAAGAGAGCTCAACCGCATTTAAGTATTGGGTCATCACTTGGTCATTTGAGAAATAAAGTAGGTCACTTGGCTTGGTTAGGTCCCAATCAATAAGGTCGGGATGCATCAAGGATAGAGAGTCAATGGGAAAAGTGTCATCGGATGGGTGTAGGGACATGACCTCATTGGATGGTTCATACATTGTATCATTAAGGTCAATAATGTGAGCTTCCTCGAGATGGTCCATGGAAGAAGGATCAAAGTCCTCTTCACTTGAGTCTTCAAAGACTTCTTTGGGAGAGAAAACATGCGGTGTAAACCTACCATATGAATCATCCCACCACGAAGGTATATAAGGTTCACCTACCCCTTGATAATTATGTGCTTGCCCTATGGGAAGTGTCTCTAGATCTTCATTAATTTGAGTATGTTCTTGAGTATTGTCTTGAGTATTGTCCTCTAAGACTTCTACGGGAAAGAATGAATGTGGGTTAAAATTAACATTCAAATCACTTTCCCACGAAGGTATCCGAGGTTCCCTTACCCATGAATGAGTAGTATGTACTTTCCCTATGTTAGATTCTTGTAGACTGGGTTGTATGTATGTAGAAGGTGTTTATAAATCTTCACTATCTTGAATTTGCACTTTAGGAACATTAGCAAAAGAGTGTATTTCAATGATCTCTTTATCATGGCATGAGTCTTTGGATAAATTTTCCCACTCATATTCTCAGGAATCATCGCTATCAACATCAGATTCCATCGTGTTCACTTTTGGATAGGAATCATGCATGGTGCTAGAACTTTCTCCTTTGTGCTGGTAGCCTACCCCTGATTTTTCTTATTTTGACCTCCAAGAAGGTTCAATAGGCTCTAGAAAACCTCTATTTCTTTTACCTAAGGGTCCTCTTCCCTTATACCCCATTTTTTGCATTATTTCAAACCCTTTTCCATATTGGTCGGTTTGAATGTTAATGTGTTGAATTCTCTCCACGGGGGTATTTGAGGTATCATTTTCATCTTGATAGAGCCATTGGAGAACTTCATCTTCTTCTTTGTCAAATGCTGCCTTGTCACTTTCTCTTACAAAATAAGAGTTATATTTGTGAGGAAGGTGTTCCTTAGAAGGTTTCCCATGTGTTCTTGGAGATGTAGGTAAGTCGAATAAAGAAACAGAATATTCCCCTATTCCCTTGGAATTGATTTTACATTATTTTTCAAATGTGTGCATCATCTCACTCATATGTTTGTAATGATCCTCTTTAGCTTTGTCTTTCTCCTCTTTGGTGAGTTTAAAAAGTTCTACTTTTGGTGCAGATGCTTTTTCTAACTTTTCATTTGAATTTGGACCCTCATAACTCACTTTCTCCTTTCCTTTAGTTGATGTAGTTGAGTTAGTTCGAGGAGGGTTTGAAGTAGAAGTAGCACTTAATGTTAACTTAGGATCATCCACTTCAATGTCTTCAATGGTAGCCCTTGGAATAATCCCTTCTCTGTTATGAGGAATAAATAATTTGTGGAGTGGCTTTAGTGCATTGCAATATTGGAAAGGATTTAAATCCCCTCCAATTTTGATTTCCTCACCCATGTATGGAAATTTGATACATTGATGATACATGAAAGGAACCACTTGCATCTCATGTATCCATGGCCTCCCCAATAGGATATTATAAGTTAATTTCATATCTAAGACTTGGCATTTTGTGTCCTTTTTGATAGGTCCAACTTGAATGGGCAATATAATCATGCCTTTCAAAGACCTCTCCGCCTCATCATAAGCTTTTATGGTAATTCTCTTTGTAGGATCAATACATGACTCAGATAATCCTAAAGACTTGACAAGGCTCAAAGTACAAATATTAAGACCAACTCCCCCATCTATGAGAGCTCTCTTGACCCTATGTCTTTCAATCAAGACTTCTATATGTAGCGGAAGATTTTGGGGATGGGTGATGGTCATGTCATCATGGTTTGAAAATGAAAGACAATGTGGTGTGATGAGGTGCCCTACCATATTCTGAAACTTCTCCTCTTCCAAGTTGATAGGAACATTAGTTTCCACTAGAACTTTCTCTAAGATCTACTTGTGATTTGGAGATAATTTTAATAACTCTAAAATAGAAATTTGTGTTGGAGTCTTTTGTAGTTGATCTACCAAACTATATGGCTTTGCTGTTGTAGATAGTTGTTTAGCCAAAATGTTGGATTTTAGAGGACCAATAGGTTTTGGATTAACCCCTTGTAGGGTAATCCTTGAAGTCTTCCCTCTAGTGATAGCATTTGATGTTTCTTCTTTGGGTTGTTCCTTGATCACAATAGTATTTACAACATGCTCATCCTTGGATAATGTATTGATAACGTTATCATAATGAGGAGCAAAATTGATATTGTTGTTGCTTTTCTTATTCCCATTGGATGGTTCACCTTTCTCATGGTTATTAAAAGGTTGTTTAAACATTGTGTGATCTTCATTACTTTGAGGCCCTTCTATAGTGATCACACCTTTATCAATCAGATCTTGTACCACATTCTTCAGCTGTAAACAATAATTTGTGGTATGTCCTCTATTCCGATGGTATTCACAACGACTATTCTCACTCCACCAGCTGGGTTTGTTTGGTGGCTCATAGGGTTGAGGTCTAGGTAGATCAATGATCTTATTGGAAATGAGGGTCCTCAATGCCTTCTCAAGAGGTTTACCCAAAGGTGTGAATGTTCTCTTGGGAGATGGTACCAAGAACTGCTTAAACCTATTACCTCCTTGATTATACCCAAAGTTGCTACTATTGTTATTGCTGTTGAAAGGCACTTTGGGAGCTTGATTTGCATTGTTCACCTGATTAGGTGTTCTTGTGAGAGAAAAAGGCATCACTTTTAAATTATTAGCATCAACAACACTGTCATTGACCATTCCCTTATTTGTTTTCTTCAACCCAAACCAATTATAGCTGTTAGAAAAGTTCTGATTTTGGTTTTTATGGTTGTTGTTGGAGGTATTTGTATTGTAGTTCTTATTGTCCTTGTAAATTTTTAACTCTACACTCTTAACTAATACATCCTCCGTAGTCACTCCATTTTTTATAAGATCTTGGAAGGTTTTAGGACATTGCATTCTCAACCAATAATTCATCTCATTACTCAAGCTATTGATAAAGATATCCATCTTTTCTTTTTCTGGTACACTCCAAGGATATCTAGCAAAAATCATCCTCCATCTTTGTAGGAAGATTAGGAATCCTTCTCCTTTTTCTTGGTATTACATAAGGTGATCATTGTAACTTCATGTTTGATGTTGTATGAAGAGTGTGCTACAAATTTAGAAGCCAGCTCTTCAAAAGTTTGAATGCCGGAAGGTAACTTTGAAAACCATTCCATGGCCATACCTCCCAAATTCCTAGGAAATAATCTCATTAAATAAGTTGTATCATGCATGAACTCTAAGCTCTATGCAAAAAATTTCCGTAGATGATCTTGAGGATCAGATGTTCCTTTGTATTTGTCATACTTAGGAAATACTATGTTGATAGGGAATGGTACCATGACTAGACTCTTGTCAAATGGAAAAGGACATAATGCTTCTATTGAAAAGAGCTTTGGAGCCTCGCTTTTCTTTATCGTGTCCAATTGCATTTGAACTAACTTAAATTGTTTATTCATGATATCGATCAGGCTCTCTTCAACTTCTGGTAGTTTAAGTTGATTAACATCATAGTCATGAGGAAGTTTAAGACCTGTTCAGGCTAGGTCTAGAAAGTACTTTTCTTTATCTCTTTCCAATGCTTTCTCCATGAGTTTTAAGAAGTACGGGCTTTGTATAGCCTCACTAACTTTATGATTGGTGGCGTCTTCAGTTGTTGGTTCACCATTGCCCCCATTATTATTGTTGTTAATCCCTTGACTGTTAGGGTCTATTCCTCCATTATTGGTATTACCCTGATTGTTTGGGTTGATACCCCCATTGTTGTTATTACCCAAGCTACCAGTGTACATCATGTTGGTTTTTGCTTCTTGAACGGGTTCTTGTGGTACTCTTGGGGCGGTAAAAGTATCACTCGGGAAAGGAAGCTCTTGCCTTAGATAAGTTTCATCTACTTGCAAGGTTTTCTTTATGTAATATGATCAAGTGAAAGCCAGCATGAGCATACAAGCTCTTGGATATGGGCTTGATCTTACTTTCTTTTGTCCAAATCCTTATAAAATTTTCAAAATTGCTCAAAACCAGGATTTATGACCAGGCAGGATACTGGAACAAATAAAACAGCCAAAAGGGTATCTGAATATGAAATCAAAATTTTTTGAAACCCTCAGGAAATGCTCTTTGTTTGCCCTTTTTTAATTCTGGGTGTCACTTGCTTGTGTAGGCATGACTTTAAGTTTAGTACGCAATGACTGGAATATTCTTAGACGACACTCTACAAGTGAGTAGGGGTCTTTTTCTTATTGATAAACGTGCTTTAAATTTTTCTAGGCATCACTTAAACTGTCACAAGCATGACTTCTTTGTTTGCAGGCATTTCTTGAATAGTCACAGGCGTGACTTTACTATTTACATGCGGTTTTTCTTTATGTGTAGGTGGCACTTTATAGACCAGGTTGTAAATTTCAAATTTTAAAAATTGTAAGATCAGGTCTACAGAATTTTCTTGCTTGAAAATGAAGTACAAACATAATGCACACATCAAATTTGCACCATGTCCCTAAAACCACACTAAAAGTGTATGTTCTCGGTCGTTTTTCACAAGTATTGAACAAGAAAGTCTTCCAAGCAATCTACCTATAGTCAAATTTGGCTTTTAACATGTTTGGCTCTATAAGGTAGCTTACTACTTATCAGGATTTAATGAAAATTTCCATTCTAAATCATGTTAAGTTCTTTTTCCCACTTGCGGGCTTCCCACACGCACAAAAGCACGATTTGGCGCAATCCAAAAGGACTACTAGAGGAAGTGAAGAAACTTGCACATAACCTAGTCACTCCCCTATTAAGGAAGAATGTATTTTTTTATAGTGGGTTGGATAGTACCACGGCTAAAGCGATTGTCTCCCACTTGGGTCATTCCCTCTCACCGTCCTCGTAAGGAAAATCTCGGGAGGCAGGCCCTCTATTGCTCTATTTTAACTAGCATGTATAGAAAAGCAATAAATTGAACTTAGTTCAACAAGTTTGGGAATTTGGTTCACTTAGAAAGTGAAGAGCATATCCCTATTGTTGTTCTTTGTTCCAAACACTTCAATTAGATTTTGTTCTTTTTCAATCTCTTGACAAGGAGATTCTTAATAAATGAAGTGTTTGGTTAATTCCTCCCTTCCTTTCTACCAAATTGAACTAACATGTTTGGATTTTTGATCCACTTCAAAAAATGGAGTGCATATGCCTAATGCTTGTTCAATTTGACAAATAGTAAGGTTTCTCTACTAATCTAGATTCAATGAATAGCCACAATTTAAGCAAATGCAAGCTTGATTTGATGAATACCTCTTTTTGTAGCTAGCAAAGGCTAGGCACTTTTATGAGGTTTTTTGGCTTTTTAATTTTCTCACTCACCTAGTGGCGATCGTTCCCACTCCCTCCTCCAACAAGTTAGTCCAGTATAGCCATAGAAAATGAGGGAAACAAAAGGAACAAAGTGAAATTACAATTAAGTGTTTTTGACAAGATTTTTCCAAGAAATTTCAACAACTTATTGCAAGCAATTTTAATCCAAAGTAGGGAATTTATTCTTGTAAGCATCTAATACTAACGCAGTCAAGGTTGGTGAATCTAATTAAGGATAGACTGACCTTGCAGCCAAACCAATATGCAACGAAAATACACAATAACAACAACAGATCTGCAATGAAACATAAGTCTTTATTCATGAAAACACCGATTACATGCAATGTGTCAAACTGTAAGGCCTTCCCGGTTATGGCCAATTAGAAAGAAAGTAACAGTCTACAAGATCTCACAAGATCCAAATCTTTTCCCCAACATCAGTATCTAGCTAGTCCAGGTCTGCAACAGGCAACACACTGGTAGGCACCTAGGAAAGATCTAAACTTGTACTCCAACTTCCAAGCAATCTTCCTACTCCTAAGCTCACATGCTACTAACCAACCAACCAACAATTTGATGCCCTAAACAGCTACCAAGCAACCTATAAATACTGATTCCTAGCCACAAGTCGGCTGATGAAACAATAAATCTCTATAGACAAATATTATATGCTAAAACATCTGTCAGCTCTCACATAGCCTTAAAATAAATAAACTCTTCAAAACATGGCCCCAACGATCATCAAATCCACATAGAAGAATGCAACACGCCAGGTCTAGGTCCCCACACATCCAACGGTCAATCCATAACATGAGGAGTGTGACCCAAATTAAATGCACCAGTCGGCCAAGATGATTCATCCAAATAATCCAGTCGGCAAGTAAGAACACTGAGCAATAGAGGAAATAATCAAGCGCCAATCAACCGACCACGCCAAGAATGACTAAGCAACATAGTTATTATCGAGCGCTAGTAAACTGACGCCTTCAGTCACCAAGAGATCTTCAGAGACCGAGCACCCCGGTAACCACACAAATCGAGCAACTAGTCTCCCAAACCGAGCAAGAACTCCACCAAACCGAGATCAAAACCAATAATCTACTATCAAAGAAAAACATATTTTTGGTTGATACAGGATTGCCAAGAATCATAGGATGCTCCTGCATCAAACACCCTAGGTTAGAAAGATTTTCTCATAAGGAAATCAGGAACACCTCAAGGAAATCAGAATAGGTATGCCCAATCTGTTCTTCACCCACATCTCTTCTTGTCCTTCATTCCAAGTAGTCTTTACTTCATTCACTGTCTCATGAAGAAAGTCTTTCTGCTTTCCACTTCTCTTATCTTTCCGGTCGGCAATTGATAGCAACCGAATCTGACCACTACCAACCACAGCAATGCCTCGGTAAGGCTCATCCATCTCAATCAACTCAGTATCATTTGCACCTCTCTGTGTCATAAATGTCACCATCTGCTAAACCATCTCTACTAGAAAAACCATTTTCTTCTTAATCTCAAAAAACTCTTCTGATATCTCTCTCTCCTTCTCATTCAAACTAGACTCAACAGGAATAGGTTCATCAACCTTTTGCTCCTGAGGTTTGTCATAAGGACAACACCTGATAACTCCACATCCCTTAACCCCTGTCTCCTGTAAAGGTATCAACTTATGTTGAGCTCCTTCATGCCTAACCACATAAGTGTTAGCACGGCCATCAAACAACACATTTATGTCAAACTGCCATGGTCTACCGAGCAATAGATGATAGACATCCATAGGCAACACATCACATAATATCACATCATGGTAAGATCCAATCTGGAAATTAACCAAGCATTTCTCTTCAACTCTAACATTAGAAACATCTTGTATCCAACTAATCTCATAAGGATTAGGATGCTTCCTCCTTTCCAAATTTAGTTTACTAACCATTTCATCTGAAACAAAGTTTTCAGAACTGCCACCATCAAATAGAACATTACATACCTTATCTTTGCACTTGCATCTGGTTCTGAACAAATTCCTCCTCTGCACCGGTTCGGAGACACATGCAGCCAATCTTCTAGTGACAAGACTTTCACCTTTCTCTGGAACATTATCAATGTCTTCTTCAACAACTAATGCAATTCTTTTCTTAGGACACTACCAACTTCTATGACCAGCTTCACCATAGTTATAACAAGTACCAGTAAATTCATTCTTCCACCTTCCTCTCTGTCCAGCATTCTTAGTAACTTGACCATTGCTAGATCCAACATCAAGCTTAGAATTCTCTGTCACATTACTCTCAGCAACTGTCTCACCGGTCTTACCACCTTGGTTCTTACTATTCTATTTTCCTTCATACTTCATATTCAACTTCTCTTCAATATTTAATGCCATCTGATAAGCATCACCGATTGTTGTCATTTGCACGGTAAGTAACTCTTCTTGAATACTAGGTCTCAAACCATAGACATACCTAGCAACCTTTTCTTTATTGACTTCAGAATGACCAGTCCTAATCAGGATTCTATAAAACTCCTCGATATACTCCTGTACTGATTTGTTAGTCTTCTTCAAAGCTTGCATCTTACTAAACATATCCAATTCATAATCCACTGGAATGAATTGCTTCTTCAACTTGTCAACCATTCGGTTCCACTTAGTGATTTTCTCTTTTCCTCTTCTACCTCTTTCCAACTAAACTTTTCTCCACCGGATATTTGCATGACCTTTCAATTTAGTCTTTGCAAATCTAACCCTATCAGGATCTTCTATTTCTTCATACTCAAAGTATTCATCAATCTCATTGATCCAATCAATCAATTCTTCAAGCCTAAGGCTTCTAGAAAATGCAGAAACTTCAATATTAGGTCTCTTCCCAATTTTAATAGCTTTCATAATTTGATTCTCCTTAGAATCTCTAGCTTCTTCGACAGCTTCTTCAAAATGATCTTCCTCAGATTCATCATCACTATCCTCCTTCAAGGTAGGCTTCTTCTTTCTCAACTCCTCTTGTAGGTCTTGCACTTGTTTCTGCAAAGCCCTAAAATCATCAAGGCATAATTCACCAGTAGCTTCTTCTTCAGAGATCTCACGATTTCTCCTCGAAGGCATCTCAAAATCAAGATCTAGATACACAAGATCCACTCGGCTCCAATAGGAACATACTTTTCTCAACAGGAACAAACCTAGCTCTGATACCACCTAACACAGTCAGGGTTGGTGAATCCAATTAAGGACAGACTGACCTTGCAGCCAAACCAATATGCAGCGAAAATACACAATAACAACAACAAATCTGCAATGAAATAGAAGTCTTTATTCATGAAAACACTGATTACATGCAATGTGCCAGGCTGTAAGGCCTTCCCGGTTACGGCCAATTACAAAGAAAGTAATAGTCTACAAGATCTCACAAGATCCAAATCTTTTCCCCAACATTAGCATCCAGGTAGTCCAGGTCTACAATAGGCAGCACATTGGTAGGCACCCAGGAAAGATCTAAACTTGTACTCCAACTTCCAAGCAATCTTCCTGCTCCTAAGCTTGTAGGCTACTAACCAACCAACCAACAATCCAATGCCCTAAACATCTACCAAGCATCCTATAAATACTGATTCCCATCCACAAGTCAACTGATGAAATAATAAATCTCTATAGACAAATATTAAATGCTAAAACATCAATCAGCTCTCACATAGCCTTAAAATAAATAAACTCTTCAAAAGATGGCCCCAATGGTCATCAGATCCACATAGAAGAATGGTCATCAGATCCACATAGAAGAATGCAACACGCCAAGTCTAGGTCCCCACACGTCCAACGGTCAATCCATAACACGAGGAGCATGACCCAAATTAAATTCACCAGTCGGCCAAGCCGATTCATCCAAATAATCCAATCAGAAAGTAAGAACACCGAGCACCAGTCAACCGACCATGCCAAGCATGACCGAGCAACACAGTTATTACTGAGCACCAGTAAACTAGTGCCTTCAGTCACTGAGCGTTCTTCAGAGACCGAGCACCCCAGTAACCACACAAACCGAGCAACCAGTCTCCCAAACCGAGCAAGAACTCCACCAAACCGAGATCAAAGCCAATAATCTACTATCAAAGACAAACATATTTTTGGTTGATATAGGATTGCCAAGAATCCTAGGATGCTCCTGCATCAAAAACTTTAATGTAATGAGCATACAATTTCTCCTCTAATCCCAAACTTTCTAAAATTGCAGCACTATGAATCTCTTTTTCACGTTTAATTTGGATTCTTACCTCCTTGCTTTCTTGTGTGACTCTACTCTCTGGTTTCCTAACTTTCATGTGTTTACTCATCTACAGGAAAAACAAAGACATAGAGTAAGAAAACCAAATTTAATAATCTGACAGCAAATTTAAATGAAAAATGCTAAGCGTCATTTATCAGCTAAAGCGCGTCACTTAACAATTATCAGGCATAACTTTAAGAGTCACATGTGGCACTTTCCAGTGACTCAAGCAGCTTTTAAAGATCACTAAGCGTGACTATTTAACTGACAGGCATTAAAAATATTGAAAATTGCGTAAGATAAACAATTCAAAGCGGCAATTAACAACTACTAGGCGTCTGTTAAAGAATACTAGGCGTGACAAATTATGTAAATTGCCCAATTAGAATTGTCATAGGCGGCAAATTTCAGCTGACAGGCATTAGTTCACGGATTGCAGGCGTCGCTTTATGCTTGCAGGTGTAACACTTTATCTCACATGCGTCAGAGAGAATAAAAGATAGAATAGAAGGAATCACACAGGCGTCAGTTAATTGCTTGTAAGCATCATCAGAATAGCCGTAGACATCATTAAATCCTTCGTAGGCATCATTTCTCCTATTTTCTACAAAAATTCATAGAAAAGTGAAGACAAAACACACAAAACTTGATAAAAATGATAAAGATGAGGCTCAAAGCCCCACGGTGGGCGCCATTTGTGTGTGTAAGTTTAACACCTTCATGAAATTAGGATAATCAACTGCAATTCTAGAAAAATACAATACAAATTTAAGCTAAGAATTAAAATTAACATCCATGACATCTCATGGTTCTCTATCTAAATTTGGTAAGTGAAGCTCTCAGCCTATTCTCCACTAGCGACAATCCTAGAATGAGAAATATGATAGTACTATGCTTAATCTAGCTCACAAAACCTCAAATTGATACAAAGATAATTCAAATGCTCTCAATTGCTATGAAATTGTCTATAATGGTGATGCTTTGCAAATGAATTTCTAAGATGATTATTGCTCTCAAAATGCCTCTCATTTATAGTAAATTCCCAAGGGTAGGGGGTAGAGTGAAGTAATCATGATTTAGCCTTGGTTGAGTCAAAAACTTTGCAATGTTTTTAAATGGGGGGACAATTTAAATGGTTGTCTCAAGGTTTGGACAAAAGGACAAAACTGAGTGGATGAGATTCAAAGTTTGAAATGTGTGATTGAGATTCACCTATTTTGGAGTGATCCATGTGCTTTTGTTCCTCAATTCTCATTGGTTGCTCAAATTGTTGTTGAAAGATATGAGGATTAATTAAATTCCATTATTTAATTAAATTATCCATGTAAGGGAATGGGTTCAATTTGATTTTTGATTTAACAACTATACAATTAATTGATTAAATCAATTATATAGTGTTTTTGGTCCCTTTAAGCTTGTATTTAATTATTTAATGTCATTATTTGATTTTTTCTTTGATTTTAATGATTTTTTCCAATTTTGATTAATAAATGTCCATTTAAAAATTGATTTGATCCATTTTGATGAGAATTAGAGCATTTTGATAAGATTTTGCCATTTTATTGATTTAAAGCACTTGTCCATTTTTGAGTGTCTACAAATGTACTTGTTGCTTATAAAATAAGCCACCTAGATATATATTTAATGCATATGTAATGTGAACGAGGGGTTCTTAGATCAAAACATAATTATATAAGATATAAATGTTGTCCAATTCTCATTCCAATATTCCTAAATTATTAAAATAATATCTAAATCCTTTGCCACTACCTTATTTAATGCATCTTTAAATGCGATAAGAAGACATGACTCAAATCTTGCCTTGCTTAGATGAGGTTAAAGATTAACCCCAAACTAACTCTACTTACCCTTCTATAATCAACTCAAACTTTGTTCGATTATCATTGTCTCATCCACACCTACTACTAAAATGATGCCTTAATTGATACAACTCAAATTTCAAAAATACCTATACTTTATTTTTTCACCCAAGATTTCTACTATCCTTCTTCATTACCTACCTTCTCTGCAAATCGAATTGGGAACAGTCAAATTTTTCAAAAATACACTACCTTCTAATTAAATTTCATGGAATGGGACAATTTCATAATGAACATATTCTTTCAATACTCCATACATCACAATCTAGCCAATAATTTGTAGGAATAATTTGAGTTGATACCAATTGGCAATTCAAAAAAGCTAGTGTTGTTATCCAATCCGATGCCTAGTTTTCTTTTATAAAAATTCCCAATTTATCTGGATAAAATTTGTAATGAAGTGATATCCTTAAGTGTCCTCTACATCATTTAAAATCCAAAACCTATATGAGAACCATTAAATCTCCACATCTCTGTTATTTGAGTCCAATAGACCTTAATAACCAAACTAGATTGATTTTGCATGTTAATGTTTCATTCCTCATAAAAATTAACTTGTTTGAGATTTTGTCCACCTACCCCTAAGTTGGCTAATTCATCTACTATCTAATTTTCTTCCCTATAAATATGAATAATTGTCACATTATAAAAATGTTTAAGTAATTCCATAGCTTTGTCAAGAAATGATTGCAGTCTCCGATTTGGAGTATTCACAGGTATAAGAGCATTTATGGTAATGGTTGGATCACCCAAGATTTGAA
The DNA here is from genome assembly GCA_027943335.1 of Chamaecyparis obtusa. NCBI lineage: Eukaryota > Viridiplantae > Streptophyta > Pinopsida > Cupressales > Cupressaceae > Chamaecyparis > Chamaecyparis obtusa. The sequence goes on along the minus strand of BSBK01002438.1, from coordinate 990,533 downwards.
TTTCACAATGTTATTAGTAACAAATTCTAAGGTCTAGCCAATTTTGCAATGAGATTGCCATTCCCTGAGTGGATTAACATGCCTTGTCCCTGACATTACTTGGTTTCCTCTTGAAACTCCATCAGAATTAAGTTTAAACCATCCTTATTAATTTTATTAGTTAATTAAATAAATAATATTTATTTAATTTATTTTATTAAATAGATTATATTTTAGCTAATTTAATTAATTATATTTATTAACAAGTAGGGAATCTATTAAATGATGGAGCAATGATGATAATTGGTTAAAATGCAATCTACAGTAATTTATTGAGTTATTTTTTGTACAAATTGTAAAAGATGCTAGGTATATACTTGAGTCAAAATTTTACTTACCATGCATACATAGATCATCAAATATCAAGTTGCAAACAGAAATCTCAATAATAGCTTGAGAAGTTTGATAGGAGAGGAGTTTCCATGTTGGCACAAACTAAATTTGTTTTCAACAATTCAATTAATAGATCTACAGACAAGATATAAAATTATAATGCTTATGGTACCTTATCTAAAGATGTTATTGATCTAATGAAGATTTCAAATGGTAAACACATTTGCATGTGGAAAATATTTGCAAATCACAAAAAGAGATGCATGCACAAATTAAGTAGTGAGTGTTACCAAGTATAAGGTTAGTGTACATGTTCATTAGAGGAAGAAGGCTTACTCAGAAGGTGAGTTAGTCATGACACATTTGAGAAAGGAGAGATTTGTAATGAAAACTAGTACAATCTTTAAATCTAAGAAGATTGATTCTTGCACAGTGTTGTGCCTATTTTATAAGAATGTATATGAAATTAATTTTCTCAAAAAATTGGATAGCACATTGAATTTAAAGATAGTACTAATAAAATAGCTTTGCCACATGAACTTGTTTGGAGGCAATAAGTGCCTAACAATTAGTAGGTTAAAATAGAGTAAGTCTTAAATATATGCACATGTAAGGAAACTAGAAGAATGGAATGCAAATAATATCTTGTTAGATGGAAAGGAATATGATTGGAGGAGCACATGTGGATTGAAGTAGTATGCCAACTAGGATGGTCAAAGAAATCTTCCTCACTTCCTTAATTATGAATACTTAGCTAAAATTCATGTTACCTATGTTGTTTAGCTTAGGACCATCTTAGAGTTCAAGCAATTTTGCATCACTTCTTATTTGTTTCTTTTTGCAAGTATTTTGGAATATCACAATTATTGTGTTTATGTTACAAAGGCAAATTCTCGTTGTAAGGGTTCGTTCTAGTTATTGTTGTGATTTGACACAATAGACTCATATATATAGATAGATAGATAGATAGATAGATAGATAGATAGATAGATAGATAGTGTAGTACCACATATTGATTATATAGCCTCCAATTTGTAATGGTAATGATAATATTATATGGAGATTATGAATTTGTTGACATGATGAAACATTGTATTTGGTTCTTTATTGTAATCTGTGGTGTGTGCTTATGCAAAAAAGAGGACCTACTTAGTACTTCATGTAATATTCAAATCATGTCTATTGATCCCAAGAAGGGTCATATGAGAGAAATGATCAAGTTTCAAGGTTTATATCTTGTTATGTGGGCTTGACTCTACATTTTGTTAGTGTTACCCCATTACACCAAGAACTCTATACAAAAACTAGGAATATATTAAAGAAGGTGAAATGAAAGAATAAAATAGATAAAATATCTATACTTCACAATATCATAGTCTTCACATATATTATAATATGTACTCATATTATTAAAATATTATAGACTTCTTTTATCTCATAGTCTTATATAGCATACAAATTTTACAATATTTTTATTATACACTCTTTCTAAGAATTCATTCTACACTCATATTAAATTCCATATTTCTATGTTTGAACTACATGAAGAAGCTCTCTGAATTAAACCTTGTATCACTAACTCCATCACAAATAAGTCTTTATACTTCAATTATTAAAGCCATTACTTTATCTTTGCTCGTAGATATTCCTATATACAAGTTGATAAGAGATAGCTTTTAAAATACATGTGTGAGATTGAAACTGAAGCAAGCATATATACTTTGCCCCATACAAGAGGACATGTATAACCATAAAGGAAAAGTATGTACTAGTCAAATCTATACTGTTCCATACTAACAAAAGAGAAAAGTTTTGTTTGCACTTTGAATCTATTGGGCTTATAACGCAAACAAAACTTAAATCTACTTTGAATTTGCTGTATACTGGTTTTCCTCAGATAATACTTCATTTCCTTTAACGAACCATTTTTAGCCCATCCATTTATTCCCTCTTCTGATCCATAATTCCTTAAAACTCAAGTTTCATAGATGACAGAAAGCATAAAACAATGTGTAGAAAGCCCCTAGAGAATGTTAGAATCTGTGCTTGCAGCTAGTTTGCACTAGTCGGTGTGTAAAATTAAGTGTAAATTGACCCAGAATTTTGTTTTCCAGGTCTCTCATATTTTTATGATTCCTCCTTCTTTATGGTACAACAAGATGTGATCTGTTTTATGAAAATTAATTTGTGTAACATTTACTAAGAACACATCATTTTAATGGGGAGAATGGAAGTTCCGAGTGTGCTTTTCATCTTTGTCTGGCTGTTTAGGCCAATGTCTTTACCCCTTGCAAATTAAGCAATTGATGAAATTGAGAGGAAAACACTTTTTCCCAGGTAAATTGTGTCCTGTACAGTGAACACTGGATGCCTATATAGAGTCGAGCTCATTGAGAGATTGTCAGAGAGCTCCATCCGGACAGATGTGTGTAACAAAGCTGCAGGCTAGCATAATGGACATGAAAGTCTGTTTAATTCTTCTGTGCATCTCCTCTGCAGCCATTGTTTTCCCTAGCACTGGTAACTATATACTTTATTGCTTGTCTGTAATGAATCTTGAAAACATTTAGTGTTTTCTTGTTGCAATTCTCTAATGAATCTTTAAAACATGTGTTTTGTGGTTGCAATTTTCTCTTACAATGACTAGTTTTAAAAAAATGGCCCCCTTTTTTCACCATTGATCTAAAATGTCTTATGCAGAAGCTGTCAGGGGAATTGGAGCAATAACTCATAATCACCAGGGAGAAGACAAGTTTGCATCAACTCCTAAAGCTGCTAAGCTGACAACTAGCTTCAAAGTAAAAGGAGTGAAGCTAGAGGAATCCATTGATCCAACATCTGCCAAGTGGTGCAATGAACCTGCTTCACCATCTGGTCCCTTTGTCTCACCTCCATACTCCTCTGCAACACCCATTTCCATACCCTCCCCTCCACAATCTTACCCTCCTTTATATGTTACACCACCTTATACACCCATTTCTACTACTCCACCACTCATTTCTACTCCTCCAGTGACATCTGAGCCTCCATGCCCTCCATGCCAGGAAATGTCTCCTCCTGTTCAGAGCAATCCTCCTCCTCTTCCAATCACACCAATCCTGCCATCACCCATACTTCCTTCTCCATCTCCAATCATTCCCTACACCCCTACCACTCCACCTACCTCTTCACCCATTATCACATACCCACCCCCAAGCACACCCATTATAACATACCCACCTTCAACAACACCCATTATACAATACCCACCTCCCACCACACCCAGTATAACATACCCACCTCCCATTCCTTATACTTCTCCTCCCAGCCCTACAATAATACCAATCATACCACCCCCTCCTGCCCTAGAAAACCCACCATCTACATCTCCTACCATACCCATATCTCCCTCTCCCTCTACTACACCATATTCTCCTCCAATTCTCCCCACATACCCTCCTCCCTATGCTTATGAAACACCCACCATCCCATCTCCTGCTACAACACTTCCACCTCCAACATCTACTACTCCAACCTTAGGCTCTCCTCCTCCTCCGTATTATACTCCCTCCACTCCAGCAGGGCAAGGTCTATGGTGTGTAGCCAAGCCCACAGTGTCAGCCTCTCTAACTGAGCAGGCCATGAACTATGCCTGTGGGGCTGGTGCTGACTGCCAAGCCATTCAGCCCAGTGGTGCCTGTTACCTCCCAGATACAGTTATTTCTCATGCTTCCTATGCTTTCAACAACTATTTTCAAGCAACCAAGGGTTCTGGGGGTTCTTGTGACTTTGGAGGTACAGCAATGATAGTCACAGTGGACCCAAGTAAGAATACTTGCCTCACACATTCAAGTTACTTGATCATTTGCTCATTGCTAATTTATTAGGACAAATCTGATAGAAGGGAAAGAAAATTTGTGAATTTCCTCAGTAATGTGCTAAAAGCTATACATTGGTAGAACTGCTTCATCACTGTTAAATTTTCAAGGCATTAAATGTTAAGAGATTTCTACATTGTATTAATATTATGAAAATGTCATTTCTGGATTCAATTATGTTTATGATATTAATATTTCAGATCACACTTCATGATCTATTATCAGAATGAAGGGAACTGAAATATTGATACAAATATCCTGAACATAATTGAATTCAAAAACAATAACATTCTTTATAGACAATTTTAGAACACCATAAAGTTATGCACTTCACAGTCATTTTTTATTTTATTGTTTATTATGTTTTCCATTACAGCCTTTGTTTTAGTACCATGCAAGTATTTTGAAGAAATGTTACTTCATATGTAATCAAAAAGTGTTATTTAACATCTTTTTATATTTCTCAACTTGCAGGCTATGATGGTTGCCATTATCTCTACAATTATGACTGACATTGGGAAATGGAATTGCAGTCCATGAGGTTGAAGCATATATTTTAAGTTTTTGTATCAGCCATATAGATGCTGAGCTTTTGGGTGAAAGTTCCCATATGAATTTGTTGAAGATTTATTCTATATTATCAATAAAGAGATCTATTTTGAAGTGAGGCAAACTAATTTTGTTCTAATTTGTTTTTTATTTTTATTTTTCTACTTTATCTTTCTTAGAGGATTATGGGTTGGTGGAAGGTTGTGTATTGTTTTTATTGTTGATATTGAGTTTTTAATAAAAAATTATATATTTTTATTTTTAATTAGGTTAGTTATATCTAATAATTATGTATAATTGGTGTATTTATATATTAAAAGTTTAATTCTTCATTTTAGTTAATTTTGTCTTCGCATTTTTAGGAATTGATTTTAATTTTTAATTTCTTTAGTGGTTTACATAGATTAATTATATGGCACAATCAATTCTACTATGAAGAATTGATCATTGTATTTTTACAATTCAAATTCAAACTTGGCTATGTTATCCCTTTCCAAGTAGTTGCTATGTGTCAACTTGAAATGTAAAACATTTTGAATTGTATTCAAAGGTGTTATACAAAATGATAAAGCACTAATTCATTTCAACATCAAGATCAGAGGCCACATAGCTCTCATGCACTACTTGTTATATCATTTAAGGGTTGCATATGAGCATTCACTATTACATTTGTAACTACATACTTATCAATAGATAGTCATCTTGCATGGTTGCTTATTGTCTTCAATCCATGTTCAAAGTCACTAAATCAATTCGTTCAAGTGTTCTACCAAGGGATAAAAACTTTGGCTAGCAAAATATCAAACAATGTCTATAAACACCACTTCCCTTGCAAATTTAGTTTTTAGAAAGCAAGACGAACCAATTTCACAATTATTATGTCTCATAGCTCATTTTTATGCACAAAAGATTGATATCATGAACTTAGATCATTTTTTGCTACAATTTTGACAAAAGTTTATGAATCACAATTTCAACCTTAATCAATGTAGAGCTTGATTTTTCATCTATTAGGTTGTAGTAAAGCTAGATTTGGTATCATAAAATCATTATGGGTCAGTATAGTCCCATCAAGTTGTGCATAAATCTAAATAAACCTAATCCATCTTTTTCATTTCAAAAAATGTTCTAATCTTTTTTTTTTTGGCAAAAATTATAAGCCACTGATATATTTTATATATATAATAATAACTGGTTCAAGAGCTCCTAGAAGAAAGAACCAACAAATAAAACCTCCAATCCTTGCTCAAAAATACAAAATGCATAAATGAGTCCAACCTATGAATCTAACCACATATCTCCTATACATGCATTGATTTCCATATACCCCTATTACATGAAGATTAGTAGCCAAAATTGGGCTCCAATAAAATGCCCATAGACTACACTTACAATACATGTGGTTCCCATATACCCCTGATACATATACATACTATTTCGTAGCCAAAATTGGGCTCCAATAATCTGCCCCTATCTGCAATCGCATAGCATGTGTATTGAAAACAAAATTGAGTTACAATAATCCTCGTAACATTTAGGTCCCGTTTGGTGCATGGAATTAACTTATCCAGAATTGGCCTATTCTAGAATAAGGACCTATTCTCGGATTAATTTATCCTCAAAATGAAAGCTAGAATAATCTATTCTGCGTTTGGATCCCATAATGTGAAATCGGAATAAGGATTATTTTATATTTTTTTAATTTTAATTTTTGAACTTATCATTTTTGTTGTTGGTTTTTTAATTAAAATATATATGTATTTTTAACTTATATATTTTTAAATTAAAATATGTATTATTAACTTTTTTAAAAAAAGATTATAACAAAAAATTATTTAAAAAAAATTGTAAAAAAAACAAGATTATAATCCTTAACCATTCACGCACGGACCCGAAAAACTTATACATTTTGTTGTAATTTCGAATCCATGAAAAGCTTATTCTTGGAATAAAATGAATTCCAAGTTTTTTTTAGAATTAATTAATCCAAGCATTGGGCCGAAAATGGGAATTAGTTTTCTAATTCGAGAATTCAAAAAATGGCCAACATCAAATTATTTTATTCTTGCATTAAATAATTCCTATTCCAGATTAATTCCATGCACCAAACGGGTTACCAATATTGTGAATTCTGGAACTTTCAACAGCATTAGCCCTGAACTCAACATCCTTCCATAGCACACAGATGATACTCCCCTATTGAAATACATTGCATTGTGACATTCACTACCCCTGTCTTTTACTAGCATTCACAAGTTCCAAAAAACTAGAAACAAAAGACCACCATGAGAATACAGTAAATCCATTAACCCAATCCATATTACATTGAGACAGTATATGGAAACCAAAAGGTAGGCTCCAAACACATGAAAAATATTTTGATTTCATATACCACCAACCATATATATGCTTCTAATCAACTTGAATTATTGGGCCCATACATCAATTCACAAAATTGAGCATATTTTGTCATTGGTGGATTCTTTACCAAATAGGAAATTTTCTTGACCTTGCAACCCCTTACCCATGTTGTCAAACAAACATGTTGGGGATAGATATAGATACAAGTAGCTAATAGAAACTAAGAAAATTCAAAACAAGGGAGGGTGCAAATGTCTTTCATTCCTCCATTGGTTGTATACCCATTTCATTTCCCTCAGTAGTAATACACATACTATCATTAACACTCAAATTCTGAAATGAAACAGTGGGTAGAATTTTTGAATTCACCTATGACAAAGCTAGGGTTGTTGAATAAGGAATTTCCCAAACAGGAGAATCTTGTTGACTAATATTACCTTGAAGCCATGAGCTATTAGTTGGATAAATTTCAATGGGAAGACTTGGTGGTTCATGCTGATGCCCCATGGCTGCCAATAATGCATGAACCTTTGTGCATATCTTGCTTCTCATTTCTAAATCAAGAGCCCTACCCACATTATGGACCACTTTCTTGAATGGATGCACACTATGTTGCTCAAGAGACCGTTTAATGTTGTCATAAATAACTATGTATTCTTCCTTGCTCTGAAGATAATGCCTAGGAAATAACCCTCCAACATTCTATTGGCCTTTCCACAAATCATATGGACCACTGTCAACAATTTGTTTCCTAGTACGTATTCGGCCTTGATACTTTTCTCCATGATGTTCAATAACATTCTCCATGATTGTAAAATGTCCAATGCATTAGGAAGAAATATAGAAACTACTTGAGACGGAAATATGATTCATTTTTCCTATGGGTAGAGAATTTCATCACCAAGGATTCTCTTTACACTTATTTTACAATGTTGTAAGTTAGTGTTAAAACATTGGCCAGGTTTTTTTAATCTATGATGTGGTCTTGAAATAGTGTCTCCCATTCTTCAACTTTCAAGAAGACCCTGAAATTGTGCGGTCTATATTCTATTGTTGGCAGCAACACATTAAATTGTAATTCGCCTTGCTCTGATGAAGAATGAAGAGCTCTGTATCTTATAACTTACCCACCACTGGTTTTAAATTCCTTGGTTACTATGGTGATTAAATACACACTTATCTGGAAGTAATCATGTTTAGGACATGAGCACTTATTATAAAACTTTTACTTAGCTTTCCAACCTAAATATCTTTGACACTTCACACATGTGAAATGAGAGTTCATATTTCCATCCAGCAAGCATTTGTCCTTGGCATTATGAACATAAATGATGCTTTAATCAACAAACAATGCCACATAGTAAAATTATTATCCAAGAAATATTCAGCCAATTTACTCTACATGACCATCTAATGATGCATTAATATTACAATGTACAAACAGTTACATCAAATGATTTGAATTTGTTCCATGTGAATGATCTCTCCTAATTGTGGAAGTTCTACTAAACCAAGCCCCATAATAGATGAGTCCAAATTTATTTTATCACACCCCATATTTTCTAAAAGATTAGCTACTTTATTGCCTTCTCTATAAGTGTGTGAAATAAGGTAATCTTTGAAGGATTCTATTACTGTCCAAATTTTCTTTAGGATATATTTGATTCTCCAATTTGAAGACTTTTTACTAACACATGCATTCACAATTAAAATTGAGTCTTCTTCAATATGTATTTTTGTAAACCCCATCTTTTTGGCTAGTGTTAAACCACTCAAAAGAGCATAAGCTTCAGCTACATTGTTTGTACCTGGGGAATATATGAAGCTTTATATGTCTTCAAATCACCCAAATGATCTCTAATGCAAACACCCAATCCAAAGTTTTTGGGATTGCCTATTGATGATCCATCAAAATTTATCTTCACATAATTAGGAGATGGAGGCTACCAATTAACATTTGCTATGTCAATAACTTGCTAATTTTTTCTATTGCAAACCGAGAAGGAGGAGATGGCCAAGATTTTCCACTCCCTAATAATTATTCCATCCCAATGAGAAAAGAGAGGATTACTTTTAACATTCTTTTGGGTATTTTCATTAACTAATTCTGAGATGGATTTTTCAATACCTTTCAATATAATCTGCAATGGATAAACAACCTTCCTGAATATACACTTGTTTCTCTCCCACCAAATGGACCATAAAAAATGTGGCTAGAGTACATTTCCAGATGCATGTAAAAAAAGATGAAGGAAACAGATTAGGTCAAGACTGAAACATATCTCATAACGTATTCAGAAGTGGCTTAGCTAGATTTAGTTTATTCATGATGAAGAATCAACATTGTTTGGCTAATGAACATCGTAAAAAAAATGACCTGCCATCTCATTTTCTTTATCACACAACACACAATGGAATGATTGGGCGATTTGTAACTTCTCCAATTTGTCACTTGTTAAGATCTTTTTTCTTAAGGGCAACCAAGCAAAACACCCCTCCTTTGGTAAGACCGAACTGTTCCAACTAAAAAAAAGATCTATGTTTCAAATTTTAATTTTTTATTTGCTGGGCTGCTTTATACCTAACTTTAATCTTGTATTTACCATCCCTACAAGGTGCCCATATTAATTTTTCCCTTTCCTATGACATGTAGACCACTCTATTCATAAATATATCTTGAAGACATTTTTTTGTACATTGGTTATAGGGAGATCTGATGGCTCTTTCCAAATAACCTTTCCTGACTAAAGTTTAACTGCACTAACATAGTCAATTATTTTGGAGCCCCAAGAGGTAACTTTTGGTTGTATTACTTTTGAGAGGTCAACATTTTTAATTAATAGTGGAAACCCATTCCAAGAGTCTTCCCAAAATTGGATACTCACCCCATTGTACACTTCCCAAGAGACATACTTAGTAACCATATCTCTCGAGGAGACCATAAAGTTCCATTTGGCTGATCCCTTAGGTGGGTCCAAGGTGGTTATAATCCTAAGTGGATCACTTGAATCTAAATACTTTTCTTGCATAATTTTACACCATTTCTTCTTAGGATGACTATACATTTTCCAAACAAGATTTCCCCCAAAAGCTTTATTTCTCTTAGATAAATCATGCAATCCTACCCCTCCCACTTCCTTGGACATAGACATGTTTTTAAAGATATCAGTGGTATCTTTTTTTCATCAGACATATTACCTTTCCACAAGAATTCTCTAATTATCTTTTTAATTTGTTGTATGATTGAAGAAGGAGCTTTCAATACTGAGATATAATAATTTGGAATAACAGATAAAACTATTTTTATGAGCAGAGTCCTACCTGATAGTGATATCCACCTTGCTTTCCATGCTGAGGCCCTACTCTTAATTCTTTCAATTATATTTTCTCAATAGTTTTCTTTTTAGAATCCCACAAAAAAAGGTATGCCAAGATAAGTAGACGGGTTCTCTCCCATTGAGAATCCTAACATTTTGACAATTCTTTTTGAAATAATAGTGTTTGCATTAAAAATGTATACCTTGGACTTTTGAGAATTGACACTGTGGCCCAAAAATGTGGTATATAAGTCTAAAGTTACCTTTAGTTTCTTAGCTTCTTGAATATTTACCTTTCCAAAGAGGAGGGTATCATCTGCAAACGATGAATGTGTGGTTGATAAAGAAGTACCTGTAATATGTGCACCTTGCCAAATCCCTTATTCATGTCTAAGTTTGATTACTCTACTGAAATCCTCTTCCATAATCATGAATAGGAACAGAGACAATGGATCTCCTTGTCCCACACCTTGTGAACATGGGAAAAACCCCGTTGGAACCCCATTAATGATAACTAAGAAATAAGTACCTGTAATACATGTTTTAACCCATTTACACCGCTTGTCAGCAAAACCAAATTTCTGGAGTACTTTGAATAGAAAAGACCAATTAAGTTTGTCATATGCTTTCATCATATCCAATTTTACCACAAAAGTTGGCGATTAATTTTTATTTATGGAATGTAGGACTTCATGTGTGTTGGTGTAATTCATTATTCACTAATTATACTTTACTTCAGTTTACTTAGGATAATGCATTTTCATATTAGTTGTCATTGAGACACCTAGAAGTTTGCATTTCATTTTAGCACATGGTTAGGAGAAATTCCACTGTAGATGGTGATAGTTGTCATCTCATACCTCTTTGTGTGTGAGATCCACCTTTAGTTCTCTTATCACATTATCATCCTCTCATTGTTGCACATACTTTGATGTACAATGGAGGATGATCCACCTTTGGTGAACATGTGATTCCACCTAGTGTCGTTGATAGCTTATCATCTCCTTATCATGTAGTCTTATCACATTACCTATATATTTAGGCACTCCTACATTGTATGTAACCAATCTAAGATTGATTATTGGATCTACTATCCATTATCATTTGATCGTTATTGAATTATTCATTTGATCATCTTGTCTCTCTTGTGCTATCTCTTGAGCTTCTAGATCTTGGTATTTTATTCTTTTCCTTAGGCAGATTCTTACATGGTATCAAATCCATAGAAGATTTCATTGCATAGACATCGGAGAGTTCTTTGCTTCATCTTTTGGAAGGTCATGATTCAAATTCAGAGGAGCACCAGCTTATGGAAGCATCTAGAGCAAGATCGGACCTCACCATTGTGTCCAGGTGGTCGTTTCGATAAATTTTGACTATAAAGTTGCCTACCTTGGGCAAAATTCAAATCTGAGTCAAAAAAAATTTGTAAATTGGATTTGGGTAGTCTGATCTATAGTACGGTATGGATTTTCAGATTTTATTTTTAATTTTCAAATACTTTTTGGATTTGGGCACTATTCATTTTCCTGGCAAAATATTATGGTTTTGTTTTCGGGGTCCCCACCCCTGTTTGTTCATCAATCAGATCTGCGAGTGGTATGTCAGAGCAGTCAAATCCATATTATAGTGCACAAGCCAGCAACAGGGATATCACTCCCCGACTAGTCTGTACACAGTCTGACCTGCATGCATCAACAAGGACATGACAAAGACTGCACAGACCTTCAAGCACAACACAACCTCCAAGTAGTCCAACACAAATTGCCTGAAGAGTTCTTTGTTTAAGTTCCACAAGCTTTTGGTTTTAAAGATCGAATATTTACCCCATCCCACCAATGTGGGAATAATCACCAAGTCCATTTCAAAATTTTGGGCTAGCCACATTAGAACCATCTCAGCACCTAATTCAGAGTTTGATCACACTTTACGATAGTGACAATGAGCTCAAGTTAGTAGAGTCGAGCAGGAGGCAACCCCAACCCGAGCTGAAGCATGAGCTCTTAACTCCCTTGCCAAGCTCTTTCGCTTTGTATGTGAGTGTTGCACCTTTTAAACAACACAAAGCCCCCCATCGCGCTGAATGTGGGGATTAATATCCCACATCCCCCACCCCCTAATTGTCACCCACCTTTGCACCACCTCCATCGGTGGCTCTTCCTCGACACGCTAGTAGTACTATGTGTGCCAAGTGAACTGACCACCAACACTTTGTGTGCCACACGGGCCCAACAAGTGCCACATCACCACTAGATCAACCACTAAAAATTCAACACGCGGCAGTGCATTAAAACTAGGTATTTTTTTAATTTTATTTTTTTGCATTTTTGGACGTTTTACTGTGTTAAATTTTACGCTCATTTAGACGTCATGGGGGACTTTTTTCTTTTGTTTTGATGGCCATCTAACCATCAAAGTCAAGCTTGTGCATGCATCATCTTTTCATGTAATTAAAATTGATGACTATTTGACTATCATTTCTGGGCATTTTTGAACTACAGTGACGGTCATTTGACTGTCAAATTTAAGATAGGATTTTGTTGATGTCATCAAGTTTGAAAAATTTGCAGCCCTCACCATTTGTATTTTCAGTTTTGCACTACGCAGATAAGGATGATCCTTCTTCAGTTGTTGCGAGAGAACACTCTGACCCTCATCTTCACTCTCTACTTGATCCTTCTTTTGAGATTGACATGATTGTGGATCCTTTGTCCTTTGATACAATGGGCAACTAACACTCCTTCCATAGTCTCCATGCCTGGTACAAACCCACCCTTTTCCAGAGAAATTATTTTTGTGATTGTATGTTGAAGTTTCAAATAAATGACTTTGGAAAATATCTTATATAACATGTTACACAACGAGATAGTCCTAAAATCAGAAAATGTTTGGTGCTTCTTAACCTTGGGAATGATAACAATGTTGGTGGCATTAAAGTTTTTAATGATTAAGGCACTCTTTCTTGACTCTTCCAAGGCTTCCAAAAGATCAAAGCATATTAAATCTCAATATTTCTGAAAGAATAGTGCAGTAAACCCATCAGGACCAAGAGCCTTATCCGGTGGCAAGGAGAAAACTACCCTTTGGATTTTCAACAAAGTGAAAAGAAGCATCAATGCTTAGCTGTCTTATGGGGATATTAAGGTAGGTATAGCATTAAGGAGTTCATTTTCTTGTACTCCTTGGGGAGGGGGGGGAGATGGTGGTGGATCAAGGAGATTTTAAAAAACCAAACCCCTTCATCTTGGATGCCTTGAGAATCTAAAATTAGTGCACTAGTTGTGAAATCATTTATAGTAAATATTGTGCTTTCTACTCTTTTTAGTTTTTCTAACATGTTGAAGAACTTTGTGTTCTTGTCCCCTTCTTTAAGCCACAACTCATGGGATTTCTGCCTCCAATATTCTTCTTCTCTCTTGCACAAATCTTCCCAATCCTCTTTCAATTTATTTTGCCTTTCAAAAGTTACTAAATCCAGCCCATGCGTAATGATATGATCATTTATTTCTTCTAACTCTCTTTCCATTGTTTCTTTTTGAATAAAGATGTTTTTGAAGACATGAGTGTTTTAGATTATAATTTGTGTTTTAACATGTTGCATCTTCTTACAAAACTAGAACATTTTTGTCCCTTTACATAATCGTGAACTGACCCACCATTGCCTCAATAATGAAAAGAAATGTGGGTGAAAGAACCACATTATTTCAAACTTAAAGGAGGGCTTGTGCCTATGTACTGATAGTGGTGTTGTCTTATTGATTCTCAAGAGTATTGGAAAGTGATCTGATCCTATATATGGTAGGGTTTCTGACTGGATAGTGTAATCTTCTGCCATAAGGCAGACGATATACCACACAAAGATGATATATTGCCAGAAGGCAGATGATATACCACACATAACATAGACGATACTCCAAAAACTGGAAAATATCATCTGGTAGTATTAAGAAATGTCGTCCTGCTATATCTTAGAATGTTGTATGATTTTCCTAGCTTGCAAAACAAAGTTATGAACCTGCGACAACAAAATACCAAAAATACAAGAAATGGAGCTAAATGCAAGATTCAAGCCCCATGGTGGGCACAAAAAATGTGTGATGAAAATGTGACACTTCTATAAACCATTACACTTGAGAGAATCCATGAGGAAGGAAATCTCAAGAAGCGACTTATAGCTTCCTAGCTATGACGTGCAAAAAACTAAATAGTATGAATAGTGGCTCTCAAATGAACCTCAAATAAAAATCCTTGCAAGGTGCACCATAGAATAGAAGATTCAAATGATAATGCAAAATGAGAGATAATCTAAGATGAAATGCAAAAGCTAAGCTATGATGCAAATGCAAGAACAAAAAAAGAAAAGATAATCTAGCAAGATTACAATACCTCCTAATTAAGCTATGTGACCTAAGCTAAATGCAATAAGGAAATGCTAATCTAAAATGCAAGTAAACTAGAAGTTAAGATGCAAGTAAGTACTCAAGAATTCTCTAAGAATACAAGTAACGAAATGATAGCATAACAATAGCATAAGTCTAAGATTTCTAGAGTAGCAAAGAGTGAGGAGAGAGTCTCATTTTAAAGAACAATGGTCGGTGAGAGATTAAGAGGCAAAATACAAGGGTGGAGAATAATCCCTATTTTGACTTTGGTGCACAAGAATCTCAAGAGGCAAAATCAATGGATATGGTTAAGAGGCAAAAGGAGATTCCACTCACCTAGAAAAGTGTGCATTCAATGTGTAGACAAGTCTTTTTATTTTCTTTTTAAATTAGGAAAAAAAAATTTCATGTGCACACATAGGATAAAGGGGATTTTATTTAATTAAAAGGGGACATGTTCTTTTAATCAAATAAAGCTTAGGATAAAGTGGTTAAACTTTAGGATATCATCGAATAAATGATAAAATGATGATTTGATCAAGAAATAAGAGATTAATCAATGTGCAAAATTGATTAAGCACAAGATGTAGTCTAGTATTTTAAATTTTAATGTTAGAGAGAGGCTCATAGTTTGCTAGACCATTTTTGGGTGATTACACATACAACGTTAATGTAGAGCATAGTTAAAAGACTTGGACTTGGCAACCTAGTTTTTTATTCGACCTTACCATTTAGATCTGGCCTAAACTTGACAAATTGAAGAAAACATGAATGGGGCTTTTTAAGGATTTAAAACTTTTATCATCCACCCTTCAATAGATAAATGTTAAAGATATAATAAACTAATCAAATGAAAGCTACTTCTACCACATACACAATTACACATCTATCAAATTAATACAAAAATAAATATTAGTTGAAGAAAACAAATTTTTAACATATATAATATATTAAATATTTGAAGTGTATATAGAAATTACGGATTATGAAATCTATCAAAACAAACTATCAAGACTCATGTATTAATTGTGGCTCAAAACATATACTTGATCAAGCCATGCAAGGTCATCCTTGTTAATGTCTTACTTTGCACCTTTCAGTACAATCTAAAATGGTACAGATGTCTGACTCAACAAATGTAAGAGTAAATTTTGACTTCACATTTGTCTTTACTCACATAGTAATACTGTGGCTTGTTAATTCCTTTGTTGCATGCTTTGATATAAAGCCTTTGATGCAATTTCAGAGTCACATGGTCAAATTGTCTTTTCATATTAACAACAAAGCAAACAACGTAACAACTAAGCACTAGTCAGAGGGAATCAGGCTCCTCACAAGTGTTGCAAAAGTAGGTATTGAGGGTTTTACAATTTTACTTTCTTGAGCAACTGTAAAAATGTAGGTATTTAATTTCCTATCTTCATTATCTGAGTTGAAGAGCCTTAGATTAGAAAATGACTTTAGAACATTACAAGTAAGTTAGAAAAGATTTACTCCAATTTGGTCTCAACAGTTCTTGAATTCTTTTGTGGCACATGCAACATGTAACTTTTGAGCTTGATCTATTTTACAAAATCACTGTATTCTTGAATATCTCTCTCTACTAGATAACTTTGGCCTTGCACCTATTCAATTTTTCTATTGCATTTGGCAAGGTTTATTATTAGATTTTTATTTATTTAGTAGTATTGCTATGTTCTTTTTTTGACATTTTGTTTTATCATGATGCAAGTTGTTGTTGCTTGGGAGGCCAACAAGCCTCTGGTAACTAAAGATGTTAAAGTTACTCCACCACATGCCGATTAGGTTCGCATAAAGATTGAGTTTTTCACACTCTGCTACATAGATGCATACACTTGGAGTGACAAAGTAAGTCACCTCGCTTAAACTTTATTACATGTAGTTGGGTCTTTTACATGCAAATATCTGTTACCCTTCACTGTCACTCCCAGTTTGATGCTTTTATCAATAATTTTAGTTTACTTTGGCTAATGTATGTAGTGTATTATATTATTTTCTAAAGGACACCCATGTTGTATATTATATTGTAATTGAGAGATTGCAAATGTTTTGATGTTTTTGAGTGTAGACTCTTATAAGGACTCAACAAGAGATCCTCAAAGGCATCAACACATGATAGGTGTATGAAGTACTCTCGAATATGTTGTGAGAAATCTAACTGTGTTCCTCTTGCTACAACTGACAACCAAGATGTGTTCCCTTCATATGCCAATTTAAAGAACTCCAAGGGTTGACACAATGCTATAATCCCCATTATTTCAAGAGAATGGATAATATGTTATTGAATTTATCTGGATGATATGTTATTTAATTTCTCTCAGATATTAATACACGCTTATTTTGAATTTAGAGTATAACTACCCTTTTTCAAAATGTCAAAAAATAGATTTAAAAAAATCTGTATACAAGTGTCCTTCTCAAATACCGTACAACATATGCTATTATGAATGTAAACATTGCACCAAGTGCTAATTAATATAAACATATATACACATTTACATGGAGTTTGAAATAAATAACCAAGAACTTGAAATGCAAGTGCACATTACCATATCCATAATTAGCCGATAGGCTTCCCCTTTGGGGAAGCTTGCATACAACCACGCCGGATAATTCATACGCCGGTCGGATTTGTCTCACACCACTCACCGGGTTTCCGTCGGAAGCGGAGAAGCGGACCGTCCATATTAATATTTGTTTGTATTTTTATCAGCTAATGAGCCTGCACGCAGCAAGTGCAATAGCCCGTGAAAAGAAAATGTGTGCAGCTTTTAAGAAGACTGCACACACGTCAGGACCGTACCTGGATCTCATGTAGTGTTTAATTGAATCATGTTGCCTACTCACTACATTAATTTATTTATATTTCTCTTCTTGTCGTTTGCATTTTTTTTAATTCTCGTATATTTGAAATCTTCACCAAATGGCAATGAGGATGAGTACAGTCACTGATACTGATAGTGTTCTATGTGACCAGTTGGAGTGTTCTGTATATTATATTTTATATTCCCTATAATATATCGAAGAATAGGCTATTTGGAAGCTTTTTAAAATTACATTTCAAGTACAAATGTGCATCTAGAATATTTAAAAATGGTTGGCTTTTCTCCTTTCTCTGGCTCTCTCGATTGAAGAGTTAGGTATTTTTTTTAATAGAAAGATATATGTTGCATTGAAATTTTTTCTAGAACAATTGAAAAAATGGAAGTGTGCTATAAACTTAATATTTTAGGTTGAGTTTAGAAAATAAAAGATTAATTAGAATATATTAAAAAGTTGTAGTTGATTAAAGTATTATATTTAAAATGTATGTTTTAGAATAAGTGATATTTTTATTTTTATTTATAATATTTCTTCAAGTGGTGAGTTTGGAAATAATTTATCAAGAAACAATATCACGATATTTATTCTGTTTCATCGTGTGTGAAAATCGTGATTTCACTTACATTTTGTATTTAAGGCCTGACTAATTTCATATGCTGCAAATGTTTTTTATTTTAACTGAATATAATGTGAAAAACTATACAAGAGATTTCATTAATCTAATTTAAGAGATAAAAACATTTTTTTTAATTTCTAACTGTTCACACTTGTATTAGATTTTAATTTTAAACTTTTAAAGCTTGCATAAATTTCAATCCTTTATTAATTTTAATATGCATGAAAATATTATATTAGAATTTATTTATTTTAAAAAATATATTTAATTTTTTAAAAAACTTTAGTTATTTTAATTTTTAATTTATTATTTTTTACTAATTTTAAAAATTAGGTTAATAAAATAATAAATATGATATATTAATGGTTAATTTTATATTAATTTTTATTCATATATATATATATATATATATATATATATATATATATATATATATATATATATAAACTTTAATAATAATTAAAGTTAAAAAATTAAATCAATTAGTCTTGTACAATTCTATAAAAGGCAGCCTAATAAAAAGATTTTGACCAAAAAAATACGAAAGTGTCCTTTCTTGTAAGATATGCGTTTTAGTTTACTTCTGTAAGCCAATAAATCTTTAATTTTTTTAACTTTAAACTTTTTTATATTGGATAGTTTGCTTTTGATAATTATAGTTATTTTGATAATTTTGATGTGAAAATGGATATGTAATGATATAATGATAACAAAAGGGATAGATAATAGATAATATGGCTAATTAGTTATGTATTTCTTGGTAAATTATATATAATATGAAAAAAATAAAAATAAAAATAATAATTATTGTTATTTATATATAATTATTATTATTATATATTTTATTATTTTTATATTTTATTCATATTCATATTCATATTATTATTTATATATAACATATTATTATTATTATTTAGTTTTGATGTGAAAATGGATATGTAATGATATAATGATAACAAAAGGGATAGATAATAGATAAGATGACTAATTAGTTATGTATTTCTTGGTAAATTATATATAATATGAAAAAATAATAATAATAATAATAAAAATAATTATTATTATTATTTATATATAATTATTATTATTATATATTTTATTATTTTTATATTTTATTCATATTATTTATATATAACATATTATTATTTTTATTATTTTTGATGTGAAAATGGATGTGTAATGATATAATGATAACAAAAGGGATGGATAATAGATAAGATGGCTAATTAGTTATGTATTTCTTGGTAAATTATATATAATATAAAAAAAATAATAATAAAAATAAAAATAAAAATAATTATATATAAATAATAATAATAATAATTAATTATAAATAATAATAATAATAATTATATATATGTTATAATAATTATATATAACATATATATGTTATAATAATATATGGAAAAAATAAATAATAAAATTTTTATATAACATATATATGTTATAATAATTGCTTGGGATTCTTAACACGGTAGTTTATGTTAAGATAAGGTTAAGTGATCTGTGATTAGGGTGGCTATTGACGGAATCGAGAAAATGGTGACATGGAAAGAAACAGATTCAAGATTTGAAGTTGTGCTTGGCTTATTCAGCATTTTGATACGAGAGATATTTTAAATGTGATTTTAAGTATATGTGAATTTTTATGTTAAAATTATATGTTAATATTTTTTTTACTACTTAAATTGCTTGTTATGTTAAGGGTAAATCATTAGTAGTTACTTCTTTCGGATTCATTGACTTTTTACTCTCCAATCCTTAGCATTGTAAAAGTGTGCTTTCATAGTGTTGTCTTCTTTTTTACACTTTTATACACTGGCCTATATTATGTAATGCTTCAACCATAATTCCAAATTAAATGTCTATCAGCAATTCCTTACACCTCCTTTCAGTGCGAGTGCTAGTAATAATGTTCTCTTAATTCCCTTATTCACCACCCCTAATGGTGAAGTGGTACTGTAATACACTATCAAACGCCGTTGACAAACACTCTTGGGTTGAGATATGCGATGCATAAATAGTCACACCCCTAGTCACGAAATCGAGGCACCGCCGTCCAACTATTGACAATAAAACAAAAAAATACGGTAAGCATCCCAATCAACGTTGTAAGTCTATATAAACCGAACACGGGGGCTGGGAAAAGCAAATAACGAAAAGCCCTGACCAAATACTTGAATAGACCAAATTGTAACCCTCATTGGAAACCGCTTCTACTGAACAACTTGATGTCCATGTAGTTGTTCTGTAATCTATTCAATCGAGGGTCATATTTTCTTCATTTGTTTCATGGATATGCTTACATAGGAGTCCTCTTGCCCAGGAGCATGGAGGCAGAATACCATCAACCCCAACAACAGCAACAACGCCTTCTCCAACCCCCTCACACCCATCTCACACTTCTCCATCCTTCGCATTCTCAACCACCATTTCTTGCTCATCCCCTGCTTTTTCCGTCCCCTTTACACCACACCCATTTTATCCATTTCCATCAATTACAGCAACATCATCAGCATCAACAGCAACAATTTCCTTATCATCAAGAACAGCTGCAGAGACAGGAGGAGCAGGAACAGATACCATCAGAGCGAGGACCTGATCAGATTCATCACCCAATTGGGTTGCATCCCTTACAGGTTAGACATACTGTACACCAACCTCAACCACATCAAGGCCATTCTCTCCTTCCTCATCATCACAACCAAACCCATTTTCAACTTATCCAATTTGATCAACCCCAACTTCCAGGGGAACAACAGCAGGACAGAGAACCCACTTCAGAGAACAACCATGATGAGGGCACTGGACAAGATCCAGAAGAACTCAACGTAACAGATAACTGCATTGAGAAAAACTATGATGGGTCTCAAATTCAAGGCAGGGATAATCCTTCTGCAGAAGCTAAGAGACCTTTAGCTCCCATTGCAACTAGTTTGGGGGACCCTGGTTTTGGAGGGGCTCTGGCTTCCATTCAAATTGCAGTTACTAACCAGGCACTTCAGAATCAGACCACCTTAGCACACATAGAACAACAGGCTTCTGCCCCAAGAGACAACACTGTCGAAGATTTACCAGAATCACAAGAACAGGGTGGTCTCCAGGAAGAAGATCACCTGGAACATACCAATTCTCCTTGTGTTGAAAACTCGCATCAGCCAAATGAGAAGAAGAAAAGGAAAAGAATAAAGCAGGTCCAATTCCAATTAGACCCTCTTGGTGAGCATGAGTTTTGGATTCTATGTTTTGATGAGATTGCTAAATGATTGAACTAGACCCACAAATTAGGATTCCGTGCATTTTGGATTTGAACAACACGTCTCAATCAAATATCTGCGTTTCTGATTGGTATCATGCCCTAATTCTTTTTATCAGTAAATTGATGAACATTTACAATGTTGTTCTGGGACTTGCATCCAGTTCGTCCAGGAACTGAGGAATCTAGGCTATTTGATCTTGGTCCTTATCATGGCATTTGTTTTGCCTCATCTCTAGATCATGTCCTGCTGAACTTACGGTTGTTTCCTAATTGATGTTTTCGAGGTTGCTACGGATCTTTGTTTGCTTGGAAGAATTACAATCAAGAGGAAACCGTCCTAGGGTCAATTGCACACTCAGCCTAGTAGCCACAACAGACCTATCTTGTCCTCCAAATTCTCCTAGGACTTGCACTTGGCCCTAACCTCGTGCCTTGTCCTAAATGTAAAATGCTTATGCAGCGGGCAAACTACCCAAGATAGCAATTTTGGGGAAGAGCTTAGAAGGATCCCAAAAACTCCCCAAAGGCATTTCTTATTGGTCTTTTATTCGGGCATTTCAAATTTGAATTGACATCCGAACATTTTGTTTTTGGACTTCTTTTTG
This sequence comes from Chamaecyparis obtusa, assembly GCA_027943335.1. Classification (NCBI taxonomy): domain Eukaryota; kingdom Viridiplantae; phylum Streptophyta; class Pinopsida; order Cupressales; family Cupressaceae; genus Chamaecyparis; species Chamaecyparis obtusa. The sequence continues at coordinate 968,371 of BSBK01002438.1, read as the reverse complement.
TCATCAACCAAGACCACTAAGGTCTATGGTACCCGATGAGATTCATTTCCCGAAGAGCAAGCTGCATTCATCAACCATCCTCTTATCAAATTGGTATCTGCTGGACTGGTGTTAAGACTCAAAAGGTTTTGTTTTGTATAGTGTTCTGGTTTTCCTGTGCACAGAATACCTCTTACATCTAGTGGTATATGTTGATCTTAGGTCCATGTGATCTGTTATTCTGGCTTTCAAGTCAAAATGTCCTTGATTTGTTCCAACCTTTATTGGCGTGTCATGATCAGTTGAATGACAATCTATTCTTCAAAAATCAATAATGCACTTTAATTGTGATTAAAACAGCTGATCTAGCAACCCAGAGCAAAGTTTTATTCTATTTATTGCATAAAAAATATGTGGCATAGAAAGTCTATTACTAGTCTAACCAACTTATTGAGTTTCCCTAATATTGATTGGATGCCAACCATTTTGTGTTGCTCATATTTCTGAATTTGAGAGAATTTCCAGAAGTATATATTGCTATTTTGACCACTTATAACTGTATTTATGAGGAAATAGTTGCTGTTTTCAGAATGTTCATTTGCCTATTAGATCTTCCATGCCTGTACAATACCAGAAATTTAGTTTTTGGTTGGTACATTTATTTTTGAATTGTGTAAGGACTTTACTGTACTTCCATGCACATCCAGATCTAGAGGACACAATTTTCTTTCCTTTCATAAAATTTAGCTTTACACTGATATCTTATTAGGGAATATCAGGAATGAAGAAATGAAATTTCAATACTAGCGCGAGTTGTGGGGTTAACTGTTCATATTTTGATTCCATAGAAGTGAAAAGTCTTTTCAGGTGGTCAAAATAAAAGATTCTTCTATATCAAATCTTTATAGGCATAACTGTTTTTCCAAAAAACAATTAAGAATAGCTAACCTGTAATGAATAATAATAGTATACAATCTTCCTTGTCTCTTAGTTTGCCATGTACTAGCAGATTGAACTGTTTATTGGAACTTTTGTTTCACAACGAATTTCTTTCCCTTCTTGCAGTGCATCAAAAATTAATGAGAATTGTATATGAGCAACACAATGGAAGCGTTGAGAAATTTGTCACTACTACTTTGAATTCCTCTGAAGCATTTGATAAGCCAGGGAAGAAAACAGTGACAAGAAAACCCACACTTTCAAAGTGGAAAAGGGCAAGGTAAGTTTGTTAGCTCTATTATACCATTATTTTAGTTTGTTCAAATGTAATCTTTTGGAAAGAAACAATTCTCAGATTGGCTATCTGAGGTTGATATCTGGTTTTCTATTATCTTTTCAAGCTTTCAAAGAGTTTATTTTTGTGTCTGTATGATTGCATCCGATCTGAACAAGCAACTTTTGAAAATTTGGCAAGTGCCACTTCTTACAGAATTTCTCACGTTTTTTGGAATATTTGTCGCCTTCTTGTGAAATTAAGAAACCGATGGAAAAATTATGAGATTTCAAATTGATACAGTTTGCTGGAGGATTATAAGGCGTACATTTGTTTCCGTGGAGAGAAAATTAAATAGTTTACTGGCATGTATAAACATTGCCTTAGGTTGAGAGTTTGCTTGGTTTTAATCAGGGGTATTCTGACAAGCTTTATAATGTCATAAAGGTTTGAACAGATGAAGGGAAGTGAAACTCAGGAACTAGCCATGGCATTCAGATCACTTGCCGAGTCAACACCCAGATCAGAAACAGTGTTTGAACTGTTATCAATCCCATGGCAGGAGTTGACAATGTCACAAATAGAGAAGGTCGTCAGTTTAATTGTACTGCAAATAGATTTGTAAGAAGTAATTTTACTGGTAGTTCTACAATTCAGTTTAACACTAAACACGTTTCATCTCTTCAGATGCTAGAAGAAACAAAACGAATGCTTTTTCTCAATGAAAAAGTACATGACTGTACAGAGTGTGGCAAAAGGTTTGCAACGCCAAGCAGCTTGAAGGACCACATGAATGAGCATAGGTTAATGGTTGTAACCTTTTCTTTTGAATTTTACATTTCATTCTGCAACTATTTTTATTTATCCGCCATAAATTCTACCATTAGCCCTTTCTTTTGTCCATCTAAACTGCAAGGTATGATGATGTACTTGTTATTTTTATTTGAATCTAAAATAATTTTTTGTACATGTCCTATTTTCTTGAATCTGTTTCTAGTGGGGTTAAACCATACAAGTGTAAATTTAAAGATTGTGCCATGCACTTTAAGAGCAAACAGTTGCTTTGTCGACACTTGAAAAAGCACGAATGTGCACATAGGTGTACATTTGAAGGTTGTGGCAAACGTTTTGCATTCAGGGAACGCTTGGTAATATTCTCTACCTCTGATTTTTATAGATTTCTGAGATTCTTCTTTTGTTTTGTGCAATTGTTTCTGGGATTTCTAGGACCAATAGATAAAATCATCATTTTATTTTTTTTCCTGTGATTAGATTGTACATCAGAAAATACATAGCAGTGAAAGGCCTCTAGTTTGTCCATGGGAGGGTTGTGGAAAGAGATTCAAATGGACAAATTCTCTTCAAGGGCATAAGCGCACACACACAGGCGAAAAACCTTTTCAATGCACGTGAGTAGTAAGCAAGTGAATTACTCTATCAGTAATTTTGTCTAACTTCACTTGCTTGTGCTGGGTTTCCTTTTAAGGGATGGGAATTATATGATTTACTTCACAAAATTAATGGGATATAAAAAATGAATGACATAATATTCGCTAGTTACTATTATGAGAATGACATGTATTCTAATTTTCTTTGCATCCTGTGTTAGATGTGATTGCCCTTTGTATAAGATTCAAGGTAAACGTGCTTTTATTACAGGTTTCAAGATTGTGGGCGTCATTTTGGTTACAAAGTTGATTTAACAAGGCATGTACGAACTCATTATGGGGAACCAGCTCGTGCTAGCCATTAACAGTGTTTGGGATCCATAATTGCATACAAGTAGATGGGTTTATTGTGCTTGACTTTGACTTGAATTTAATGGAGTGGTGTTCTCTAATTGAGGACTTCAATTGTCAGTGATTTATCAGATTGGGACATTGTAGAGCAGGCAAATACAGTGAAAATATGGTACAGGGGACCATGCATACTAAAGAGAATACAACTCCCGGGTTGCCGTCTTTTTCACAGTTGTAGAATAATTGGCGCACTGTAGGAGAATTGAGAGGATGTATGAAAAAAAGGCTTCGCTTAATCAGTTTGATATGAAACATGTCTCCACAAATTGTATATGGTCTGTGTATAAATGGGAGCTTATTGGTTTAGCTGATTTCCTAATATTAAGCCATTTTATTCTTGCCAAAAGAGAGTAAGCTGAAGATTGTATGTGAAAGCATTCAGGTTGAAACAAATTGAGTTATTTCTATACACAATGATCCCAACATGTATTTGTTTTCAACATTGTGTCTGTACATATAGGACAATTGGAGTATGCTACATTCATACAGGTTCAGATCACCACTGGTGTCTTATTCTGTGTTGGATGATGAGTGGTGTCTGCTTGAAGAACTGGCTGTTATAACCTTTGAAGCAATCTTCAGTCCAATTTTTATTTAAAAATTATTATAAACATGGAACTATGTTGGCTGCCATTTCCATGGTTTGATGTCTGGTATAGGCAAAGCCTGTTGCTTCGTTAATTGGACATTATTTAAAAAAAAAACTATATGGCACAATGCTTTTTGCTTTGTACTTGTAATCAATGTCAGTGGGCGTAGGAGTTGGAGCTTTTTTCAGTAACCTTGTTTAAATTTGAGGAATGTGACACCGCACTCTATTGTCAAAGAGCAAGGATCCTTTTGATTGGCTTAATGAATTATACCAGCATAGCAGATGGGAGACCGGCATATTTTTATTAGTAAATTGATTTTACATCAGAAAGAACTTGCCTGTGATGGTTAATACAGTGAAATGTATGCTTCCTTCTACACTGGTATTTGCCAATATTCTAGAATTGGTTCTTTTAAATTTATATCTGATCCAGATTGAGATGCTCAGATGAAATATCATGGGAATGCTGTTTGAATTTGCCTGGTAATCTCTTACATGGTCAGATGCTTATTTTCTGTTCAGATGGATACTGTATCCGTCTCTTTCATTTGATTGATTATATTTTCATATGCTAAATGGATTTGACATATCAAGATTCAAGTGATCATTTTAGTGAGTTTTGGCTACTGCAGAAACATTGTCAACTTGCTCCCAAATGATATCCAAGCTGTTTTTTCCGATTGAGTGGCAACTGAAGAAAAAGAGTGTAAGCCTAAGGAATAAAAAGAACACAGAATTGAGGGGTTCAAAGCAGAACAAAACTTGTTTCTATGGAGATCAATTTTTGGATGTTTGGTTCCCAAAACTTTGCATTTCCTTCTTCGTACCTACGTTGTTTTTATATAATATAATGTTTATGTTTTTGATCAAGGTAAGCAGGGATTTTGAACGGACTCAGACCCTTGTACCACTAGAAGAGAGCAACAAAAAGCAATCAATAGGACCAATGGCAAGACTACAAGCCCAAACAAACAAACAACCCACTTTAGAGTGGTTTAAAGGCAGACTGTGCCAACGTTTTTATGTTTGACTATAGTCTATAACATTCATGTTCCCTGAGTGATGGCTAGTTGATTTTGTGTTATTTTCTTTGTGCTGCCGGTTGGATAAGAAAACTAGAAGTTTCCAACAAAAGCAGCTTCTAAATGTTTGAATTGCCATGTAAAAGCAATAGATTAAAAATGGTGATTAGCCGATCATAATATAAACAAATGTGCAAAAAGTCCCAAATTGTTTTGATAAATTAATGATGGTGATTGTCCGGAATTGTCTTGATAGAAGAAAAAGGCAAAGGATTAATAGTCTTTTAAATTATAGGTTAACATTGTGACATGCAACTGTAATCAACCAACCAGAATCAGGCTAATAGAACCAAAGGCTCTATTTGCCTTAATTAGAGTAATCTTTTGATTATGTTAATTTGATCATTAACATAATTTGATAAAATCAATAAAATTAATAAATCTAGCATTTAATCATCATTAATTCATTAGAAATCACATTGATTATTTTTAAGCTTAATTAATTAAATTAATCTCATTAAATGCATGGCTAAAGTAATTAATTAAAATAAATTAAAAAGGTTCAAAATTACATGTCACCTCTCAAGGGACAAGGACAAAATCAGCCAATGAGAGGAGAGCCACATGGATCATCTCACATGGATAAAGTATGAATGCATCTCAACCACTCTTCCCAAATTGAATCTCAACCGTCGAATTCAAGGAAGCTCTATAAAAGAGAATTTTTAAAATTCACAACATATAGATTAATTGCATTCATATCTACATGTTGCTAATTTGAATTCATGGTTAATTAGTTCACACCTCATTTCATTTCATAGCTTAATTGTTAAAGAATTAATGGCTTTGTTTAATCTTTCATTTTTTTTTAGTTTCAATGCATTAAATCTCTCATTCTAGTATTGAATTGTCACTGTTTAGAATCTACGGTTGAGAGCAAACTAGATTGTAATCACACTCTTGCTAGTTAGAGAGCAATAGAACGAATTTGTTAGTGTCTTCAATCTTTCATTTGATTTATGAACTAACAATATAATGACTTACTGAAGTGTTGTGTTGTAGGATAATAGGTAGTACAATTCACACACATTTATGGTGCCCACCGTAGGGCTTAGCTCCGGATTTTTATATTTTTAACACATTTTTTGCTGCTGTCTGACAGAGCCAGGGTCGCATTTGGGACTTTGTGTCGCATCTGGGAAGAAGGATCGCACCCAGTCTAAATAGGATCGCACTCGAGGTTTCCTGAATCACATCTGGTGAGCTTTGTATCACATTTGGGATTCTTAATCACATTTGGTTAATATTGAATCACATTTGGTTATTGATTGTATTTGGGAGTAAAATGGGATCACATTCAGTTACCTTATTTGCAAATTTGAGATTTCTAACGACTAATAGGTGAATGTTGTGATTCTGATTGATCTTTACAGCCTAATAGTGGTTTGCAAGATGAATTGACAAATAAAAACAAGAAGCAAAGTACTAATGAATTATTTTGTAGGTTGCCTCATGGAATCAACCAAACCTTTCATGTTTTTCCATATTGATTTCTTAGGAATTTAATCACAATTTGAGGTCATTTTTCAATCTAATCAGAGGATTATGCTCTTTTCCCTTTGGAAAAATCAGAAACTCAAAAGTTAGATTGAGATTTGGGGTCAAATTAGAGTAAATTTTCATTAAGATTGCATGATGTGTTTGATAGGAGAAAGCGACAAGGATAGGAGAGTATGCTCTTCTCCCTACTAGAGAATCAGAAATCTAGACTCCTAAGCCACCAATCCTCTTTACTTTCTTGCTATCAATTTTAGAGGGCCTCTCGATTGAGGTAAAAAGCTCTTAGAAATGACCCATGTGAGGACAGGTAGAAACCAACCTTTCCACCTCACTATAATAAAGACACTTTCTTGAGATGAAAATCTTAGAAGACTTACTTAGTTTTGTCCTTGGAACCTCGATTTGATCATTTCGTTGGACATGCTTGAATTTTGTGTAGAGCAGAGCTGCTTAAATCTTACTTGCGAGACTAGACAAATTCAAGTACTCATAGCGCTATAGGCCTTAATCTCGCTTGCGGGACTATGTGAGACGATTATGAATGGATGCCTTTACTAAGAACCCTATGTTAGAAACCACTTGGATTACCCCCGAAAGGTTGGTAATGCTTATGCAAGGCAAATAGTAATTGCCCCAAGAAGTTCATCATATTGATCCCTCTTAGACGTTACTACTTGACTAATATGGCCTCCAACATCCATTGTGTGTTGTTGGACTGTCATATTCTGAGGAGTCTTTGAGTGTGTTCATAAGCTAATAAACAAACATTTTCAATCTATGCCAAGTTATAGGGCAAATTAGGTGTGTTTTTTGTCCTAAAATAATGCTTCTTGATGTGTTTGAATTACAATTCAAGATTAAAACCCTGAATGAACAAATCAAAGACATTTACAAACACTCAAACTCCATGGAATCATATAGAAAAGTCCCTAAACTTTGCAAAATTGACAAACTTTTCTTTGGATAAACCACCAGAAGGTCGCATTTGGTATCTAGAGTCGCATCCTACATTCCAGGTCACATTTGGTCTTTATAGAATTGCATACAGTATACCCGAGTCGCATTTGGATTAGGGGTTGCATCCGAGGTTTCGTGGATCACATTTGGTAACCATTACCAGAAGTCACATATAGAGGGTCGCATCCGAGACAAAGAGTACTTCTGCACATGCCAAAACCCTAATTTTTGGATTTTTGAGTACCCTTTTGAGTCTTATGCCATCTTGTGTCATCAGAACCAGTGAACCTTCAAATCTAAGAAGGTCAATTCTTGAATGTACCTCACCTACATGTTTGGTCTTTATCTGCATTCATCAAGTTGTGTAGTCCTATTCATATCAGATCCAATCAGTTCCCATCTCACAAACATGGCAGTCTAACTCTTAGACGTTGGAGCTCTTAAAACATCACAATCTCTTTGCACTTGGTTCCTAGCTCACAGACAAGGTAGTTCTCCCCTTTGACGCTAGATCCTATTGCATTTTCAAACCCACACTTGCAACCTTGGATGAACACACTTGGACAACTTTCAGACCCATTTGCATATTAGGACATTCAAACAATTACCTAATCAAGATTTCATGGTTAACACAAGACATAAGTCTTATCACCTTGAATGAAATCTATTTTCAAATGAAGTCCCATTGTTGACTTTTGAACAAGGAGAAACATCAAGAATCAATCCTTTATTTGGAGCTACTCCTAGTACTACCACACAACGGCTCCCAATACTACTAACATGTCGAATCGAAACGATTTCAATTGGGAAGAATGAAACAATGATCGAAACGACCAAGAAGAACAAGTTAACCAAGAGGAAGAAGAAAATCAAAGAGCCCACTATGATTCTGATAGTGATGAAGATCCCACTGAACAATAATATCAAAGAGCCCTTAAAAGAAAAAGATTCCAAAAGATACTCGAAAGAACATTGGACGAAAACAAGGAAAAATATTTTTTGGAACTAGCATCACAAGGAGGAAAGTTACTTAAGGACTATGATGTCAACCAACTCAATAAAAAAGAGGATCTTACTCCTATATCTATCCTTACACGACAGTTACTTGCTATGTAAGTAGAGATACAAGACTTGAAGAAAGAAAAGGACAAACCAACAAAGCAGTATTCATTGAAACATATTTGTCCTTTTCCCTTTGATAAGAGTGTAAGAATGATACCATTTCCACAACATGTCATAATTTATAAATACAAAAAATATACCGGCAACTTGGATCCTCAAGACCACGTGAGGGAGTTTTGCACATTGAACATGGAATTTATGCACGAACAAACTTACTTAATGAGGTTGTTTCCAAGAAGTTTTGGTTGAAAAGCAATGGACTAGTTTTCTAAACTACCCACAAGCATTAAGACATTTGAGAGGTTCATTCAACAATACTCATACAATATACAACATACAGTGACCATGTTAGACCTTGGCAATATGAAGCAGAAAATTGGAGAACCATTCCTAACATTCCTACAACAATGGAGAAAGATCTTCACAAGATACTCATGACAAATACTTGAGAGCGATAAGATGGATATCTTCATTAACAATTTGGTGTCTAAAATGAACTTTCCCATACAACACCAAGGTCCACCAAGTTTTGACAAGATGATAGATAGTGCAATAAAGATCGAAGAAGTCTTGGTTAAGAAAGGAGCACTAGTAAATTTTAGCTTGTTTTTCGATGAGGATTAGTCAATTTTTAGATGCCAATTGGTCGACCAAACGACCATAACTGTTGTCAAAGTTTTTTTGTCGATTATGCGACACATAAAACTGTCGTCAAAATTGCGATGTCTATGGCAGTTGAATTATCGACGAACCCGCCGTCGAAATAATCACTTCAACCTGGAAGAATTATCGGCCATACCTTTCTTTATGCGACCAATGTTGGTCGAAATTGCGAGGACTTATGGTCAGAATAGTCGTCGAGTGTATAGCATTCTCATCGAAAGGACAAAACAATGTTAGTCAAAATTGCGATGAGGGGTGGTCAGAATAGTTGTCGAGTATATAGCATTCTCATCGATAAGTATATTCTTTCAACCGTCGAAAAAGCGACATCACATTTAATTTTTTAAAAATAAAATAAAATATATTATCAAATTAAGCATAGCAATAATATGCTTAATCTATTAGTAATTATCTGCATTTAATCTGCCAATTACTAATAGTTTTGTACTACACATGCAACGTATTGTCAGTTTGAAGATAGTCCGTGCCATGTGTGATGGTTATAAGTAATGGGAAAGTTATGATGATTTAATGTAGTCTTTATTCAATGCAACATTGATAGGAAAAGCATTCATTGATTGGTATTATAAGTTTTGATCATTCCATGTACTAATTATATTGTTTTGAAGTCTTAAAATAAAAGAATTTTAGTCCTTTTATTGACTGTTCCTGTACAGTGCTTGGTGTGCAAACAATCTTTGTCTTGAAGAACCAATGATTTCCTAGGCTCTGTCAAATAGTTGGCAAGCAATGATGTATTCAATATTTCTAAAGTGCTTCAAAAGGCTTAAACTCACCAAGACTCTTCACAAGACTTCTAAGTGATATATTTGGAGTTATTGACTTACATTTGCTTGGATTCAAGGACTTTAGAATATTGACTTACATAGGGGATGTATTGGTGCAGGGCACCTAGGCCATTCAGTTTTGCTTTGGGACTTGAGTTCTATATTTTGTTTTGCTTTGTAATAAAGGATGTCTTCTAAATTCGTAGACCATCCTATGGTTTGGTTTTAGTCCTTCTTGTGTGGAGGTGTGTATGGTCAAAGAAGACAATGTAATGAACTACAGAGCAATAAAATTTTAATTCTTTACAAATAGTCACTTTTCTGCTCGTGAAGACACAGTCTGGTGTTTATATTATTAAACTCTCTATTCAATGCAACATTGATAGGAAAAGTATTCATTGATTGGTATTATAATTTTTGATCATTCCATGTACTGATTATATTGTCTTGAAGTCTTAAACTCAAAAAATTTTAATCCTTTTATTGACTGTTCCTGTACAGTGCTTGGCGTGCAAACAATCTTTGTTGGAAGATGTGGCCCTAGCTCACATTTTCACCATTGGGATTCAATGCCACTGTGTGAAAGGTGAGTTAAGGAAATGCTTTATAAGAGTTCAAAAGCTCAGAGTTGGGAAGGTTAGTTTTCTTTTTGAAAAATGATGCCCCAGGTTATATTGTTTTGATCATTCCATGTACTGATTATATTGTTTTGAAGTCTTAAAATCAAAGAATTTCAGTCCTTTTATTGACTATTCCTGTACAGTGCTTGGCGTGCAAACAATCTTTTTTGGAAGATGTGGCCCTAACTCACATTTTCACCATTGGGATTCAATGCCACTATGTGAAAGGTGAGTTAAGGAAATGCTTTATAAGAGTTCAAAAGCTCAGAGTGGGGAAGGTTAGTTTTCTTTCTGAACAATGATGCCCTAGGTTGAATATTTCGTATGTATTCAACCAGACAAGTTGAAACTCGACTATAGCAACAGACAAAAACCATGTAGGATCAAGTTGTTGGATGAATTGGGCCCTTAGAATTCATGGGATTTCCATTTATTAAAATCAATATACACAGAATTGTTAAGAGGACATATGTTCAAGTCATCTAATGTCGTTAGAAAAAACATTGACTAGGACCTTAGCAAAAACATCTTATGAAATTCAGTTCTGCATAACTACATACATAAACAAACACAATATTCCTTATTGAAAGAATTAGTCACCTTGTTGAGATTTATCAAATTGATAAAAAGAGAATCATACAGTTCACACTGCTTCCAAAATTTGGAGACAAACTACTTTCAAATATTGTCCACTAGGCTAAAATTCTGACAGGCAAAAACATAAAAAACTTATCATTACAACCACTTGATTTGGGAAGATAAGGGATTTCAACATCTGAAATTACGAAAAAATATGTTTGAATGAAAATGAATCATCAATTTAACTGAAACAAGAGCTAACCATGTCTTTAATGTCATTTGATTGAATTAATTATAAATATTCAAATATTTGGAGATGGAGGAGGATGGCCCAATACACTGAAGGTACCTAGGGAACAATATATCCAAAATCTTATTGTCAATATTTTTAGAAGTACAAAGCATGGTCGTGAATGAAAAATAGTTCATTCATAGTGCGTTGGCCTCAATAACCTCAAATGGAACAACAAACAACCAACCAACTTAACTTGAGGTGGAATTTATTTTTTCACATTCAAGGTACCATTACATAGTTTATTGCACCTATCATTATGCCTCCATAAAAATAAGGTATTTACTTGGCAATGATACTAAGCCGAGAAACTGGAATAATTTAGATCTTGTGACTCTTTATCATCAATGTGAACAAGATGATGCAGTTCCTCAAAAGCACACATGGTTTCTGCATCAAACTCTCTTGCAAACTGCAAATATGGCAGACAAATAAATGGAAAAAGAAAACATTAGTCAAAGCAATATAATAACAATTGAGGCCATTTATCCACATGTCACATGAAGTGAATATTTACCTGATGATCTCTGAAAGCAAAATGCACACCTTGAAGCAGCAAGAATTCATGTGCAGGCTCCTTTTTTGAGTTTCCCATCGACTCCAGCTCTATAGATATTTGTCTCATGTATCTCTTTGCTAGCTTAATGTAACCTAGCTTTATCTGTATCAAAGAAGATCATTAAATTATGAGTTTGAGCATAAGCATAAATTCATACATTCAAAAGGGACAACAGTACCAAAAATATGGGCTTCTAAATGATCACTGATAGCTAATAAGCATGCATGACATACCATATAACGCTCTCTACCTAGCACCATTCTTACAGTAAGATGTACCAAAACTTCATTTTTAAAATCTGTACTAGGAATGTACGTTTCAATTGAAATTGAGAGACAACGAATTTTGAATTTAAGGTAAGTTTCCATGAAGTGAGAAGCCTCACTGATGTCTCCAACCAATTTTAGTTTTATGTCAAAACTGATAATTTCTACCAATTTAGGGCTCATAGCCTTTATTTTTTATATTCAAGTCCAATCTAATGATGATACTCATCTAATGCATGGTTTTTTTAATTTACGTATCAATAGTGAATACAATGCCACAAATGACAATTTTTCATATACACTAAAGGAAACTTTATACTTGCAAAGAAACTTTATGGTTTTTTGAAGCATAAAACAGTTCAGAATCTTTAGATATAAAGGTGGATATGAGAAAACAAAGAAAACCTCTAATCCTTGCCAATCCTTGCAAATGCAGAGACTGTGAAGCAAAAGGATACAAATTACTAATAGAAATTGAGTCAATTAAGTTGTTCTTATTAACTAATCAAGCAACTATTTCTCCAAAAGTATGTAATAGACAGATCAAGATGCATAGACTTAGAGTAACCGACTTGAGATGGGCAGAAATGGAAATAAGTTATTCAAGAAAACTTGATAACATGTTTTCAGTCTGAAAAGAATAAAAGGAAATGGATTCCTTTCTTAGCTATAACTGACACTTCAATAGTATTGTAGCAGAATAAAGATAAACTTGTTCCCAACATGACATAATTGGAACTTTGTCAAAATTCTAATTTTTAAAACCATTCTTCAGTAGAAATCAATCCAACCTTAACTTTTAAAAGGTATCAGCTTAAGAAAAACTTATTGATGCTAAATATAGATTCAAAGTTGCATTGTTTAAAAAAAAATAAGAGTCATCATTCATGTAAAGACATATTTGCAAGGCTAGTGTTGTAGCAATCATGACAGTAATCAAAGTCTTTTCTCATCAAAACATCATTCTATAAGTGAATAGTCAAAGAGCCTAAGGAGAAATCAACAAGATAATATAATCACCACAATATATAAAAACTAGTGAAATCAAGGACAACCAATATAGAGATATGAAGTTATGATGTGTTACAAAGACATGAGGTCCAACATGGCAAATGATCAAATCAATGGTAAATAGACTGGCCAAGTAAAGTGAGAATAGAGACTTTTGAAAGGTAATAGATTCAAATATGGACAAAGCAATGATGCATTGATAGATATAGCACATCAAAAGTTACATTTGCATATATTGACTGAGTGAGTAGGTTACTAGACACATGTTTTTAGTTCATAGTCATTTGGTACAACTACAAATGAAATGCATAAAGAAGTGTTATATCATGAACATGAGATAGTGGTATCTAAACAAAGGTAAGTTTTCAAAACTTGCATTCAAGGTATCAAAGGATACTACATGAACAATCATTAATACCATGAATCAATGCCCATTTTACTACAATACATGTGCATATTATCTGATTTCAAGTGATACTATAGGGTAAAAATGAAGTTAAACTAGAACATTGGGGCAGTCACGGTTAGGGAATATGAAAAAGTTGTCATACATGCAGTCATAAAGAACAATTATGAAGCAATCATAATTAGAGTTAAAACACTTATCAATGACAGAAAAAGACTACAGAATTGATAAACAAACTACATCTTGGCATTTGATACAAGAAGCTTGAGTTAGGTGTAAACCAAGGAACTACATACAACTACATTTGATAAGGAATAACATATCACTTTTCCAGAAGGATGATTGAATGTTCTCAAGAGGGTATTCATCTAAAAACATTGAAAATGATGCTTCTAAATAAAAATAGTATCATTAATAGAGTATGAATGATTATTATCAAGATTATGTTTAGTTGGCCTTTCTATATTTGTATGTATGCGTATGATTGAAATATGCTTGTATGGAAGTCAATTAGAAGTAGGTGTTTTTTACCGTTGAATCTACCTCATTGGTTTAGTTTGAGCTTCACTTGATTTCGAGAATAGTTTAATATTCTCTACTTAACAAGGCCAACCACGTGAAGGTGGAAGCTCATTTGGCCCCTCCCCCCCCTAACATCACTCTAAATTCCCCATTAACATCTAATAACATTCATCCATTTTTAAAATATAACATTCAATCATTATAATCACATGATAACATTCATTAACACACAACATTCATGAATAACTCATTAACACATCATTCATCAACATTTACTAGTACAAAATTACATCCATTAAGACAACATTCTTTCATTAGCAAAAAATGTTAATTATAATAATTTCTTTTTTGGTTTCTTGCTCATTTTTATAAGGTAATGACTAAGCGGAGCATCAATATCCTCGTCATCCCCCTCCTCTACTAATTCTAATGCCAACACATGTCTCCTCCTCATCTGTTCAGGAACAGGAGGCTGCTGCACCAAAGGGGGGTCTGCTGCAATAACAACTACGTCATGGGTTAAATTCACACCATTTTATATTAGTGTTACAAGTATTTAATTAAGTAAAAGAACTATAAATCAAACAATAAATTTAAAAGAACAAAACATAGATTTTATTTACCTGAATGTGCCACATGATCTACATGGTGATCACTTTGAACATCCTCCACTCATTCAACATGACATTCTGTATGCTCTAAAATATACACAAAAAAGGTTACACCAATTTCAATTTAAGATGTTAAATTGTATTAATAATTACATAATTAATTTTAAATAGCAAATGAACACCTCCATCGACACTATGATACACATCGGGGGCTTCATCATGCGGCGTAGGATCTGTGTTACGATTAGGAGGCTACATTGCAATGTCATGCACATTATTATCAAATAGATTGTTGCTCAAGTATTCAATTTCAAATATATATTTTTTGGCATATTTACCTGTTCACATGATGCAGGAGACTCTTGGGTTGGGCCAGTGGAAGCTTGGCGTAGGCATTCAGCCATGGTTTGATAGCCTTCCTTGAAGGCAATTTTTTTGTGTTCTGTCGTGGCCTCTAAATTAAATTCTGAGCCCTGCATTTTTTGATTAAACAAAATTATTTGCATTTTATTAATAATTTTTCTCTGGAATTCATTTACTGCTACTTTCAATTCGTGCTTTAATTTTTGAATATCCACCAGAGCCAAGTTTGTGCTGCCCAATCTTTTGCAGTCTAGCCTTTGTTGCCTTTGACATGTCCTGCAACCTATGAAAAGTTTGAAATATGTTACATGATATAGATATACAGATCACTAATTAGTGCATTATTACATTCTACTAGCAGTTAATACTATTGCATACCTTCTTCTCTCATTTTCTAGTGTAATTCCTCTTTGAGGATCCCCTTTCTCCTTTGCATCCAAAATGAACTCATTCCAATCCCTCACTGGAATAAAGGGAGGACGCTCGTACTTTGGGTTCTGGACGAGACTCCTTCTATATGAGTCCCTCACAGTCTTAAGATGTTTGACAACTTTTTCTAAAATTTTCTTCTCCTCAAAAATATTACTACCAAACTCATGCTCTAAATCTTTAATGAGCTAATCTTTTAATTTTTTGTCTTGCAAGTTCCACCTTTTAAGAAAAAACACAAAATTGTTAGATAAAAAAATTAACTAAAGTTGTGTACCTTGAATATAGTAAAGAAAAGGCCTGAATGAAAGGAAAAATACTATACCAATTAATGATATGAAATAAAAACAGTGGGATAGGGTTAGTTCACTTATGATATTCCACCTTGTACGTATGGTGGGCCCGAATATCTTCAATGTGAAGTCATAAAGTTTCTTATAAAAAGAATCGTTTCCTACAAAAATGTCATGGGATCATCAATCCAAAACTTGTTATGAATAGGTAAATGCATATTGCAATATAAATAATAATAATTTTAAAGTACCTGGAAGCTTAGGACATTTTAAAGGCATCAATTCTTTATCGGGAATCAACAATGACGTCTGCATAACTCCCGTGCTAGAAACACGAGTAGATCCAGGAAACGATGGAAAATTATCACTAATATAGGTACTCTGATCTGTATCTGGCGTAGCAGACGGCGCCAGTGTATCTCCTACTCCACAAAATTAATCCACTATGAGATGCACCCAAGATTAAAGTATAAATTATCAAATCATAATTAACACAAAACCAAATATAGCAAAGCAAGGATTTACTAGGCATAGACCGTGAAGGCATCGATGTTTGCATGCCCCTTGTTGCCGACATTGCACTCGACAATATCAGATGGACGTTGGTCGACCTCCTAGGAGGAGTCACCTGCACTTGATCACCTAAACAATACATTGTTAGCAAAGACATTCTGAAATAATAAAAGTAAGAGTTAACTTAAGAAGTTTTTGAATGTCCCAAAGAAGAAATTTCTTGTAACTTGTCAACTTAAGGATTATTTTACCTGAGGTGGCCGGAGCTCTGCTAGTACTGGCCTCACCGCGATGTCCATGACCAAGTACTTGAGCAAGCAAAAAATCCTGTAACAAGAACACATACATATTTTAGTTCACGACATAAAAAAGTATAAAATATAAACCTTTATTGAACTTTTGTTATAACTAAAGATTCATTACTACTTACTTCAAAATGACGTGCTTGCGCCATCAATTCATCTGTCCTCTTCAACATCTCCTCAGTTGGATTTGCATCTTCCAAAATGCTAATAATTTCTACATTGACTCTTTTTAGTTTTTTCTCTTACGTATTTATTATATTAGGGATTTCTAGGATATCCTTATATGTATCTACAACTATTGCTTCTATTGTTGCAAGTGCTTTTCCCCTATCTTGAATATCAAATTGTGACAAGAATATCAGTAAAACTATCATAATAACTCCAAAACCCTAAATAAAATAACATAATAATATAACATTTTTCAACTATCTAATTTATACAATTTCAATAAGGTTTACCATTGCTGAAGAATGGGTGGAAGGAGCATCCTCGCTATCTCTATCATGTGGGGGATCCATGTCGTCCCGTGACAAAAATTAAATATAAAAACTTTAGTGAACTGAAAGCAATAGATTTAGAGAAAAAACTTATTAATAAAATGGTATATTGGAGTCATAAACTTGAGGTTAGTTTAAATGGTATATAGTACTTACCACCCTCATGATAGTAACTTTGTTTGTATCTATGCGATTTAAATGGTAATCTATTAGCAATTCTTCCCTTACACTTATTGAGTTTATTGCACATACAAAAATTTGATTCCCCTCACGTGCCTCAAATATGCAATTGAGTTGCTTATTAGTTGAGGAAGGTCATGTACTATTTATAAAACTCACAATATTTTCTGTTGCTTTTGGTCTCCCATCAATGTACATAGAAAATATTTTACTTTGATAATTTTCTTTCCATTGTATATAATTTGCTGATAGTGCATACCTACGCATACTTTTTTTATATTGAACAATCCGCATCTAATCATTGTAATTGTAACAAGGACCGACATACTCCATCAATTAAATAAATTTTTTGTAATATACATTTATCTCATCCATGGAAAATAGGCCCAAACCATGTAATGAGGATGGATCTATGCGATATATCCTCTCATTAACACAAAAATCAGTATTAATTGGAGGTAGCTCATTGGGTACCCATTCTTTCTCAAGATGTGTGTACCGAAAGGGCACCTTGATGTCGTCTTTGGTCTCATCATCATAAGAACATGACCCCCCTTTAGCAAGAAAAAATTGCATGCGTTTATTGAATTTTTTTCTAATTTTTTGACCTCTAGTTGATCTCCCTATTTTAGTTGTACTACATGTAGAACTTTCATCTACCATTCCCTCATTTCCCTCATTCGATGTAGATAGATATGACAAGTACCTATTTGGTGGGTCCTGCAATCCATCAAATGAGATATTGTCATGTCCCCGCTTCAAATAAAATTTTGATAATAATTAAATAATATATATAGAATAATCAAGTCGCGACCCATACGGTTCTTCTGTCTATACGTGGGAGATATAAAATGTAAGTTGAAAGTGAAGGAAATGCACAAAAACATGAATCATATAAAAGGATAAACAAGAAGAATATAACATGTTGAACTTTCTGCGTCGATTTTTTGACACATTATATAATTATATAATATGTCTATTTATAACATACGTGCTCGGTGATAAACAAGAAGAATATAAGAAAATTATGTCTATTTATTGACTTATACCTGTCGATCCATATCAGTGTGCAGGATCCTCACTAAGGGGGTTAAATTTCTTGCATATGTTAATCATTTATCTTAAGTTAGCTAAAAATTACATGATATATATGCTACAAATAATGTAGAAGACAACATGAACAATATGCAAGATCGTAAACATGAACAAATTACCTTTACTTTATATATGGAATACAAGATCGTCAACAGAAGGGGTGACGATGTCTGTAGTCAATTGCCTATTTGCAGAAAGGGTGACGATCAAACAAAATATATACATGTATCAGCAGCAATTAGTTGAGCATCATAAGCAAAACATTGGTAATTATAAATCACATATGTTGTAATCATTAGAATTAAACACAATAAATATGTAATCATTAGAATTGAAATCAATAAATCAATATTAAATATATATACTAATCAATATAAATAAATATAAATAATTAAATCACATGCCTTGTACATTTCAATTATGTCATTGATCATCTTCTTCATCCATCTCATCATCATCGTCATCATCATCGTCGTCATCATCATCATCATCATCATCATCATCATCATCATCATTATCATCATCATCTTCTTCATCATCTTCTTCTTCTTCTTCATCTTCAATATCTTCTTCTTCCATAACATTATACTTTATCAGCCTTCCTCTTAGATCATGTCTAACAATAAATGACCAACCCTGTTTATATGGAACCTCTAAGTAAAACACTTGCTCACATTGGCTTGGAAGAACATAGGGCTCATCTCCAACTAGCTCAAACAACCTTGTATTAATCATTGTAAATCCATTATCATGTTGAATAACAGTTCTATCAGGATCATTTTGATTCAATCGTAGCCTATACCATTTGACAACAAATAGAACTAATTTGAAAGAGTTAAAGTTGCACTCAATTATATCATCCAAGATTCTATAGTATCTATTTTGAGATTGTTGAGGATGTATGTCATTTCTAGATGATATAGTAGTGACCTAAAAAATTGCAGTTATCCTAGAATCACAAGAATCGCAAGTTTTCTTCATGTCATCCAACTTTTTTATGCAAAATTTATGGCCATGATAGTACATAGCTTTGTAGTGCTTGACCTGCAATTTTTCAAGCATGTGAGAATTATTTGCATTATAAGTTGATATGAAACATATGGGTCATGATCATTAATAAATTTTTATGTACTAGCTCTCTACCTCTTAAATCATATTCTAGATCAATTACCATTGGCGTAATATTAGAATCTCTATTATGATGAGCTTCTCTAACCAATGAAGCAACACCTTCCCATGTTAATGAAAAACTATTTTGTTGACTTCGTTCAATCCATACCATCATCCAATCAAATTTTTTTGCAATATACAAATGTATTGCATCCCACTCTTGACCAACTGTATAAAAAAAAATACACCAATTACAAATAACTTATATTGAAGATTTATAAGATTTAATTAACTACAATAACATCTTATATTTTCCTCTCACTTTTCTCAATCTACCTTTTCCCATCAAGTACTCCCCTTTGAATTTGCTAATGGAGTTGGGATCCCAAATACGATCTACATGGATCTTTGCTGCAAACTTAGGAAGATATTCACTAATGTACACTATGGTCTGGTATACCATATATCCCTCCACCATAGAACCCTCAGGATGTGCTCTCTATCGAACCAAGCCTTTCAAAAATTTCAAGTATCTCTCAACCATCGACATTGACCTAGTTTGTATAGGTCTACACAATTCAATCTCCTTAGCTTGATGTATGAGGTAGTGTTCTTATGCATTGAAAAAAGTTGAAGGTAGACACTTTTGCATTTCACACATAAGGTGAAAATTTTTTTTCTTCCAATATTTTATATCTTCTTTATTGATTTTTTTTATGACAACCACCTCATGTATTTTCCAAGATCATATATAACTTTTTTGACACTGTCGTCGAAGTGGTGTGGGAGAGATAAAGGTAGAACATACTGCAATATTTGTAAAATGATCTTATCAATATTTTATAAAAGAATGCAATGAAAACTACATGTAGTATACAAATATATAGTGAATACAAAATAACATGAATTACCTTAATAAATGTATGCCAATCGTGTGTTTTCATCCTTGGCCCAAATTCACTATTCTTTGATATGATATTGTTTATGTTCACAGCAAATCCTGTGGGAAATCATATTTTTTTATGACTTCTTTTATAGAATTGCTCTGCTACTTCGACAATAACCAAGTAAGGGCACTTGTATCAATCTAGTCTCCATTGTTATTTGATTGAATGACATTTTTTATTGCATGGTTGGATTCTTCAATGTCACTACAAATTTTGACAATTTTATCTTTGTCACGCCTTCTATCTAATATTTTCCATAATGTCTCAGTTACATTCTTTCCAATATGCATAGCATCAAACAAATGCACGATTGAGAGTTTCTCGTAGTATGCCAACCTACTAAATTGCGTACCAACCTACTAAATTACGTAGGATAACTTTTTAGTCCTTTTGGAAGTTGGTCATTAATACCTTGACGACTTTCATGAGCATCAATTACATCATCAGTAAACAAAACATAATATCAAAATATAAATTTCAAACAAAAACCATCAGATGGAATGACATTACCTTGACGATTTATTTTATTGTATTCCAACTTCCATAGGCAAGGTGTCATTCTCCGTGGCTTTGATGTAGTCTCTTCTTTCTCATTGAAAAGATATTTTTTGATAATTCGATACTTGTGATTTCTGTGGAGAAAGTGTCTATGCTCATCGAACACCTACTTTCCTAAATTTTTTGAATGACGATATTTCATCTTTGGACCACAAACTGGACATGCAAATTTTCCCTTTGTCTGAAGATCTACAAGATCGTGTATAATTGGATTAAATATGTTAATTTTCTGTTAGCACTATAACATACCAAAAAGAGGTGTTAAGAAGAGAATATACCACAAAAATGTGTTAGCCCAGGGGCATCATGTATTGTCCATACAAGAATTGCATGGAATTGAAATTGTCTTTGTCCTATTGGTCTAGAGATGTCATACATAGTGACCCCATTCCATAACACCATCAAATCGTCGATAAGGGGCTCAATATATACATTGATATCTTTAACTTGGTACTTACCTAGTTGAATGAACAAAAACATTACATAATTATTATGACCATTTTGATGGATTATTTATAATAAATTAATTTAGATGACTATTAAATGAAAAAATACCTGGAACAATCATTGCCAACATTATGTGCTCCCTCTTTATGGACATCCAAGAAGGAATTTTATTGTTGATAACAAAAACATGCCACACCAAGTAAATAGATCTCATCTCTCCAAACAGATTGACACCATCCGTTGCCAATGAAAGCTTGAGATTATGAGGTTCTTCTTTAAAGTGTGGCCAAGTTTCCTCTATTTCCTTAAATACTGAATCATCCACAGGCATTCACATAATGTCATCTTGACTTCTATTGCGTGCATGGTAATTCATAAATTGTGCCAAGTTATTGCACCTGAATAATCATTGCAAACATGGAATAATGAGAATATACCAAAGAACCTTGTGAGGAACCTTTTTTGTTATTCAATCTGATCGATATCTACTAATATGACAATCAGGGCATTTTGTTGCAAATTCATGTTGTTTATGATATATATTATGATCATTCAGACATGCATGTATTGTTTGATACTCCATTCCAATATCTTTCATAATGGAAGATAATTCTTGGTACAAGTGAGGTAGAATGTTTGATGGTGGTAACAAACACTCACCTATCAACCTACGACCAAAAATATAATTTTTTAATATAAAGAATATTAATTGCTACATGATTCACCCTTTGTTAACTGTAAGAGAATTATGACTAAAAAAATGAAAAAAGATGACATACCTTAACATACATGTCATTGCTACATTGGATAAACCATTCATAACCTTCAAGTTCACCAACAAGAATACATCGAAAAGAAGATTTGTTTTGGAGCCTTTGTATAGGGCCTCGTATGCCTTCTCAAGTATAGGTACATCAAGGTCATCTGCATCAACATCATCATCATCATCATCATCATCATCTTGATCATCATGATCTTCTTGATCATTGTGATCTTCCATGGGATCATTACCTTCTACTTCTATATTCACACCTCCATGTTCCCTCATTTGGAAATCTACATTCTCCAGATTGTCATGGTCCATAACATGAAACCCAGGGTGGTTGACCTATATCAAAATGATGACCTTAAATTAACCATGACCATGATGTCATCATCAAATCATGTCTTATGTATTTTATAAATTATTAAAATACATACTAATGGACGAAATTTATTTCCCCCTTCAATGTGACCATGCTGCCTACAATGTTCCTTGACTATTTTGATTAGATATCTTCGAGTCTTTAAGCCTTTACAAATTTTGCAGGGACAATAACATTTTCCATCACCTTTTCTTTTAAAGTTAGACCACAATCTAGCAATTGTCTCCCTATTTTGTTGTGGGTTGATATCGTTAGACATGGTCTTTCTTGAATGGAATGACTCATTGGTGGAAGAAGGATGATTTGTTTACAACCTGCAGATATAAATCGTCACTAAACAACCATTTTATCAACTCTAATTTTCTCAATGTAAAGGGACATTTATCATACCATAGAAACCTGATTATTTTTATATGGAATACACCAAGGATTACCATCCGATATTAACCATTTACAATCATGAAAAGTAAACCTAAATCAAATAGCTCATTTTTTTATCAGCATGTGTAGTCTCTGTGTATATGAAAAATGAAAGAAATATCAAGTTGAAATAAAATAGTGAACAAAATAGTATTCCACATAGAGTGAATGAAATACACCATCAAAAGAAGGTGACAAAAACCTATCACGAAGCAAAGACATAGGAAATAAAAAAGGGACAAAAGAAAAAAAATAAGAAAAATCATTACGACTATAGAAGAATCATTAAAACTATAATCACAAAAAGAAACACTCTTTGTCAACAATGTTCAAAATCATTATGACTATAGAAAAATAATTAAGACTATAGAAAATCAAATTTTAGAAATGGACGGTTCTGATGCTTTGCCATTACAACAATTGAGCATTCATCATTTGGTATTGTGTATTCCATTTAAGTATGTAAACAATATTCAAAATCCTATCACCAAGCATAGACATAGGAAATAAAAAAGGGACAAAAGACAAAAAATAAGAAAAATCATTAAGACTATAGAAAAATCAAGTTCTAGAAATGGACGGTTCTGATGCTTTGTCATTACAACAATTGAGAATTCATCATTTGGTACTTCTTGGTGTATTCCATTTAAGCATGTCAGGCACAAAGTATTCCATTTACATTTGACAAACATGCAGATTTGACCAAGCATTTATGTAAGGGTCAAGGACCTATAAGTATATCTAATTTTGTTATATGGGCATTGCCGCCATTATTATCAATTGCACTTCAAAGTGCAAAGATGCCAAAAAGATGTAAATTTGCATTTTTATGCAATTATGGCCTAAAGGGATAAATGAGGGTTTAGTAGAGGTTTAGGGAGCTTAAGGGATTAGGATATGAACCTAAAACCTTTTGAAAGGTTAAAGATGATGCAAGAAAGATTAAAGTGGTTGAAGTTGACAACTAGTTGTCAACTAGACAATAATGCAAATGAATAACTAACTGTAACAATCATATAACTGACTGTGCAGGTTAAGAAAAAGTTGAAAATCAGTTTGTAAGGGTATTTTGGTCAGTTTTGTATGTGAGTTTTATGGGAGAGGAGTCTTAGAAGTTGTGGGGAGGTGTGTATGGTCGAAGAAGACAATGTAATGAACTACCAAGCAATAAACTTTTAATTATTTACAAACAATCACTTCTTTTCTCGTGAAGACACAGTCTGGTGTTTATATTATTAAACTCTCTATTCAATGCAACATTGATAGGAAAAACATTCATTGATTGGTACTATAAGTTGTTATCATTCCATGTACTGATTATATTGTTTTGAAGTCTTAAAATCAAAGAATTTCAGTCCTTTTATTGACTATTCATGTACAGTGCTTGGCATGCAAATAATCTTTGTCTTGAAGAACCAGTGATTTCATAGGCTCTCCCACTTTCTGTGTTTAATGTGACTTGTGGGAGAAGCCTTGCCTTGTATTACCTGGGCCTATAAGTGTTTATGCAGGGAAGGTGAAAGGAGGCAAGGAACAATGACTGTCTTCCAACTTTTAAATTACATTTCTATTGCACTACTAATGTTGTTGAAATTTCTATTGCACTACTAATGTTGTTGAATATGAAACCTTCATTCCAAGTTTGTAATTTGGTGTTAACAAGGGAAAATAGTAATTGCAACATCACTAACAAGATATTACAACAAACTTGCAATTTTTTTCAAGTATAGCTTACAAACATTAGAAGCCTTGTGAAGAGTCTTGGTGAGTTTAAGAGCCCTTTTGAAGAACTTTAGAAATATTGAATACCTCATTGCTTTGTCAAATAGTCTTGGTCTAATAGAACTCCCAATAATTCTTAAACATACTTTATCTGATATGATGAATTCTTAAACAATTAAGGTTGGAGTAGACATAGTTATCACACAATTTTTTGTGTGGTACAAGGAAGATTTGGCTAGGTCAAATCTTCCTTCGTGCTAGCATTCTACAGAATTAGACCTTTATTAAGAATTCATCATATCAGATAAAGTAATTCCGACCAACACGGGAATAGAAGTAAAAAAAAAAGGTCAAATTTTATACATATATCCCGCCTACCGACATATTTCATTTTATTTCATTTTGGCATAGTCCATGAGAAAAAGAGTGCTGAAGGAGGTGGTATAATTAAGGTGGGAAGCTACACTACATCGACACTGCACGTGTATATGCAAGTAAGTTCAAACCAGTGGTTGAATATCACAGAAGTGCGGACCGGTGAGCAATAAAATTTTCATTTTAAATCTTAACTAATAGATTAAGCATATTATTACTATGCTTAATGTTCCATTTAAATGCATTTAACACAAAAAACCAAATTACAAAACTGAACCAATGACATGTTTACAACAAAGGTCTAATAGAACTCCCAACAATTCTTAAACATACTTTATCTAATATGATGAACTCTTAAACAATTATTAAATAATTCATGATATCAAATAAAGTATGTTTAAGAATTGTTGGGACTGGTCCTTTGGCATGTATTCAATAGAATAGAATTTTCAGCATATTATTATCATTCTATTTCTTTGTTGTAAACATGCCATTGGTTCAGTTTTGTATTTTTTTTTGTGTTAAATGAATTTAAAATAAAGGTCTAATTCTATAGATTATTGGTCAGACAAATCTTCATTGTCTTCTATTTGTCTTCTTTATATACTAGCATTTAAATGGAACATTAAGCATAGCAATAATATGCTTAATCTATTAGTAATTATCTACATTTAATCTGCCAATTACTAATAGTTTTGTACTACACTTGCAACGTATTATCAGTTTGAAGATAGTCCATGCCATGTGTGATGGTTAAGTAATGGGAAAGTTATGATGATTTAATTGTAGAACTACTGGTCCCTTGAAACGTCTAAAATTTTTTTCTCAAAAGATGCACTCTCATGAAATACGATGACTTTAGGTTATGCACAAAATGGATCTATCTTCTATCACTATGCTCTTATCCTATGTCAAAATGGGAGATTTATGACATGGTATAGATTTATGGGATCACTTGAGTGATCCAAGGATTTATGTAAGGGTCAAGGACCTATAGGTATATCTAAGTTTGTTATATGGCCATTGATGCCATTATTATCATGTAATTGTACTTCAAAGAGAAAAGTGTTATTTAGAACAACAGAGAGGGGGGGGGGGGGGTGAATCAGTTGTTCTTAGGTCTAGATGTATAAAACAAACTTTAAAACTCTTCAACAAATCAGATCTAATAACCAACAACTACCCGGTCATTATTGATTGCATAACAGAAACATATAACAGTGCAGTCCACTTATCAATAGCATCTAACTTGTAAAATACATAAATGTTCAAACCAAAACATTCAAACAAGTATCAACACCAGGATTTATAGTGGAAACCCAATTTGGGAAAAACCACTTTGTAACATGTTACTATTATGTTCACTCTTCTGAAGTGAGCGCGGTGAAAAGCCAACACTGTCAAAGGTTACACACACACTGTTAGGTGTGACCCGGTTAAAGGATTTAAACCACTCTGTTAAAAGTGCACCTTGTTATAGGACTTACATACACTCCATTAGAATGCAACCTTGTTCAAAGGATTTATACCTATGACTGCTAGGTCAACCTCTGTTAAAAGGATTTTGACTATTACAATGGTTAGAAAGTAGTAGTAGTATTGATTTGAAAAATATACAACTCACTTTGAAAATATCAGATCTAATTCCATACACATATGTTGGATTACTGACTGTGAACCTTTACCATCTCCATCACTGATCTACTCAGAACTCTCCTCAAGCAATCACAACACTTCTCCTTCAACCTTCTTTGCTTAGACAGTCAATAACATCAACAACACTTCCAGCATCCACTCTCTATCACAACCTCTAGCTTAGGTTTCCTTAATACTTCCTCCATTAGGTCAATACATCTTTTTCTGCTTAATCTCCTTCATAAATCTTAGGATTAGGTCAGATTCATTGAATCCATCTTACATTGTGTTCTTTGGCTATCCTTCTAGAAATATCTCAAATCTCTTAATAGATTTACAAAAAAACATTTTACAGTGCATTAAATTCTTTCATACAATCAATAAATAAAGTCAACACGTTTTACATAATCTAAGAATTCAACAATGTCGGCTGGAAATTTGAATTCTTCTTCAAATGCAAAATACTGATGCTCGGTCAATGCTATGTTCAACTTCTCGGTCTTCACTAGAAAGCTCGGTCACCTCATAAACTATTTCCTCGGCTAAACTATCTTCCTTATAAATTAACTGGTGTTCGGTCAACACTAAATTTACTCAGCATATGGTAGCTCAGTCGACACTAACAACACTCAGCTTACACTAGATTTCTTCACTTTTGCTTGGTTAAGCCTACCAGTTTAGTCTTCATTCTTACTTAGATAGACAATACATTGTCTTATCATTGTGCCACATAATCAAGTACTCATTGAAGTATCAAGATAACTCAATCTTTCCTCAGGTGCTATTGTTACCAACCTTGCCTTACCTCTTAGCAACAATCAAATAGATATAGTACTTTCTTAAATAGCAACAATATTACTAGTTAAGGTTTGACATCAATGACAATACAACAGTTGCTTCAATTGTAGTTTCCAACAAAAAGATGCCAAAAAGATGTAATATTGCATTTTTATGCAATTATGGCCTAAAGGGATAAATGAGGGTTTAGTAGAGGTTTAGGGAGTTTAGGGGATTATGATAGGAACCTAAAACCTTTTGAAAGGTTAAAGATGATGCAAGAAAGATTAAAGTGGTCAAAGTTGACAACTAGTTGTCAACTAGACAACAATGCAAATGAATAACTAACTGTGCAGGTTAAGAAGAAGTTGAAAATCAATTTGTAAGGGGATTTTGGTCGATTTTGTACGTGAGTTTTATGGGAGAGGAGTCTTAGAAGTTGTGGGGAGGTGTGTATGGTCGAAGAAGACAATGTAATGAACTACCAAGCAATAAACTTTTAATTCTTTACAAACAGTCACTACCAACCAATAAACTTTTAATTCTTTACAATACATCATTGCTTTGTCAAATAGTTGGCAAGCAATGATGTATTCAATATTTCTAAAGTGCTTCAAAAGGATTAAACTCACCAAGACTCTTCACCAATACACCCCCCATCCCACCATCCACACACATCCACTCATGTCAAGATCTTGTCCAAAATCATGTTGAAATATCCATTGATCTAAATCAAGATCCTTCCCTCTCACTTCCTTCGTTACATAATCACTTTTGGATTATATTCTAAAGTCCTTAAATCCAATAAAATGTAAGTCAATAACACCAAATATATCACTTATAATCACCAAGACTCTTCACAAGACTTCTAAGTGATATATTTGGTGTTATTGACTTACATTTGCTTGGATTCAAGGACTTTAGAATATACTCCAAAATTGATTATGTAATAAATGAAGTGAGAGGGAAGGATCTTGATTTAGGTCAATGGATATTTCAACATGATTTTGGACAAGATCTTGACATGAGTGGATGGGTGTGGATGGTGGGATGGGGGGTGTATTGGTCAATGTGATCTGCTCATGAAGACACAGTCTGGTGTTTATATTATTAAACTCTCTATTCAATGCAACATTGATAGGAAAATAATTCATTGATTGGGATTGGTATTATAAGTTTTGATCAGTCTTCCCATTTAGTACTCGGTTGATCTTGAATAGGTTCTCTACACTTCTTCCTCGACTCAAAAAAATTAGGATTAGTTTCATACAAATCTTTCATGTCATCAAAACCAAGAACTTCAATTCTCATCTCGGTCATCAAAGATCTTCTTCTACTTAATGCATCAGAAAATTGGTTAGTGAGTCCACTCTTATTTTTTATCACAAATGTATAACTATGTAGATATTCAACCCATTTCATATGTCTCTAATTTAATTTATTCTGACTACCCAAATATTGTAAAGCCTTATACAACACAAATTCACTTGGTATCAAATAGTGTCTCCATTTTTTTAGGGCTTGAACAATAGCATAGAACTCTTGATCATACACATAATATTTCCTTTTTGCATTATTCAATTTCTCACTAAAGAAAGCAACAGGTTTACCTTCTTGACTCAACACAACTCCTATTGCACTACCACTTGCATCACATTCAACTTGAAATACCTTATTAAAATCAGGTAAAGCCAACACATGTAATTCAACAAGCTTTTGCTTCAAAGTCTCAAAACTTTTATCAACTCCATGTGTCCACTTGAATTCTCTTTTATCTCCTCTCATAGTCTCAGTCATAGCATTACAAATTGAATTGAAATTTCTAATGAACTTTTGGTAAAAACTTACTAAACCATGAAATGATCTTACCTTGCTAGTGTTTTCAGGTGTAGGCCAATTCAAAATAGCTTCAACCTTTTCAGGATCCGTTCTCAAATCATCAGTTGAAATCACAAATCCCAAATACACAATCTCCTCTTTCATGAAGGAACACTTTTTTAGGTTAATCAAAAAAATTTCTTCTTTCAACTTCTACAATACTTGTTTAATGTGAAAAAAATGCTCTTCTATGGTCTTACTGAATATCATAATGTCATCTAGATATACAATCACAAATTTACCCAAAAATTTCTTCAAAACCTCATTCATCAATCTCATAAAAGTACTTGGTGCATTAGTTAAACCAAAAAGCATAACCAACCATTCATACAAACCTTCTCTTGTTTTAAAAGCAATCTTCCACTCGTCACCTTCTCTGATTCTAATATGATGATATCCACTTTTCAAATCAACTTTGGTAAAATACTTTGCTCCAGTCAAACTATCCATTATGTCATCCATTCTTGGTATAGGAAACCTATACTTCCCTGTTATCTTGTTGATTGCTCTAGAATTAGTACACATTCACCATTCTCCATTCTTCTTAGGTGCCAATACAATAGGTACTATACAAGGACTCAAAATTTCTTAGATTAAACCTTTCTGCAACAATTCTTGGATTTGTTGGTTCAATTCCTAATTCTCGGTAGGTGTTAACGGATGGGTTCCTTATTCGGTAAAATAGCTCCAGGGATCAGATCCATACAATGATCAATGCTTCTCTTTGGTGGAAAACCATCAAGTACATTATCAAAAATGATCTCTCTATACTCAGTGAGTGTCTTATCAATCTCTTCAGGGATATTATCCACTATTTTCTCACTCGATTTGTTAGGAATCACAAAAAAACACACATCATTCTTGTTTAAATCCTTAAAAAACTTTCTTCCTTCCATCAAACAAATTTTCATAGATGTACAAACACTACTAATAGGTTCTTCAATCAAAGGCAACAAGATATGCTTTCTCCCATCAGCCCAAATAGTATATTTATGCAATATTCCATCATACATAGCATGTCTATCATATTTCCAAGGTCTACCCAACAAAGTATGACAACAATCCATAGGCATGATATCACATAACACCTTATCATTGTACTTCCCAATTTTCAAATTCACACAACATTGTTCACTTAACAAGAGTGTATGCTCATTCTTGATCCATGAAATCTGATAGGGTTTCAGGTGGTTCAACCTTTCCAGCTGCAACTTTGTAACCATTTCCTTAGATGCCAAATTATTTGAGCTTCCACTATCAATGATTATCTTCCATACTTTATTAGAAACTTTGCATCTAGTCTTGAACAAACTTTTCCTTATTGGATCTTCCTTATTACTTTCACTCCATAGTGCTCTCCTGACCATCAAGTTCTTTTCTTTCTCTGGTTCATTTGGTGAGTCTTAATTCTTGCACCAAAGCATTTCTACTACTACTAACCTTCTTACTTGCATGTGTACACTCAAATGACCTATTTCCTTCTTCACCACAATTGTAACAAGTTCCTCGGAATCCACCCCTTCTATAACCATCTTGGTAGTTACTGTCTCTTCCTGTAGCAGAACTTTCACCTTTCCACTCGGTCTTGCCTTTATCCAAATTTGTCTTGTCCTGATCAGATCTATTGTTTTCACCATAAGATCTACCTCTTCTTCTAGGGAATATACCACCTCTTCCTCTTTGTCTTTTCTCATGTCATTTTTTCAATTTCTCCTTAGCTTTCAAGGAAAACTGATAAGCTTCCTCAATGTTTTCTAACTTAACCAAATTGATTTCCTCTTAGATTGAAACTCTTAACCCATTCAAGTACCTAGAAATTCTTTCCACTTCATCCTCATCATGTCCAAATCTAATATCTAATCTATAGAATTCCTCAGTATAGTCTTTTACCAAGCTATCTTTCTATCTCAAACTTTGCATTCGCCTAACTAGGTTAATCTGATAATCACATGGTAAGAACTTTCCTTTCAACTTATTTACCATCTTATTCTATACCTTGATTTTGTCTTTGCCTTTCAATTTTCTATCCAAATTTAGATGCTCCCACCATAAGGATGCATGAATCTTCAACTTTGTGCTTGCAATCTTCACCTTCTTTTCCTCAGGGACATTTTCATCCTCAAAATACTTCTCCATCTCAGTGATCCAATCTATCAATTCATCTGAATCTAACTTTCCACTGTACTCGGGAGGATTGAAATGTTGCATAGATTTCATATTTTTCAATGCCTTCAAAAATATTTCCTCACCCTAATCCATCATAGGTGCAGGTTCTACTTCATCTTGTTCCTCTTCAATTTCTTCATCACTAACATCTTCAAGATGTCTTCCTCAATGATGGGCTGTCTCAACAACTTCTAACCTAGCAGCAATTTGTCTTAACAATTTTGTCAATCCTAGATCTGCATCTCGCCTCCCATGAACCATCTTGAAAACCCTCTACAATTGTAGGTCAGATCACGATCTGCTACCCCACAACAAATATCAACTAGGGCTTAACAAGACGGAACCCTCAACCTAGATTCACAAATCTAGATCCAAATCTTAACTTCTCTCTGATACCACTTAACACAAGGTAGGGCAGGATGAAGGGCCAAAGACACACCTTAATCAAAATCCCTTGTAGAGATAACACACATAGAAGTAAATACACAAAAGAGAGAGAGAGAGAGAGAGAGAGAGAGAGAGAGAGAGAGAGAGAGAGAGAGAGAGAGAGAGAGAATATAAAACAAATCATGTATTATTCATCAAATAACCTCATACATGTCAGGTTATAAGGCCTTCCCGATTACGACCAATTACATTCAGATTCAATTATAACAGTCCTCCAACATGCAAGGATTCATCCTTCAGAGAGTATCTTTTGTCTTCTAGACTTGACCTCCTACTAATGATCTAATACTGATGACTTCTTTTAAAACCATGAATAAAAACTACTTTATACAAGAGGCTACCAAAACATGTCGGGCATCAGATCCATGATTGGAGAAAGAAATGACCAAATCTAGGTCCACATGCTTCCCAATGATCGATACCAACATTAACTTTGCGACAAAAATTTAATGCATAAGTTGGCCTCAACATGAAATCAAAATAAACCACTCGGTAAGAAAGGTTACTGAGCACTAGGAAATAACTCAGCAAATCAACCAAACAACTTGGTCAAAGAAGGAATCGAGCAACTACCGAGCCAACTCGGTCAAAGAAGGAACCAAGCAACTACCGAGAAAACTAAACAACTCAAATTTTTTTTTGTTGACACAGTATTTATAAGAACCCGAGATGCTCTTGCATCATAGAATATGCCCGAGTTAGAGATTAGGAGGCTCAGTGGGGAGCTCGGCTGGTTTATGAGACTACACTACATGAGATATCCCAGATGGTTCTTATTGCCCAGGATTATTTACTAGAGGTTTTTGATGGCAGTATCACAGAGGTTTTACATTCCCATTACATACAACATATTTTTTCTCACTTCACTACTCCTGGCAAGATTTCTCCTCACATCAAGGATGTATTAGATTATGACCCTGGAGAGGATGTTCCAGGTTGAGGTCATGTCGATAGAGGGAGAGATAGGAGTAGAGGCAGAGGAAGAGATGCAGATGAAGGTGGAGATGGTGGAGGTGAAAATGGTGGTGGTGGAGATGGAGAGGGTGGGGTGATGGTGGAGGAGGTGGGGTGGATATGGGGATAGACAATAGGCACTTGGAGGAGATGGTGACCATCAGGGTCGTCATAGGAGACTCTGTATAGTACCTCCACGCAGGGATGTTGGTCCACTTTTTCCATGATCACAAAAGTAACAACAACAGTAGAGGGATCCTATGGAGAGAAGTGGTAGTGGAGGTGGATGACCACCTCGAGGTCCTCCTGTAGGAGAAGATAGAGATATTTTATCTAACTGTGAGCAGGATAGAGCAGCCTTGAGGATAGAGGTTGCCACATTATGGGATCACCTTGCAGAGAGAGACACCTAGTTGACAAATGTTAGAGCTGATAGGGACCAACAACTATCTATTTTGAGATTGGATCGAGATAGGTATGCTCATACTACCATGCATTAGGGACAGAGGGCTACCTATTATTTTACTTTATATTGTTCATTTGTTTCAGTAGTGCAAAGAGCTCCTTTGTATCCTACTATAGCGCAGTAGTCTAAGGGTGCTATGCCACCTCCTATTCCTGGCAGAGTTGATGTTCTTCCTCCTGATCCTCCTCAAGAGGATGAGGGTGAGAGCCAGACATGATTTATTCCATGTATTCTTTATTGTATCATTTTGACATATGTACCTCCTTGATATACATTTTGATGTACTCTACACCATTTTTTATCGATATATACTTTGATGTATTTTGGACTTTGATATTCATATTGATGCTTTGATTCCTTGATACCATGTTGATACTAGTGTTATTTTATTTGTGCACATGTTTCATGATCTTTGATATGCTTATCTACTTTGGATATTGATCTCATCTTTGTTCATCCTTGGTCATGTAGTTAGATAGATCTGATATATTGACTTCATTGTATCATGTCACTGATATATGCAGATATTTTTGTACTTTTATGCTTTATGGATGCATGGATCTAGATGCATGTCACTCCTTTATAATGATGATGCATACTTTCATATTATGCATGCATGTATATGAGATGTAATGTGATGCGATGTATGAACATTTATTTATTTATTTATTTATGAATGATCATGGATGCATTATGCAGGTGTATTTATGATACTGACATGATTATGCAGATGTGTGGATATTAGTGATGAATGTTTAGTCACTTGATTTGATCTTTATGATGATTATATGATGTACTTGGTCAAACTTTGTAAATGTTTATGTTTTTAGAATTTTTTACTCATATTGATGTTTAGTTAATCACATTTATACTGCCATATAGATGCAACCTAAAATGAATTTAACAATATTAAAATGAATGCGGTTTAAAATGAACTTCAATGCAACTATAACATGAAATGCATCTAAAATTAACCTAATGCAAATTATTATGAAAATGAAACTAAAATGAACCTTAATGCAATTAAAATGAAATGCACCTAGATTAAGACCCCTAGGATAGTCATTGTTTATTCAAGATGAGTCTTTTATCATCATAGAGTGTTTGTAGTTGGGACCTCATAGGTTAGTACAAAATATTTCACTGATAGATTTGACAATCATGAAAATATGAATACTTCCCTTTTAAACTTCACGTCGAAAGTGATCCTAAACATTAAAGCGTATAGGCTAGAATATTTTGTCAATTACTTCTATTAATATAAAAAAAAATTGTTCTTGTGCAACATTTATGTATATATATACCTGCCATGACCTTTTATTTATTCATATCCTTGGGTATAGTCTTGTTTTTATGCACATTACTAGGAATTTTTTTTATTTTCATTTTTCATATTAAATAGACAAGGAAACAAATCAAACTTCACTAGATCTTTCATAGGAAATAGGTCGAGGTATACATGGCATTCCAATCATGGTGGAGGACACCCATTCCATATAATCACCTTAGATCATATGATTTATTACCACAAGCAGAAGAAAAAGAAAACGTTATGCCCCTAGTCCTTGTTTCTCTAGTCATTTTTTTAGACATCGTCGAGTCACTCAGCGAACACAACAATCACAAATTGATAATAAATCATAGAAAACTAAGAAAAATTCATGATTCCTTCATTTAAGTTTCTCTAGTTCAAAGACATCATTGAGATAGGTCTAGGAATACATGATCCATCATTCATTTAAAAAATAATTCAATTGTTATTCTGTAGTGTTAAGAAACACATTTGTTTAGTTTTCCCACACTTTGTAGAAAATATTATCAATCATAGATATTTCTTTCATTACCGTTCATGTTTAATATTGTAAATGTATCACCTGTTTAGTGTTAGTGTTTAGAAACACTCTTATCTCCATTACTTAATGTTTAGGAACACTTTTTAGGTCCAATTATTAAGAAATACTATTGTTGTTTTAGGTTGGTGGCATTAAGAAATATCTTTGGTTGTGTAGTTTATTGTCAATTGTGGACTATGGATGACCAACACTACCCTAGCATAGAGTCCAGATAGAAACTAGGTGACCTTGCAACATGCATGAATATGACCATTGCCCCCTAGATGAGATGATTTTCTTAAGACTTTGATATAGATAGATTCCATTCTTAGGAAAACAGGATTTTTCTGATAACATGGCTCAAGATTTGATTTGTCACAAACGTGACTGGAAGATATATACAAACTGAACTTCTAGATTAGCCAAGCATTCAAGTGTTGTCTTGATAGATAGAGCATTAATTAAAAGTAGCGCTCATTTACCAAGGTTTCACCACTTGGACAAACTTTTCTATTTTTTCTATTATGGCACTTGTTTGCCAGGTTTTCACAAAGACACTTTTTCTCTTTTTCAATTTTTTTTTGTACTTTTTTTTTTAACTCGCCAAGGTGCCTATTTGCCAAGTTTTCACCAAGATGGTTTTTTTTTTAGGACTTTTTCCATTATTTTTTATTTTTTTCAAGATCAATATTTTCTATTTTTTTGACTTTCTTTAGGAACTCTTTTCACTTTTTTTGCATTTCTTTAGGAACACTTTTCATTTTAAAAAAAATTTCTTCAGGAACTCCTTTCACTTTTTTTGTATTTCTTCAAGAACTCTTTTCACTATACATGTGCTACCTCAAGAGTGTCAAGGTAAAACCGTTTCAGGTGGAGAGATTTTATTGGATCCAGTAGGACATCTCCCTTAGGTGTAGCCAATTGATAAGATCCTAATCCAAATGAAGCTGTGATAACAAAGGGACACAGTCAGTTGGGTTCAAAATTTCTATTTTTCTCTTGGTGTTGTTGATTCTTTGGATTTTGTCTTAAGACTAGGTCTCCTACCTAAAATGTTCTTGGCTTTACCTTCTTGTGTAATCTCTTGAAATCCTCTATTGATAGACTTTGAGATGATCAAACACATGTTGTCTGTGATCATCTAATAGTTCTAGTTCTTTTAATCGATATATTTTGTAGTCCTCATCAGTGACTATATTTTTCAATGATACCCTCAGTGATGGAATCTCTACTTCAATTGGCAGTACCGCTTCAGACCCATATACCAATGCAAAAGGAGTTACTCCAGTTGGTGTTCTGATGCTGGTGCAATATGCCCACAATGCTGGATTTATCTAAAAATGTCAGTCTCTTACTGATTTGCTCACTATTCTATGCAAGATCTTCAAGATTGTTTTGTTTGATGCTTCAACCTATCCATTACCTTGAGGGTAATAGATCAAGGACCAATGCTAAGTGATTTTGAATTGTAGACACAGGTCATCCATGTCTTTGTTTTTTATTTGACCCCCACTGTTAGTCAAAATTGATGAGGGTATCCCAAACCTACAAATGATTTAGTTTAAGATGAACATTGAGATTTTCTTTCCTATAGCATTGGCTAGTGTTACAACTTCTACCCATTTTGTAAAGTACTCAGTTGTCGTAATGATATACTTATGCCCATTAGATGAATTTTGGTAAATTTGTCCTACTAAATCAAAATCCCATTTTTGAAATGGACAATGTGTAATGAATGGAATTAACTCCCTAGCTAGAGCATGTAGCAGGTTGTCATGGACTTGGCATTTCTTGCATGTTTTAGCATATTGGATGGCATCTTTTTCTATTGTAGGCTAGTAGTATCCCACTCTTAAGAGTTTCTTAGCTAATGAAAAGCCATTCAAGAGAGACCCCCACACACACCTTCATGTACTTCCTTTAATGCAAAAGGGAAGGTTTATACAAGGTTTATAAAAGGGAAGGTTTATACAAGGTTTATACAAGAGAGACCCCCACACACACCTTCATTTTCTAAACATCTAAGTAGTGTACCATCTAGAGCACGTCTATACAAGTCATTAGCAATGATTAAATAATGCGACGATGCTCTTATGAGGTATCTTTTTTTATTTCTCAAATAATTTTAAGGGAAGGTTTTGTCTTTAAGATAGGAATAGATATGAGCATATCTAAATAGGACTTGGGTTTCAATGGCACATATAATTTGGGAATTAGGTGAGTCAGGATGGAAAAGGAATTTCTTCCACCAGGAAGTCATAGAAAAACTAATGCTCTTCTAGTTGTAACATGGATGCTAAGGTATCCATCACATTTTCAGCTCTATTCTCTAATCTTGAGATTTGTTCAAATGTGATATAGACAAAATAATTCTTTAGGTCATCCACCATTCTCTTATATGACATTAGCTTATCATCCTTTGTTTGGTAGTCATTATTGACCTGATTAATAATAAGTTGTGAGTCTCCATGGATATGTAACTCAATGATCTTCCATTCTATTGCTAGATTTAATCCATTCACTAGGGCTTCATATTCCGCCATGTTATTTGTGCATGAAAATATCATTTTGTATGCCTTTGGTATCTTATATCCTCGTGGAATAATTAAAAAAAATCCATCTCCCAACCCTTGTTGTGTGAAGGAGCCATCAAAATACATCTTTCGTGGATGTTATGTTAGGTGCATGATTTCTTCACCAAGGAACTCTACATGCAATGGTTTATCATCTGTCAATGGTGCTTCAACAAGTTGATTAGCTATCACTTGTCCCTTGATAGCTTTTTTGTCAACATACTCGATATCAAAATCACTTAATACTAAGATCCATTATGCTAGTCTTCCTGTCAGTGTTGCCTTATTCAATAGATACTTAAGTGGATGTATCTTAGAAAATAGCTTCACCTTGTGTGCTAACATGTAGTCTCTTATCTTCTAAGATGTGAATACCACTGCTAGGCATGCCTTTTTAATCATTGAGTAATTCAACTCGTAGGAGACTAGAGTTTTGTTGATATAATATATGGCCCTTTCTTTCTTGGTTTCATCCTCTTGTGATAGAAACACTCCTAATGATGTGTTTGTTGCTGATATGTATAGTAGAAGAAATTTTCCATGTATTGGAGCCATCAATATTGGAGGATTCGCCAAATATCCCTTGACTTGTGCAAAGTTATTCTTACATTGTTCATCTCATGTGAATGTAACTCCTTTGAGCATCATCTTCGTGAAGGGTTGATCTTTATCTGCTAACTAGGATATGAATCTCCTTATGGATTGCAACTTACCTTGAAGTGTTCTCATCTGATTGATATTTCTAGGTGGTTGCATTTCAAGGATTTATTTTACCTTTGCTGGATCAACTTTAATTCCTTTCATTGAAACTATGAATCCTAGCAACTTTCCCGATGATACTCCAAATGCACATTTCTTAGGGTTTAGCCTTAGTTGAAATTGCTCCATTCTGTCAAAGATTCTTCTCAGGACCTCTATATGGGTTGTTCTTACTTTTGACTTTGCTAATGTGTCATCAACATAATCCTCCATATTTATGTGCATCATATCATGGAATATTGTCATCATCGCCCTTTGGTATGTTGTGCTGACATTCTTGAGACCAAATGGCATTACATTCCAGCAATATGTTCCCCATGCACATGTAAATGCAATCTTCTCTTGGTCTTTAGGGGTGGTCTTGATTTGGTTGTATCCTAAGAACCCATCCATTAAGGAATACATCCCATATCCTACAGTGAGATCCATGATCATATCTATGTTAGGGAGCGGAAAATAATCCTTCGGACAAGCTTTGTTTAAGTCTCTAAAATTTGTGCAAATACTTATTGATTTATCCACTTTGGAGACATGAACTATATTTGATATCCAATATGTGTAGTCAATAGCTATTATGAATCCAACTTTTAATAATTTCTCTAGCTTAGCTTTGACTAACAATGCTACATGTGGATTCATTTTTCTCAATTTTTGTTTGGAGGGCTTTACTTCATGAGAAATAGATATATGATGCATTATTAGGTTTGTATGTAGTCTGGGCATGTCTGAATAAGACCAAGAAAAGTTGATCTTCTTTTCCTTGAAGAAATTGGTGAATTGTAACTTTTCTTCTTCTGACAGAGGTTGAGAATTTTGAATCATTTGTGGAGCTTCTGATGTTCCAAGATTAATAATTAACATTGAAGATCTTTCTTGAAAATGATCTAGAAGAATATCAAGGTTCTCATCCTTTGGCACCTCTAAGAGGTTTTCACCATTAGATGTCTTTTTTCTTTTACTATTTTTGAATCTGACATTGCCATGATGTGGTTTTCACCATTAGATTTATTATTATTTTTATTTTTCATTTTTAGATTGAGAAACTTGATATCCCCCTCAATCATGTTTACACTCCATGCATTGGTGGAAGAGGTAAAGGGTTCACAAGCATTTAGATAAAAAGCTAGAGTATAGTCATTATCAAAGGAAACTAGGCTTGGCAATATGGGTTCATTCCAGTCTATAAGATCGAGATGCATCAAGGGAAAAGATTCATAGGGTTCGAGAGACAACACTGCATTATTATCAATGTTATTAACTTGCAAGACAGTTTATGTCAAGATTTCTTTGAAATATTTGTTAATATTATTAAAGTCATTATCATTATTATTGGAGTTCACGTTAGTATTATGTGAATCTAACCCTAGTGACCTAGCATTAGAACTTTCTCCTTCTTCAATTTGGACTCTAGGAGTGTATTTGTGCACCACATCTACCTCTATGTCCATTGTGGCATCAGAGAGTATGTCCCATTAATACTCATGTGAACCAACTTGACTATCATTTGAGACTCCCAAGAAGTGGGCAATAGTCATTGGTACTTCCTCTTCCATCAACATTTTTCTCTTCTTCTTGATCTCTCTTTATTGCAAAGATGTTTATAAGGATGTTATGTCTTTTTGTTCTTCAATGTTCTTCAAAATGAGGCATGTCAAGAATATGAGTGATAGTATTCAACTACCCCCAGTTAGGTATGCCTTTGTTGTCATTCTTCTTCAGGTTCCTCTTCTTGCTCTTCTTTTGACTCTTATTCAGGTCCAAGATTGGTGCTAAGCTCTGACAGCAGATCTCCTTGTAAGAGTAGTAACCTTTCATAGGAAATAGGTTGTCATTATATTTCTTCATCATCATTTGAATCACCCGATCTATCAAATACTGGACCATCTTCAGCTATGGGATGAGATGTCATTTCTTTAAAACCTACTCCAATTTTGTCTCTAGGCTTTCTAAAGTCCATGTGCATTGGTTTTATGTCTTTTCTTTTTTTGACTCAAAGGTCATTTGCATTTATAGCCCATTTGTTTCATGATGTCATAACATGTTCCATATTTATTCGGGGCTGTCTCCACATGTTTGACATCCCCATCATGTTCAACTTCTTTGTATATCCATTGTGAAACAACTTTTTCTTCATTTTCTTCTTCGAGTGACACCTTTTCTTTTACCATCCATGTTTCTTCATGGATTGTCAAAGTATTACCGTTGGAAGGTGTCAATGTGGATGAAGGTCTCCCTTGAGATCTAGGAGATATGAGTAAATCCATCAAGGACATCAAGGAATCTATTTTGTATTCTCCCATTCCTATTTCTTGAATATTAACTTTCTTTGTAAAACTTCGTAGGACCATTTCTTTAAAAGTTTCTAGTTTGTTAGCAACTTCTTTGTTATGTGGAATCACAC
Organism: Chamaecyparis obtusa; assembly: GCA_027943335.1. Lineage (NCBI taxonomy): Eukaryota > Viridiplantae > Streptophyta > Pinopsida > Cupressales > Cupressaceae > Chamaecyparis > Chamaecyparis obtusa. Next base: position 927,523 of record BSBK01002438.1, on the reverse strand, counting down.
TAACCATTTTCTTAAGACTGTTGCAAGGATAGGTTGTATCAGATGGAATGGTTACCTCTACTCCATTGTGGGGAAATTTTATGCATTAATGATAGGTAGAAGGTACCACCCGCATTATATGGATCCATGGCCTTCCAAGAAGAATATTGTAGGCAATTGGTAAGTCTAGAACTTGACATATTACATCTTTTTACACTGGTCCCACTCTAATGGATAAAATAACTAATCCTTTAGAGGATATTTCTTCTTTGTCATAGGCTTTGATGGTTATCTTTCTCCTTGGATCAATTTCATGCTCAGAGAACCCCAGTTGTTTTACCAAATTGTATTTACATATATTCAAACCAGCACCTCCATCTATCAAGACACGCTTGACTTGATGTTTATGGATCAATACTTCTAGATGCAGGGGTTGATTATGTAGATGGTTCAAGGACTTATCATCTTCCTTGGAGAAAGACAAGTAGTGTGAAGAATTTAAATGACCAACCATAGTTTGGAATCTGTCTACATCCAAATCCTTAGGTACATTAGTAGTAAGAAGGGATTGATTAATGATCTCTCGATGGACCAGAGAGATTTTTAATAGCTCCAAAATGGAAATTTGAGCTGGTGTACATTGCAACTGATCTACTAGATTAAACTTTGAAGGTAATGCCAGTTGTTTAGGAACTATTGTTATAGCAGGTGGGTTTGATGTAGAAGCTCCTTTAAGGATGAGCTTAGCTTGACTCCTTGTCACAACATTGGAAGATTCTATCTTGTCTTGTAATCCTTTAAGAGTAATCACATTGATGGATTGTTTTCAAGGTTCCACCATATGAATCACATTGTCATTATTAGTGTAGGTGTAATTGATTTTATTTCTTTTAGAAGATTCACCTTTTTCATAATTAGGTAGTGGAGTTTGAAATGCTTTGTGATCATTATTAGTATGGTGACCATCCACTTTAACCTTTCCTTCTTTGATTAGTTCCTGAATGACATGTCTTAGTTTCATGTAGTTATTTATTTTATGTCTGTTATTGCGATGAAAATCACAATAATTGTAATAATTTTATTGTCTAAAAGTGACTTCAAGGCCACCTCTAATGTGTCTCCCAAAGGTGTAAATATTCTCTTAGGTCTTGATAACCAAGGCTCATTCTGATTATTGGATTTATTAAAAATTTTAGGAGCTGTTGGTCGTGTCACCGTCATATTCAATCTTTTACTAGCTTGTAGACTTGTAGAAAGATTAAACACCTCTGGCTTTGGTCTTGTATTAGGAGTATCCACAACTCTATCATTAACCACATTCTTGTTTTTATTCCCATATTTGTACTTATCCTTATTGCTATTATAATAGTACTTGTCTTTATTCTCCTTGTAGATAGTGATTTCTCCGCTAGTACATTTGACCCACTTTTTAGACCAACATTTCCGACCAAGCTATAAAATGATTTTCCATGGTCAATTTATAAAAGAAAATTTTGATTTTTTTTACTTCTATTCCCGTGTTGGTCGGAATTATGACCCTGATGAGTGGTCATAATCCTGACCAACACGGGAATATAAGTAAAAAAAAGTCAAATTTTATACATATATCCCGCCTACTGGCACATTTCATTTTATTTCATTTTGGCATAGTCCATGAGAAAAGGAGTGCTGAAGGAGGTAGTATAAGGTGGAAATTTGCACTACATCAACACCACGTGCGTATATACAAGTAAGTTCGAACCAGTGGTTGAAGGTGGGATGTTGCACTACATTGACACTGTGCGAGTATATGCAAGTAAGTTCAAACTAGTGGTTGAATATCACAGAAGTGTGAACCAATGAGCAATAAAATATTCATTTTCTACTATTTCATTGCTTGGTTTAGTGTGTTAATGAGTTAGCAAGTTTTACTTGTGCTTATTCTTTGAAAATCTACTTTGCTTTGAAAATCTGTACGCTTGGTGTAAATTCTAGTTGTGAATTTATCCGACTGTAACAGTCTTAAGTTTTTTTTAATATATGGAAATCCCATGAACTCTAAGGGCCCAATTCATCCAACAACTTGATCCTACATGGTTTTTGTTTGCTACTACAGTCGATTTTCAACTTGTCTGGTTGAATACATACGAAATATTCAACCTAGGGCATCGTTGTTCAAAAAGAAAACTAACCTTCCCAACTTTGAGCTTTTGAACTCTTATAAAGCATTTCCTTAACTCACCTTTCACATAGTGGCATTGAATCCCAATGGTGAAAATGTGAGTTAGGGCCACATCTTCCAAAAAAGATTGTTTTCACACCAAGCACTGTATAGGAACAGTAAATAAAAGGATTGAAATTATTTGATTTTAAGACTTCAAAACAATATAATTAGTACATGGAATGATCAAAACAATATAACATGGGGCATCATTGTTCAAAAAGAAAAATAACCTTCCCAACTCTGAGCTTTTGAACTCTTATAAAGAATTTCCTTAGCTCACCTTTCACACAGTGGCATTGAATCCCAATGGTGAAAATGTGAGTTAGGGCCACATCTTCCAACAAAGATTGTTTGCACGCCAAGCACTATAAAGGAATAGTCAATAAAAGGATTGAAATTATTTGATTTTAAGACTTCACAAAAATATAATCAGTACATGGAATGATCAAAACTTGTCATACCAATCAATGAATTCTTTTCCTATCAATGTTGCATTGAATAGAGAGTTTAATAATATAAACACCAGATTGTGTCTTCACAAGAAGAAAAGTGTCTATTTTTAAAGAATTAAAAGTTTATTGTTTGGTAGTTCATTACATGGTCTTCTTCGACCATACACACCTACACACAAGAAGGACTAAAACCAAACCATAGGATGGTCTAGGGATTTAGAAGACATCCTTTATTACAAAGAAAAACAAAATATAGAACTCAAGTCCCAAAGAAAAACTGAATGGCCTAGGTGCCCTGCACCAATACACCCCCCATGTAAGTCAATATTCTAAAGTCCTTGAATCCAAGCAAATGTAAGTCAATAACACCAAATATATCACTTAGAAGTCTTGTGAAGAGTCTTGGTGAGTTTAAGCCTTTTGAAGCACTTTAAAAATATTGAATACATCATTGCTTGCCAACTGTTTGACAAAGCCTAGGAAATCATTGGTTCTTCAAGACAAAGATTGTTTGCACGCCAAGCACTATACAGGAATAGTCAATAAAAGGACTGAAATTCTTTGATTTTAAGACTTCAAAACAATATAATTAGTACATGGAATTTCATTCAAGAAGGTATGTTGTTTAAAGGTATTCAATTGTGTATATCGAGAGGATCAATGAGAACTAATTTGATAAAGGAGAAACATAGTAGTGGTTTGGATGGACATTTTAGCATTGACAAGACAATGAATTTTCTAAAGGAGAAATATTTTTGGCCACAGTTGTATAAGGATGTTCAGAAATTTGTGAAAAGTTGTGGAATTTGTCAAGTTGCAAAGGGAGTAAGTCAGAATATTGGATTGTACATACCGATTTCTGTTCTTGAGAAACCTTGGATTGATATCAGTATGGATTTTGTTCTTGGCTAACTGAAGAAAGGGAGAGGTAATGATTCCATATTTGTTGTTGTAGATAGATTTTTTAAGATGGCACATTTTATACCATGTAGAAAGACATCAGATGTAGTACATATAGTAGATCTTTTCTTTAAGGAAATTGTCAGATTACATGGATTACCAAGGAGTATCATCTCTGACTGAGACAGTAGATTTTTTGGATACGTTTGGAAGAATCTTTGGAAAAAGTTGGGTATCGAGTTGAGGTATAGTTCTACATTTAACCCACAAAATGATGGAAAAATAGAGGTTGTGAATAAACTTTGGGTAATCTTTTGAGATGTTTAGTTAGAGATAAACTCAGTAATTGGAATTCTATGTTGGCACAAGAAGAGTTTGCATACTATAATTCAGTGAATAGGAGTACTCGAAAAACACCTTTTGAGATTGTTAATGGCATACAACCAAGAGGTATATCAAATTTGAAGGATATTGCTGGTGAAGAAAAGAGAAGTGTTGAATGAGTAAAGTTTGTTGAGTTCATCAATACATTTCATGAGGAAGTGAAACATAAATTGGAGAGTAGTGATGAGGCATATTAATGCCATATTTTAAGATACCCTAGGATGATTTCTGCTAGACCTTTTTCCTTATTTTGATACATTTACTTTAAGAATTATATGTTTTTCTATTATCATATGGCATGCTACCATCAGAGTTATAACTTGGTTCAAACGTACTTAAATATGCTATGCTTGGATGAATTACTATATTTCTTGTTTTGAAAGATATGGTTGTGTTTTAAATGAGTAGAGTAGTGTTTTTAATATGAATGATCATGTGTGTTCTAATATTTATTATCATAAATGTCTTATCCTAACCCTTGAAGGTGTAGTGCATTGAAATAGAAAATGTTGTTTTGACCAGGTATAGCGCATTCATTCATGGAGTGTTCAACCCGATCTTCCTACAACTTCCAGCGGAGAAGCATTCAATGCAATGCCAGTTGAAGGTTTCCAAACAACAAGGTGGTAGTTCTAGTGAAGTGCAAGGTAGTGTGATAAATTTCCTGAGAAGATCTAGGTGCGAGTGGGAAGTTAGATTTTCTGTCACGACAACTCTTTCCTTCATTCTAGATTTAATCTATTTCAGCCTTAAAAGCTTTCATTCTTTTTAGTCAGTAGTGTTGTAATAAAGATCCACCTATTTCTATGGCATGGTTAGGAAAGTAGTTAGAAGTTTTCCATTAAATAAAGCCTCACTCCTGTGTGAGAAAGAAGGGCATTATCAAGTTTACTATCAATACAGTTTTCATTTACTTTTCCTATTTTATGAATCCATGTACTGGATCATTCAATCAATAAATGGATGAAGTGTTGAGATTTAACTGAGCATACTTGTGATTTAGGATACTCATCCAAGGGGGGCCACTTGGTGAGAAATCCACAGTTAGAATCATTTCCTGCATTTTTTCTATTTTAGTGCCAAGTGTTGAACTATTCCTGCAGCCAAAGCCACAAACTAGCTGACACCTCTTGCAGCCAAAGAAGTGGAACAATAGAAGTACTATGGCATAGTTCGTAAGAAGCTTCATATTTTGTTAGCAATAATCTTTCTATAATTTCTATTCCATAACTTACTATTCTGCAACTTTAGCTTAAGCATTATTCTAGCATTAATTCCTTGCAATCATAGAATAGTTTCTCTTCAGAATTTCTTTCCTATAGCAAAGATAAAATGTATGGCTGAGTGATACCTGGTGCATATACTTTTCTGGCCCATTTCAAGTAATACGTCCCTAGTTTGACATACTAAATGAGATTTTATGAAGAGGATAAACTACTCGGTTGGATGTCCAATCCCTGAGTTTGGAATTACACCTAGTTTCTGAGCCTTTATAAGAAGCGATCATTTTTTGCATCATTTCCGAGGATAGTGCCAAACCAAGTCCTCACTAAGCCATTCTTAGAATTTTTTTTATTTCCAGCTTTAAGTAGAATACATTTTCCTTGGAGGAACTCTACAAATTGCATCACTCCCTACTACCTGTATGCATAATCAAAGAAGAGATGCTAGAGGAAGGTACTTTCCAAATCAACCCAATCATCTCTTTGAAGAGGAAAGTTCATTTGTTGATGGTACCATTGACCTCCCTGAAACTACATCTTCCTCCTCATCCTTTGAAGAAGAACAATTTGTTTCTCTTGAAGAGCAACCTGAAATTAACGTATTTGTAGAAGTCTTGTCTCATCTAAGAACTCAATTTCTTGAGAATCCTATCAGACAAGAAAACTCCTTACAACTGGTTATCTACCAACCTCCTCATCATCCACCAACTCCATGACCTATAAATCCTCTAGAGATGGAAAATCCCACCACTTTTCCATTTCCTAAATATACCTTCTTCTGCCTTGCCAAAATTCTACGGTCTAGTAACAAAAAGTCCAGATACCTTTTTCTTTGAGTTTGATATCCTATGTAGAAGTTATGACCACACCACCAATGCTCACAACTCAAACTATTTCTAGTGACCCTTAAGGAGTCTTCTTTGCATTGGTTTATGGGCCTAGGATGGGATCTTGTCCATGATTGGGCAGAAATGCAGACTGCATTCTTGCTCAAGTATAAGGAGTATTATTGGGGAATCGATATACGAAGGGAAGATATTTTTATAATGACTCAAAAAGAGGATGAGACACTTGAAGACTATGTCTGATGTTTCATGTTTAGCCTACAAAGGAATACAAAGCATGCACTTAATGAAGAATCTTGAAAGCTTTTTTCCTGAGAGGTATACAAGATGGATGCACTAAAGCATTAGACTTGATGGAAGGAAGAGATATAACCCAATCTACCTGGGATGATATAAAAAAGATATGCCTCAAGTACTCTAGAGCTACTGATAAGAGAGGAAGGGGATACAGAGCCATAATAGGAAAGACAAATGGTATAGGTGCTTCTAGATCAGAGATAATGCATCTCTTATCCAACTTTAAGTAGGATATCATCAACAATATGGCCACACAACTACATACCTTGCAGGAAAAGAAGAAGCATGAGGAAGCAGAGGCCATGTTGGTTGAATTTTGCCTACACTGTCGATAGAAGAAGAGAGATTGCCGGTGTAAACTGGTTGCTAATATGGAAACTACTTAGATGCCAACTAACTACAAGCCAGTTGAACCAACAGATGAGCAACTATTCTTCATTACTCAGAGACAACCATGGGTGAAAAGACAAGGTATGCCTTAGGACCCACTTACATTTAGTAATCCATTTTATAACAATCAATGGCAACCTTCTATGAATTATCAAAATCCTCACTGGAATAACTATCAAAATCAGTGGCAAAATTACCCTAGTCCACAGTGGCAGAACCCTCAGGGGAATTGGCAACAACCTCAAGGGGCATGGAAACCACCACAGGGTAATTGGCAATAGAACCCTCAGTGGCGAGGAGGCCAGCAATGGACAAATCAACCTCAAGGATATCTAAATCCACCTCTTCAACCACCATAGCATCAAGCACTCTTGCCACCACCAACAATCAATAATCAACCTACACAATTTATTACACAACTATAGCCAAACCCAAACAACACGCCTCCCACACCTCAACAAAGTATGTATGCTACTGAAAAAATGCAGTATCCCATACAGTATCCTACCTATGCAATCACACTTGATGATATACACCTTCGGTCTAGGACTACTATCCCTGCTCCTGAGCATCCAATCATAACTAAAGTACCCTAGGAGGAACCTACCCAAATAGAAAGAACTTTTCCCCTGTCAGTAACACAACCTATAAATGATAAAAGCCACCTTGTAGGACCACTTTTTCCACAAAGGTTGTTACACAACAATCCTAAGCCTATTGAAGAGACATAATTTAACATTCTTGATTAGTTAAAGAACATCAATGTCCAAATACCTTTAGTTCAAGCAATTAAGGATGTTCCTACATATGGAAAAACCATAAAAGAAGACCATTTCAAGAAACCTAGCCACAAGAAAAAGGATCCTCAGACAATGCATGTGTTGGGGAAGCTAGACGACATTATGTTAGGAAATCTTACCATTCCAAAATATTCTGACCCAGGAAACCCTGCTGTTGAAGTCATTATTAATGGGACAACCATTAAAAATGCATTGGTAGATCTTGGAGCTGCTATAAATGTAATGACCAGGGATATAATGTAACAACTTGGTATAAAAACCTCCAAACCACCCCCACTATCCTACAGCTTGTAGACAGTTCCACTGTAAAGCCTGACAGGATGGTTGAAGATATAGTTGTTGACCTTGAGTCTTGGTCGTACCCATCTGATTTCATGATCCTATCACCAAAGGATACCTTAGGAGGATACCCAATAATACTTGGCAGGCCTTGACTAGCAACTATCGATGCTTATATTAGATGTCACTCAGGAGATATGACCATCTCTGGCAGTTAGAATACAAAGACTCTAGTCATGTACCCCCCAGCCCAACCCAAAATGGAATTAGCCTCAACAATATGGCCTAACATAGGAGAAGAGGCCAAATTTATCAATTTAGTGTCTCAGTTAATGATGTTAAAAAGAGATCCCTTCTTGTAGCTTTAGGATGAAGACAAAGTGATCACCAATATCCTACAAAACTAGTATGGATCAAACCCAAATTCTTTGGGTTGTTCTTCCAATAACTGCTCTCTGCAAGTTTTAAGCCCTGGTTGTCAATGGCCTTCTCCTACATCCAAAGACCTCTATCACCAATTTCTTCCCCATGAGATACAAGCACCCTCATTTACAGACGCATCCATGATAGATTTGACTAAGAAAATAGAGGTGTCTCTTGGCCATTTTCTGAACATCAATAGCAAACTAACCACTCAGCAACAAACATCACTGATTGATTCTAACTAGTATGAATCTATCTAACTATGGATTTCTCACCAAGTGGGCCCCCTTGGATGAGTATCCTAAATCACAAGTATGCTCAGTTAAATCTCAACACTTCATCAATTTATTGATTGAATGATGGAGTACAGGGATTTCATAAAATAGGAAAAGTAACTAAAAATTGTATTGATAGTAAACTTGATAATGCCCTTCTTTCTCATGCAAGAGTGGGGCTTTATTTAAAGGAAAAATTCTAACTACTTTCCTAACCACTCTATAGAAATATATCTAAAGGCTTGGATCCAAAACTATGCACTCATAGGATATATCTAAAAGAGGATAAACCTCCAGTGAGGCAATTTCAAAGGCAAGTGAACCCAGCATTACAATAAATCGTTAAAAAAGAGCTACAAAAACTCCTCAATGCTATATTTATTTATCCCATATTTGATAGTCAGTGGGTTTCCCCATTAGTAATTGTGCCAAAAAAAGGAGGAAAATGGTGTGTGTGTGTGGACTATAGAGAACTCAATATTGCAATTAAAAAGTATCACTTCCCTCTTCCATTCATTGACCAAGTATTGGACTCCTTAGTAGGAAAAAAATATTTTTCCTTCCTAGATGGGTATAGAGATACAACCAAACCCGAATCTTTCCAGAAGATCAGGAAAAGACAACATTCACTTGCTCTTGGGGGACTTTTTCTTCTTCAGTTCTTGCATTTGGTCTCTATAATTCTCTAGCAACTTTCCAACGAGTAGTCATCAACATCTTTGCTAATATCTCTCATGACTGTATGGAGATTTCTATGGATGATTTCACAACATATGGTGAAACTTATGAGGAAGCCTTGAAAAACCTAGATAAAGTCCTAAAAAGGTGTGAAGAACATAATCTCTCTCTAAATAATGAAAAGTACTTCATGATGATGCAAGAAGGGATAGTTCTTAGCCACTACATATCTACCATTGGAATCCAAGTGGATCTAGCCAAAATTGAAGTCATTCAAAACCTTCCAACACCAACCAAGCAAAAAGATGTTCGAAGTTTTCTTGGACATGCAAGCTATTACAGAAGGTTCATCAAAGATTTTAGTAAAATGGCAAGTCCCCTTCATTCTCTTCTTACCAAAGATTTAGAATTTACTTGGACTCCAAGTTGTGATCAAGCCTTCCTGCAGATGAAGTCAATTCTTACAACAGCCCCAGTCTTACGAGGACCAAATTGGGAACTTCCATTCCACATTCATACTGATACCTCAAATCATGGAATAGGAGCCATGCTCAACCAAAAGGAGGACATAGTAGAGAATGCTATATACTTCATTAGCAAGAATCTCCAAGGAGAAGAACTGAATCATACAATCACAGAAAAGGAGCTTTTGGCAGTTATTTATGCCCTCAACAAATTCCGCCACTACATTATAGGATACCAGATATTTGTGCATACTAAACATGTAGCCATTAAGTACCTTTCTAATAAGCCTGCAATCACGGGGAGACTAGCTTGATGGATTCTATTGTTACATGAATTTGATATCACCATAGTAGATAAGTCAGGCAAATCAAATGTGGTTGCAGATTTTCTCTCATGATTATAGAACAAGGATGAATCACAGCTTATTGATGACAACTTTCCTGATGATCATCTATTCTCTATTTTAGCCAAAAATCCTTGGTATGCATATATTGCCAATTACTTGGTCTCTCAAAAGGTACCTCCCTATTTCTTACCAAAAGAAAAGAGACTTCTCATAGAAAAAAATTTCAATTACTCATGGATTTATGATTGTCTATTCTATAATGGACTTGAACAAATACTTAGAAGGTGTGTAAGGGAGGATGAAACCTATGACATTCTCCATGCATGTCATGATGAGCCTTGTGGAGGGCATTTTGTAGCCAAAAGAATAACAATGAAGATACCGAACACAAGATATTATTGGCCAACCCTCCATAAATATGCAATCAACTACACAAGGAAATGCGATTGATGCCTAAGGATGGGAAGACTAACAAAGTCTGATGAGATGCCTCTCTTTCTGCAAGTAGTAGTAACTCCATTTGACAAATGGGGGTTAGATTTTGTCAAACCCATTACCCCATCCTCAAATGAAAATTCCTACATTCTTGTATGTACAGACTATGTAACTAAATGGGTGGAGGTACGTGCTATGAAACATGCTAGAGATAATAAGATTGCTGAGTTTTTGTATGAATAAATCTTCACATGGTATGGTGTCCCAAGAGAACTGGTTACTGATCAGGGTGCTCTATTTACATCAATGTTGATTACTGCACTTATGAATGAATATAACATTCACCACAAGACATCAAGTCCATATCATCCATAGGTGAATAGGCAAGTTGAGGTTACAAACAAGAAAATAGAGGCCATCTTGACCAAAATAGTGTAGTTACATAAAAGGGAATGGAGCACAAGGTTATAAGAAGCAGTCTGGGCATATAGGACAATCTAGAAAACAACTGGTTTCACACCCTTTAAACTAGTTCACAAGAAAAATGCTATAATGCTGATAGAATTTGAGCATAAAACATTGAGAATAGCATTACAATTAAACATTGATCTTCCAATAGCACAATGCAACATGGTCTTTTAGCTGACCCAACTGGATGAAATGCGAAAGGCAGCCCTACAACACACAAAGATTATCCAGATACAATGCAAAAGGTGGCATGACTCACATATCCTCACCAAACGGTTTGCTCTTGGTGACTAGGCTCTCCTATATGACTCTCGCTATCAAGAAACCCAAGGTAAGCTTACTACACAATGGCTAGGTCCCTATGAAATTAAAAATGTCTATGCTAATGGTGCGGTTTAGTTATCAACTATCGACCCAGTACATTTCAAATTATTGGTAAATAGGCACAAACTTCATTTGTACCACAAACCGCAAACAAAGGTCGAGATCCTATAGCCGATGAACCCTCTGAACATAATGGACCTCCTCTAGCTGAAGACTTTACACTAGCGGATAGACCTCCTAAAGTGGGCGATTCTCTTGCAACTAGCTACAAATCTCCATCATCACTCTAATTTTGCACGACTGCAGTCATAATAAAGTTTTTCATTTCCCACGAAAATATTCTCTGTCATAATAAATAACTCATCCCATCAAACACCATCACCTTTCTTTCTCCCTTTCATTCATCCATCACATCCTTCTACATCGTACTTCTCTTTGCATGATACACATCATCATATCTTTTTAGATATTGGCATTTGTGGTTATTTCAAATTAGGTACGCAGTCATTTATTCTCTCACATACTCTTTACTTATTTAAACATTATTATCTCTTAAGATTCATTTAATTTAGCAATTCTTTCCAAGCAATGTTGTACTTTTTGTATCATCCTAAAATGGAAGCACTTCCATGATAAGAGCATTTAGCCCTCCAAGTAAGTGGTCTGGGGTCATGTTAAGCACCTTGATCAGGTCTTTGCATGTATTTGGCTTTTCTCCTTTGTTCTACTTCCTTCTGCACCCATTTTTCACTTCATATTTGTATTTCATAACATTCCGGGATAGGATCTTGAGGTTTTTGACCAAAAGGTCAAAGTCGACCTCTATCCTAACTTGGTCAAGATCGAGCTCGATCCTGACTTGGTCAGTTCCAACCTCGTTCTTGACCCTCTATTCAAAATTTCAAAATTTCTTGATTTTTGGGTGTCGGGTTTTTGGAGATATTTGTTTCCCACCTCCGGGTCGGCCATTTCGGGTATCAGAATGGTAAACCCTTCAATTGCATTTAATCTAGGTATATTTTATAAAGGTTAGGACCTACTTGGGATTTAAATCTCCAAGGTATCCCCTCTAGAGAATTGTGCCCTAGTTCACTATAAAAGGAGGCCTTCCTCTCTCATTTTCATCATCAAGTTTTACAATTTCCTCTCTCAAGCTCTCAAGTGAAAGCAAGTGAGTTCAAGCATTCAAGTGTTCAATCATTCATCCATTAAGGAGATCCATTGTTAGCCATTAAAGGATTCAATCTCTTTGGAGCCCCCTTGAAGATCCATCCTTCCACATTCATCCAAGCCTCCTCATATGTAAAGATCAATTCAAGATTGGTGTTGAAGATCAAATGCCATTGATTTGAGACATCCTACATTCATTCTACATCCATTGAAGCATTCCTACTTGTGGATTTGAGGATTCGAATCCTCTACAAGGACTTCAACATAGGCGAGGTGAATTGTTTCAATTGCTTTGTTTATGCACACTACATTTCAATTCAATTTCAAGGTTAATTCCTAAATTGGGGCTTGACCAAGGCAAACCACCCTTCCAAACAAAAACCCCCTTTTTCTTCCAGGTGTAGGTGTGGAATTTCAAATCTGAAATCGGATTTGGATACCTTTTTTGGTGAACTTTCAAGATCTACAAACAAAGTCAGAATCGACCTTCAAACAAAGAATGTAGCCTTTGACCTTTTATGAGGGTCAAAGACTACCTTCCGACAGAAAGACAAAATATTTCTGGGTTTTCTTTGTCTCGGCATTTCCAGTGTAAAATAAGTTGCAGAATTGCCTAAAAGTACATACAAACATAAAAAATTGGCATTTTCCAAATTTTCCCTAATTTGAGGTTAGTACTTGCATTTCAATTATTTCAAATTCCAAACACTTCAATTCTACCTTAGGGAAATATAGGGTTTTTCTCTCTCTTTCATATTCTCCATAGATTGATTCAATTGTGCATTAACCTTTTGGTTGATCAAATTGGATCTCTCCTTTGGGAATTTGGATTTAGGAGTGGATCTAATATTTCCCCCATACATCAATACACATTTGAATAGGTATTATTCCATTTTACCCCTATTCACTTTCAAACCAAGAATGTGAGGACACCTGCGTACTTTTCGTAGGGGGCAGTCAGTTAATATGAGATGAAATTAACTTGCCCAAGATTTTCATTAATTTTCCATTATTAGGACACAAGCTTAGACAGTTTGATCATTAATCCACCATCCTTAGCCTACATCCTTAAGTCTTTTTAAAATCCCAAAACCCAAAGCCAACTTCAATTTTCACAATTTCTCTGCTATTTTACCTCCCATATTTACTAGACAATTGCTAGAAAACCCCGATTCAGTGCAGTGTGGGAAGTTTAGAAATTAGGAGAAATTGTGGAAAAGATTATTGAAGTCAAGAACTAAGGTTGTAGGGACTTTTGAGTAAACAAGTATGGGTGGGCAGCCTATTCGGTCAAAACCAGCTAATCACATGTCCTTGTTGCAAGATCAGGCTAGTGTCAGGGAATTCAATCATGTGGGTTGGATTAGTTATTTTATCAGATTAAATGGTCATGTCAAAGCCATTGTAGTAGAATTTTTATGCACATTTAGTAATGGAGTGGCATATGTGAAAGGGTTACGATTTGAAGCTTCAGAAGTACAAATTGTAGAAGTCTCTGGACTTCTTTCTATAGGTGAACCTTTTCCACATGGTCATGATGCCCGCATAGCTAGAGCAGAATTCTCCTTACCAACAGATGCTACAATGGAAAGTAGCAAGCACAATACTAAAATAATGTCTCTTCCAGGTGATTACCCTTAGTTAGATGTTCATATTGTAAGATACATTACTTGTGAAGGAAGATTTTCTTTCCTACACGCTGTACATTTTAAATTTTTGAGCCATTTGCGGCATTGACACCTGATTAATGTTCCAAATGTCCTATACTCCTTGTTGAATTTAAGCTCTAAAAAGGTGAAAAAGGGTAGACAAAATGTTGTTACCCATCATGGGTTAATAAAATTACTGGTAGAAAAAGCCCTGCATGATAATTCTCCCATGACCTGGGCCGCCCCTCATGTTCAATTAAATAGGGATAGACTAGCACATGTAGGGCCACACCCTAAGCATCACAAAGTGTATGAAAATCCTCATGCTAAAGGCATTCCTAAAAATTTAGAACCTGTCATTCCAGAAAGAACTCAGGAGAACCCACCTCTTCATCAAGAAAATATAGCAGCAGAAGTTCCAAACCCTAATTTGGAGGGTGAAGAAATTAAGGTTCATAAAGAAACTCATAGCCCCAGGAAGCCATAAAAAATGAGAAAGGGAAAGGAAAAATGTCTGGATATGAAGTGAGTGATGCCCCTGTTCCTCCTATAGCCATGTTTGCCTCAATAAGAACCAATCCACAAAAATTCTCTACAGCATCAGAAGAAACACCAGTATGATGCAGTGTTTATTTGAACACAAGGAAAAAGGAAAAGGACTCTCCTATGATGACTGGCTCAAGTCATGAAGTTCCTCTTAAGGAACCTATGGACATGGACCCACAAGAAGAGAACCCAATCATGGGAGGTGATGATGTGATGGAAGAGGAACCTGCAACCTCAAGACCAAAAGAAATAGAGAAAATGGATGTTTCTAATGTATCTTCTTCCCATCCGGGGAATGTGCAAGTAGATGATATTTCAGTAGCATCCACACCATTTCAACAAGAAGGTCATGAGGCGAGACCAGAATTCCCAGTTCCACTGAGAAATCAAGACAAGGTAACATTACATTCTTTGTCCATGGATTATTTTAAACAGATTCAGTATGAAAAAGCAATGTGGGAAATATAAAGGGATAGGTTAAAAAGGGAAATAGGACAGAAAATAGGAAATCCAACTCTTACAGGGTAAGATGGATTCAGTTATCAAATTGGTTCCTAATATTATAGAATGTTGACCACCACCTAGGGTTTATGCCCTATGCTTGAGGGAACAATTTTTACTGTTTAAATTTATGAGAATTCTCAAAGATTTAAGTGCTAACATAAATACCCCTCAAGCTTTTTTGGCCACATATGAGATGTCACCTGACTTTATCAGGAACCTTCTTTGTGAACCTTATATGTACAATTATGCTATCTCATCAAATACTAAATGGAATCCCCTGTTATTTGTGGGAGATATCCATTTGTCCTCATTGCTTTCTTGGGTAAAAAATGAAATCTATTACGGGGAATAATTAAGCAGGTATAGGGCATTTGAACACAATATTTCACTTCCCTTGCATCCTGAGAGAAAAACACCTAGACAACTCTACTATGGTTGGTTGGAAATTGTATATGGTTTTAATGATTCCACACATAGGTGAAGGATATTGACAAATAGAGAGAAGGTACATATAAAGTTTGAAAGATTGTCCTTAGCTGGTGGAAATAGAGCTGCAGATGGATTACAACAGAGATGGGTTAGACAGACCATGCCTCTAAAAAAGGTAGAGCCAGACAGTATCATCAAATTCAGAGCTTCCATGCAAAGGGTCCACTGGTATATAGAATTGGGATGACAACCAAGACCAGAAAGGTGGATGCCTCTCACTTTCCAACCCCCTCTACTCCCATGGCCACTATACAGTTGTGTGGATGATGGGCTGGATGAAGATTTAGAGATAAGTCGGCATGTAAGGGTTGACAGAATAAATAGCTTCTACTGGAGGGTGTGCAGTTCAATGATCGAGGAAACACAAGAAGGAGACCTTAGGGTGCTAGCAAAAATTAGGAATACCTCAGTGCCTGGGGACATGCACTAGTCTTCGTAGGGGGCAAATGATGAGGCATATTAATGCCATATTTTAAGATACCCTAGGATGATTTCTGCTAGACCTTTTTCCTTATTTTGATACATTTACTTTAAGACTTCAATGTTTTTCTATTATTATATGGCATCTTGCCATTAGACTTATAACTTGGTTCAAACATACTTAAATATGCTATGCTTGGATGAATTACTATATTTCTTATTTTGAAAGATATGGTTGTATTTTAAATGAGTAGAGTAGTTGTTTGAATATGAATGATCATACATGTTCTAATAATTATTATCATAAATGTCTTATCCTAACCCTTGAAGGTGTAGCACATCGAAATAGAAAATGTTGTTTTGACCAAGTATAGTGTATTCATTCATGGAGTGTTCAACCCGGTCTTCCTGCAACTTCCAGTGGAGAAGAATTCAGTGTCATGCCAGTTGAAGGTTTCAAAAGAACAAGGTGGCAGTTGTAGTGAAGAGAAAGGTAGCATGATAAATTCCCTAAGAAGATCTAGGTGTGAGTGGGAAGTTAGATTTGTTGTCACGACAACTCTTTCCTCCATTCTAGATTTAATCTGTTTCAACCTTAAAAGCTTTTCTTCTTTTTAGTCAATAGTGTTGTAATAAAGATTTGCCTATTTCTATGGCGTGGTTAGAAAAGTAGTTAGAAGTTTTCCTTTAAATAAAGCCCTGCTCCTGCATGAGAAAGAAGGGCATTATCAAGTTTACTATCAATACAGTTTTTAGTTACTTTTCCTATTTTATGAAATCCCTATACTCAATCATTCAATCAATAAATAGATGAAGTGTTGAGATTTAATTGAGCATACTTGTGATTTAGGATACTCATCCAAGGGGGCCCACTTGGTGAGAAATCCATAGTTAGATAGATTCATACTAGTTAGAATCATTTCCTGCATTTTCGCTATTTCAGTGCCAAGTGTTGAACTATTCCTGTAACCAAAGCCATAGACTAGCTGATGCCTCCTGCAACTAAAGCAGTGGAACAATAGAAGTACTATGGCATAGTTCATAAGAATCTTCATGTTTTGTTAGCAATTATCTTTTTGTAATTTCCATTCTAGCACTTACTCTTCTGCAACTTTAGCTCAAGCATTATTCTAGCATTCATTCCTTGCAATCATAGAATAGTTTCTCTTCAACATTTCTTTCCTACAACAATGATAAAATGTATGGCTGAGTGATACCTAGTGCATATACGTTTCTGGCCCATTTCAAGTAATGCGTCCCTGGTTTGACATACTAAATGAGTTTTTATGAAGAGGATAAACTGCTCGGTCGGATGTCTAATCCCTAAGTCTAGAAGTACACCTAGTTTTTGAGCCTTTATAAGAAGCGATCAAGTAGTAATAAAAAATAAAAAGATAGAGAAGATAGACCAAGGAGACATAAGACTTTTATAGTCGGGGATGAAGTTATGGTTCATTTGAACAAAGGTAGATTTCTTGTTGGAACATATGGGAAGTTGAAAATGAAGAGACTTGGTCCTTGTAAGATATTGATGAAATTTGACAGTGGAAATGGTTATGAGATCGAGTTCCTTGATGACATGGATATATCTATTAGGAATGGGAACACTGAGAGGGGGGGGGGGGGGGGTGAATCAGTGTTCACTTATATCTTATTAATTTCTTAACTCTTGAAACTTAACTGATTGCTTAAATACTGAAATGAACATCAATGTGAACAAGATAAAAAATCATGACACATAACACAAATATGGTTATGGGGAAACCCATATAGGTAAAAACCCCGGTGAGAATTGACACCCACTAAGAACTGCACTAGTGTCTTATGATCCTTGTTAGAAGATCTACAACCCTGTTAGGAGTTGTTCTTTACAATGCTTTTAGTATAGTGACCTGGTCAAAGGTTGAACCCTATTAGGAGTCTTTGAAAATAACCCTGTTAGGGGTGGGGACACACTATCCTAGAGCTCACTTCTCAAGTGGTGAAGGCTACAACCTTCTGATCTCAAATACACACTATATTTGCTGGATGAACTGGTGCTATGAAACTGCTTGTCTAATCAATTCCTTTTTTGTGCTAATGCTTTAGCCCCTTGTAAAGCTCTAACTCATTCTATCTTCACTTTGCATGTCTCTGCTCTTCTTATCTCATCTCTCTATTCATTTTCATGCTTAATTACAAAGGCGCGTCTTATATTTATATGCGTTAACAAAACAAATAACTAGGTCGGCCTACAATTGATTACATACAATGCTTCCAAGTGAATTGGCTCAAGCATGTTTACAAAAAAAGATGTTTACATGTCTAAAACCTAATTACAATAGGTGTATAGCCTTTACATAATATTATTATAACCACTAATCAAATTACTAACAGTCAGCTGCATACTTTGTTTTGTTCAGGCATTCACTGTTTGTACCACTTCAACTGTCTGTATCTTCATCATACTGTATCATCTGATCATGTGCTCTTAGACTTAGCATGAATACACACTTACCATCTTAACTTCAAGGGAACATACCATAACTTGGTCATACACATGTGCACTGATGCTCTAATCTACTGGTGCTCTGCTAACTATCTAGTCTTCTATACTTAGCCATATTCTAACCTTATGATAATGTGCGCTGACTCCAAAACTCTATATGACTTTGTTGCCATAATGACAATACTATATTTAGTCATATACAATAGTATAGTCAACTTGCCAACAATATCACCTATATTCAACATTGCAGATTTGTTTGAGTATTATGAACCTGATGAAGACATGGCAATACCGAATGATTATCCTAAGAAGTAGACTGAAGAAGTTGAGTAGATTTTGGAGCAAAGAGTTGGTAGAAGCACAAGAGGAAAAGAGTAAATGGAATATCTGGTAAAGTGGAAGAAAAAATCGATTGAAGATAGTTCATGGATTTCACAATCTGAGTTGGATTCAACTTGGGTTGTACATGCTGCATGATTTAGGAAATCATTTCAAAATAACCCCAGGTGACTGATGCAGGAGCATCTTGGGTTCTTAGCAATCCCATGTCACCAAAAATAAGTTTGAGTTGTTCAATTTGCTCGATAGTTGCTCAGTTCCTTCTTTGGCTGAGTTGTTCGGTTGATTTTCCAAGTTATTTCCTGGTGCTCGGTAACCTTGCTTACCGAGTGGTTTATTTTGTTTTCTTGTTGAGGCCAACTTATGCATTGAATTTTGGTCACAGAGTTAATGTTGGCATCGATCATTGGGAAGCATGTGGACCTAGATCTGGTCATTTCATTCTCCAATGATGGATGTGAAGGATGACTTGTTTTAGTAGCCTCTTGTATAAATGTAGTTGTTGTTCGTAGTTTTAAAAGAAGTCATTAGTAGCAGATTAGTAGAAAATTAGTAGTAGGAGGTCAAGTCTAGAAGACAAAAGATAGTTTCTAAAGGATGAATCCTCCCATGTTGGAGGACTATTGTAATTGAATCTAAATGTAATTGGTCATAACTGAGAAGGCCTTACAGCTTGACATGTATAAAGTTATTTGATGAATAGTACATGATCTATTCTGCATTCTCTCTCTCTCTCTCTCTCTCTCTCTCTGTTGTGTATTTTCTTCCACATGTGTGATCTCTACAAGGGGGTTGTGATTAAGGTGTGCCTTTGGCCCTTCATCCTTCCCTGCCTTGCATCAAATTGATAAGTCCTGGGGCATGCCCTATACCTGCCCATACTGTCTCATCACTCTGGTGACAATAAACCGCTCTACAATATAGTGGGTCTAGCCAATAAGGTACCTTCTCTGAAAGATGAATGGCATCTATTGTGCATAATTATGCTACTTACAATCCAGATAAGGCCTCTATACAACATCTGTAACATCATCGAGTATGTACCTCCAGTACTCCATTTTTCCCAAGTGGTGTTGCTGAATCATGCTAGAATACATAAAAATGTAGGGAAGGTCAGGGTCCCTCTCCTATCTACTATTAGACATGTCACTGGAATATGCTCCCATGCCCATATCTATAATACAATAATCCCTACTATCATGGTATGAGAATGCTGGTAGACAATCTCATGGAGCTCATGGTACATGTGAGCAAGGATATAGCTCCCCCAGGAAAAATAGAGATGTAACCAAATCATATCCTCTATCCCTTGAGATCATCCACACATAAACCTATGATGTCCTTGATCAAGCATTAAGAGGCTACCAATCAAACCTACAAGATATACAAGTAGCCACTCATAGTGCACCACCATATGATCCCATGACAGATACCATCGTGCAATGCCAACATCCTAAAATAATGATCAAGCATCCACCATCACCAAAATCACTCTGGCCTTGTACTTGACATGAGCCCCCATCACTGGAACTTAGAGAATCCACCAGATATCCTCAAGTGTAACCATCATCTCTCTAGTGGGAAAATGAAAGGTGTTGTGCTCTGAATACCATCTCTTGGCAAGCATAGTCAACAAACCTCAATTCACCTAAATATTGAGTAAATCGATGAAACACCAGAGACCACATCGAGAAATGACATGCTGCTCAGCTGCAATAAGATGTTTAGAGAGATCCATGACTTATGTTTCTCTCAGGATGTAGTATGAAACTATACTAAAATGGGATTGCAAACAGAAAAAATTACACTATGTCAACATCAGACAAGAAAAATTGAAAGAAAATTGGCTAAACAGATCATGTAGACAACCTAAATAAACAAAATTTTGAATAGAAAGCCAAAAACAATACTAATCCATGGATGCGATTCAAAATATATAGGATGCAATCTTTTAACTAGATGTGATCCTTCACATCCAGGATGCGATGTAGGATCAATAGTTTGGGATCCGAAATTTGGATGTGACTCTGCTTTAAACAAAAGTGATAAATTGATGAAAGCAATTAAAAAAGTGGACAAAATGATTGGTGCCGCATAGTGCGTTGGTCGATCATGACCCCAGGAAAGCTCAAAATGATGTCACTCAATTGGAACCACCATTTTTCCAACTAGAGCTCTAAAATTAACAAGGGTGAATAATGAAAATGAATAGTAAAATGATTCTTTAGGCCCTATTTAAGCCTCACAAGGACCCTAATGACCTAGGGCACTTTTCTAGAAAGATGTCATAGGAGCTTCAAATCAGAACTGAAATTGAAATAGGTGATTTATATCACTTAAACACAGTAAGAATGAAGTTAGAGAGAAAAGTTAACCTTGGAAAGAAAAAGTCAACTATAGTCAAACTACAGTTGAACAGGGGCATAATGAACAGAAATGGCAACACAAAAATGACATATATATGCAGTAATGGTTATTATTTAGATGGACAATCAATAAAAAGTCAACATGCAACAAAATTTAAGTCAAATACAGGTTACGAGTGCTGAACGGAGCGTAAATAATTCACCAAAAGCCTATCAGAAGCTACACGAAGTAGTCTTCTCACTTCCACATCGAGTTTGCACTCTAGGATATTGGTCAAACATCAATCAAACTCAGTCAGCCCTCATTTTTTAGAAGTCAAACTTGGTCAAATAGTGTTATTTTAACACTAAAATCGATCCTAATTAAATTTTGACATATTCTAAATGATTTATACTTTATCCAAACTCATTTCTATCAATCACATTGCTTGAATACACTAATTTTATCAAATTTCTATTTTGATTTTAGTCCCGAGGGGGCATAATCATACCTAAAATTGAATATTTCAAAAATTGATCAAAGATTCAAAGTCAATCAAATCTTCAATACTAAGGGCATGGCAATTATCTTCAATCAAGTCAAAACTCTTGAGTAATTAACTTTAGATCAAGTTTATTATTTGTGCCTAAGTCAAATCTTTTCAACATTGATCAATTTAGTTGCTTCAAATTAAGTTAATTATTTATCATCATCACATGCTTTCCTATTCAGTCTTTGCGCGCTAAATCAAACTGGATATTATGATTAAAACTGATCGATCTTCATTCGATCAAGCTTGGAGTCGATATAGTCAATTTTTTGTCAATCAAGTTTAGAATCGATAAATTTTATTCACATGGAGTTTCGTTTAACCAAGCTCAAAATTCTCAAATTTAGAGTAGTTCTTTCTATTTCTCTCTAAATCTCTTTAATTCAGAGTGGGTTTCACTTCTCTCTAAATTGCTCAAAATTCAAAGTAGTTATTTCTACTCCTCTCTATATCACTTGAATTCAGAGTAGTTCTTGCTGCTCTCTAAATCTCCCTGAATCTATCAGTTTTACTAAATCATTCGCTAAATCGATTTTCTTTGAATCCCTATGTTGTTTGCAAAGCAATTCACAGAGGGAAAAATATAATCACCCAGAACTGGGCTAATAGAACCAAAGGCCCTATTTTCCCTAATTCAGAGTAATCTCCTGATTATGTTAATTTGATCCTTGATTATTAACATAATTTGATAAAATACATAAAATTCATAAATCAAGCATTTAATCATCATTAATAGATTAGAAATCACATTGATTACCTCTAAGCCTAATTAATTAAATCAATCCCATTAAATGCATGGCTAAAGTAATTAATTAAAACAAATTAATAAAAAGGCTCAAAATTACATGTCACCTCTCAAGGGACAACAAGGACAAAATCAACCAATGAGAGGAGAGCCACATGGATCAAGGAAGGATGCATCTCAACCACTCTTCCCAAATTGAATCTCAACCGTCAAATTCAAGGAAGTTCTATACAAGATAATTTTTAAAACTCACAACATATAGATTAATTGCATTCATATCTACATGCTACTAATTTGAATTCATGGTTTATTAGTTCACACCTCATTTCATTTCATAGCTTACTTGTTAAAGAATTAATGTCTTTGTTTAATCTTTCATGTTTCTTAGTTTCAATGCATTATATCTCTCATTCTAGTATTGAATTGTCACTTTTTAGATTCTAAGGGTGAGAGCAAACTAGATTTTAATCACACTCTTGCTAGTTAGAGAGCAATATGATGGATTTTTTTAGTGTCTTCAATCTTTCATTTGATTTATGAACTAACAATATAATGTCTTATTGAATTTTTTTGTTGTAGGATAATAGGTACATCATTCTCTGATATAAAAATCATCAAGGAGAAGGATATCTCTAAATGTTTGGAATCTTTCATGAGCTGGATGCTTTGTGAATATATCTACTACTTGATCATTTGCATTGTAATATTTAATCTCAATTGATCCTTATTAAATCAACCCTATGATGTAGTGATGTTGATTCTCAACATGTTTAGTCCTACTATGAAATAAAGGATCCTTTATCATTTGTATATCAATCTTGTTCTTTATTATTGGTAAAATATGTTTTGAAAGGTCCAAAAAGTCTTTACACCAAAATAATCCAATACAACTATAAAACAACAAAAAGTAGCCAAAAAAGGTTGGCTATCACGAATATATAACACTCTTGTTGTTACTATATACAAGGAAGGTCTATTACATGTCTAGTGCAAATCCTCTAATAGTCTTAATCAAACTGACTGGCAAGTCGTTAGTGTTACAACTTGATACTTTGAATTTACTATTGAGAGTAATGAAATTGGTTGTTTTTTGGACATCAATACAAAACTATAGAACCAAAAGTGAAAGGGTAATAAACATTTGGTCATTTATGGAATTTATCCAAATTTCTATAGCCAATCAACTTACTATACTTTGAATGTTGAAATTTGAGACCTTAACTCAATCTCCATTTGATATATAAGGAAATTTTCTTAACTGCATTATAATCTATTTTCTTAGGTTTGTTAGCTTGTGGTGACTAATCAGGAAAGTACTATCCAGGAAAGTACTGTACACTTTTCCTCCCGACCTCACCGAGGTTCTGAGGCCGACTACTTTTTTGGTTATTTGGGCTGACTACTTATAACTCATTCTAACCCTAAAGCAGAAAAATATTGTATAATATGGCTTAGGGTTAGGGATTTTCATGATGTATGATTTTAGTACTTGCGGCAGAATTGGGCTGTAAGGGATTACGGATTGTAATCAGGTCGTAATCACTGGATAATAATAATATTGGACTCGCTGTAGGTGGACGTAGCCTAGGGATTGGGTGAACCACATTAAATCTGTGTCTTGTGTTCTATTCTGTGTGGTTTATTATTTTCTGATATTAGTTATATTTGCACATAATTGTTATTTCTGCCTTGTTAATCCTAACAAGTGGTATCAGAGCGAGGTTATTTTGTTCGTTCTTTCATCTATTCTCTGAAGCAAGTCTCAGGAGTTAGTGGGAGAGTCTCTCGGTTAAGTGGGAGAAATGGCAGATGAGGGTAGGCTGAAGGTTGATAAGTTTAATGGGCAGAACTTCCAGTTATGGAAGATGCAAATGGAGGATTATCTCTATCAGAAGGATCTATGGCGGCCATTAGAGGGAGTAGCCAAGAAAGAGCAATCAATGTCTCAGGAGGATTGGACACTTTTATGAATGGGCATGGATATAGTCGGTGTCATTCTGACCATTGTGTTTATTTTAAGAGGTTGGATGATGATAGCTACATTATTTTATGTTTATGTGTTGATGATATGCTTGTAGCTAGGTCTAACATGGATCACATTAAGGGGTTGAAACAACAGTTAGCAAAATCTTTTGCTATGAAGGATTTGGGGGCAGAAAAACAAATCCTTGGTATGAAAATTTGTAGAGATAGGAAAAATAGGAAATTGTCTCTATCTCAGGCTGATTATATTGAGAAGGTGTTGCAACATTTCTCTATGGAAAATGCCAAAGCTGTCACCACACCTTTGCCTGGTCATTTGAAATTGACTAAGGATATGTGTCCCAAGACACCAGAAGAAGAGACTAAAATGTCTAAGGTACCTTATGCTTCAGCTGTAGGGAGCTTAATGTATGCTATGGTATGTACTAGGCCAGATATTGCACACGTAGTGGGAGTCGTTAGCCGTTATATGAGTAACCCTGGTATTGAGCATTGGAATGCAGTCAAATGGATTCTCAGATATTTGAGAGGCACATCCAGTAAGTGTTTACACTTTGGGGGTTCTACTACTACTGTACAAGGCTATGTTGACTCAGATTTGGCAGGAGATATAGATAGCAGGCGGAGTACTACAGGGTATATATTTACTGTTGGTGGGACAGCAGTGAGTTGGATTTCTCAACTACAAAAGGTGGTTGCTTTATCCACTACAGAGGTAGAGTATGTTGCTGCTACAGAGGCAGCCAAGGAGATGATATGGCTTCAATTCTTCATGGAAGAATTGGGACATCCACAAAAGGATAATTTTCTACATACAGATAGCCAAAGTGCCATTCATCTTGCAAAGAATTCTGCTTTGCACTCAAAGACAAAACACATACAGTTGCGGTACCATTTCATTCGATCAGTTTTGGATGATGGACAGTTAAGGCTGGAAAAGATTCATACTGATGATAATCCAGCAGATATGTTTACAAAGGTAGTAACAAGGGAGAAGTTGAACTCATGTTCAGCTTCAGTTGGTCTTCTAGACTGAACAAAATAAAGGAACAACTGAGTCCAAGGTGGTTCAATCCAGTGGGAGCCTCATGTGGGTAGCGGTATTGCAACAGGATCAGTCTCCAAGTGGGAGGTTTTTTAGTATAGTGTGGATACTGATCAGTCACCAAGTGGGAGATTGTTAGCTTGTGGTGACTAATTAGGAAAGTACTATCCAAGAAAGTACTGTACACTTTTCCTCCCGACCTCGCCGGGGTTCGGGGCCGGGCCGGGCCCCGAGCGGGCGTTTGGGGGTGGCAGCCCCCAAGAGCAGGGGTTCAGGGGCGCAGCCCTCGAGGAAATTTTTTTGAGGCTGACTACTTTTTCGGTTATTTGGGCTGACTACTTATAACTCATTCTAACCCTAAAGCGGAAAAATATTGTATAATATGGCTTAGGGTTAGGGATTTTCATGATGTATGATTTTAGTACTTGTGGCAGAATTGGGCTGTAAGGGATTACGGATTGTAATCAGGTCGTAATCACTGGATAATAATAATATTGGACTCACTGTTGGTGGACATAGCCCAGGGATTGGGTGAACCACGTTAAATCTGTGTGTCTTGTGTTCTATTCTGTGTGGTTTATTATTTTTTAATATTAGTTATATTTGCACATAATTGTTATTTCTGCCTTGTTAATCCTAACAAGGTTTTGACATTTGATAACAAACTCACTACATGTGCTATTTGGTTGAGTAGTAGTTAAGTAGGTCAAACTTTCATTCAATTGTTTGTATAGGGAGGGGTTCACTATATGTGACACATCCAATACAACTCAAATATAATTTTAGTGGGTATTGCAAATGGTTTACAACTCTTCATTTGAAAATATTGTAGGATGTTTGAAATATTTTCAATATTCTATCTCTATTTTGCCATACTTTTATATCAAGAAAGTATTGCATTTGTCCAACATATGTAATCCCAAATCCCATAATCATACCTATCTTACTTTGTAATGAAATTTGACTAATTTCAATTGTAGATAAGATTATCAACATAGAAAACTAAGATAAATATAACTCTCTCTCTCTCTCTCTCTCTCTCTCTCTCTCTCTCTCTCTCTCTCTCAAGTACGAGTCTATCCTTGAATATCATGCCCTTGGTGCATGCCTAAGACTATAATTTATGAGGTATTTCAAAATCTCTATCTTGTGAAACACATACTTCCTCATTTGTATATCCATTTCAAAAGGAATAGTTTACATCTAATCAAGATAAACTATCCAACAATGTTGACTTGATAAAGCTAAAACCAATTTGATAGTATTCATTCGTGCTATAGATACAAATCTTTTAGTTTGATCACTATATTTCTATTGAGTGTATCTTTTGGGTACCAATTTATTATTTTGTTCACCAAGTCTTCCTTTAGATTATACTTATTTTTGTACATTTTCCTTCTCCCAACAACTTCTTACTAGGAGGTGGTTAAATCAAAATTTGTGTTCTCTCTTTTGATTATTTCTCATTATTCATTGCTTCAAACCTCAATCTCTTTCTTGAGATTTTTTAAGGGTCTGTGGCTCCGTATTTCCATAATTTGAGTGATCAGTGCATAGTTCATTTTTACTTGTGATCTCATCATTTTCTCAAAACTTTTTGACATAAGAGATAATGGATTTTTTTTCCTATCCTCCTTTGATATCTTTCTTGTTTATTTACTAGATGGTTGAAGTTCATTTTCTTTGTCTTCTTCTTCAACTTCATCAATCATAATTTTTTCCCCTTTATTACATTTTCCTTTGTATATTTTGGTGCTTCACTAAATATCACCTCTACTTATCACAAGATTTTTCCTTATTGAATCAATCAACGAGTATAGTTTATTTTAAAATTCATAACCAATAAAAAAATATTTAGGACTTTATCATTTAGATTTTTTTTTAATTATTATAAATTTGCATAAGCAACACTGAAATACCCTAAAATGTTCAACACAACTTAATCCCAAACAATGCTTATTTAAGAGTCATTCCTTTAACTACTTTTGTAGGTCTTATGTTTAGAAGATATATTGTTGTGCATACTACCTCCACCCAGTAACTTCTTTGGAAACTCTTCCTTTTCATTATGTTTCCTTTCATTTGAAGACTTCCTATTCTTTCTATTAGCAACTCTATCTTATTGTGGTGTGTAGGAAATAGAAAACTATCGATTTCATCAATTTTGTAAAAAAATAGAAATTGATTTGATTTTTACTTGCCTCCATTATCTGATCTTATCACTTTAATGTATTTTGCCACTTTTTTTTTTATCAACTCCTTGAGTTTTGCACATTTTTCAAAACAATTTTTATTTTGTAGCCATGCAATATACCTAAATATTTCTTGAGAGATCATAAATGAAGCTTAGAAAATAATTTGATTTATTCAATGAAAGTGTTTCTATAGGGCCACACAAATCCATGCAAATATTTTAAGATGTTACTCAACTCTTATGGATTTACCAATAAGAATGTTCAATGTTATTTTTAAATAATAAATTCTTCCCACTCTTCTTTTGTATATTCAATGAAAGGTATAGCTTCAATTATATTTAATCACTTGAGAAAAATTGACCCATTGTTAACTAAGATGATTCTATCTCTAGTGTCAAATTTTACTATAATTCATTTCATTTCTTTTAATTCTTAGATTTTATGAGTGAAGTAGAGAGAAAAAATCCTATCACCTATCATCTTTTCTCTTGTATTAATTATATTACCCTTTAATTTCTCTTATTATGCACTAATATTTATCAAAGTCACTTGATAATTCTAATCTAACATTGTCCAACAACTAACAAATTCTTTATGAGTGGTAGAACCAATAGTAATGGAAATAGTACCCTTTCTTATAGTTTCTATGAGACTAATTATCTCTGAATATTATTCCATTGTGATACTTTTCATCCCATGTATTGTGAAAATGGGATCACCTTAAAGCCTAGTTTTCCTCGATTCACAACACACATTAGAATATGAAACTACCTCAAGACAAATCAAATTAGCACCACCAAGAAAGTGGGATGCTAATGCAATATTTTTCTCTTTCGGGGTTTCCATTCCTTTTCTACTTAGAATCAAGAAGGAGATAGATATGAATATTATGAAAATTACTAATTAAGATAATAAATGATCTAATCAAACTGAAAAGAAGATATAAAAAGAGATCAGGGTTGATTTGAGTGCACCTAGAATAAAAATGGGAGAAATGAAGACTCAAATTTTAATTTTTGACTGTTAGAATCTCCAAAACACATGTAACTGATAATGTGAGATCTCAGACCTGATATTTGTCTACATATCAAATTTCACTAATTTTTGGAGGGAACAAAACAATTGAAACATTTTGTATCGGGGGTTTTCTATTGAGACAAGTTGCAAAGTGGTTGTCTCAGGGATAAGATGGCATACAAATTTTGAGAGTTGATTATGAAGTCTTCTTCACTTGGAAATCTAAAATCTTGTGTGTGGGTGGATATATAGGGGTTTTCCTTGGTCAAATCCTTATTTTAGCAATTTCCACCTCCATGAATAGCCTGTATAACAAAGATAAAAGTGCACAGTGCTCATGAATCTAGAGGATGTCTAAATTGTTATGAGCTAAAGTGTATAAATGTGATATAAAGATTTACCATAATACGATAGATTAAAACCTATATAAAAATGAAATCAATCCATGATTGAAAACATGTAACAAGTGTAGATCTAAAGCACAAGTATGTAGATATAAAGATAACAAGAAACCATGCCCAATCCAAAGAGGAAGAGTACAAGTCAATCATCAGTCGGTGATCCCCTATTCATCATTGCAATCCTTTTGTAGCTTCATCTTGATGTTAAAAAATGTTTGGAATGTTTGAATGCTTGATAGAAAATTGATGTAACCTTGACTCACAAGTACTCACTTCATAGCATGTCTTAAAATTAGGGCTCCAATCTTGCAGTTGCTTTCATCTTGCCAAATTGAAGTGTGAAGCTTGCTTTTATACAAAATCAAGAGATAGAATCAAGAGAGCCGACTATAAATCCCAATCCTCTGCTAAAACACCGAGACAAGAACCCAATTTAAATTTGGGCTAAAAAATTGGGGAACAAATTGACTCTAACATCCTATTCCTAGGAACATAACACTTCAACCGCTATGTTCCACCCATTTTAGGTCCAAATCAAGACCATGGGTCCTAGGAAATTAGGGAATGTGAGATTAGAACTAACAACTATTTTTGAGGTTGGGATAGAGCACAAAGGTTGCAAATGGTAACATGAATCATGGGAGATGAAAATGAATTATCAAATTGGAGCATAAATAGAGGAGTGCATTGAGAAATAAGGGTCTACATTGACTTTAAATGATATTGGATTGATGGAGGAGCCATATTTGAATTTAGATGTTCATTAAGTTTAATTATAAAGTCATATTATGCAATTTATAATGAAAACACATTAAGGTAGGTGATAAACAATCATGAAATTGTACACCACTTAGGTGCTTACAATTTATGATGGTACATTTAGCCCCTAGTTTAGCAATATGTGACACTATATGCATATACAAGCTAAAGTACAAGAAATCAATAAATGAAAAATGATACTCCAAAGTTTTTGAACAAATTCCCCCAACATGCAATACATGCAACTAAATGTTAGGGACCACATTATGCAAAACCACTTTGTCAGTTGAAAACCATAAACCACGTAAGCCTTACTAAAAGAGTGATGAAATTTGCAAGTAGCTATATGCCCCTCTATTTTATCTTGCTAATTAGGAAGGTGAAATAGGGTATCATGTTTATCACAATGAATTGTGAATGCAAATTTGTTGAAAAATGTCATAAATAGGATTCAAGATGAACTCAAAACATCCTATAAAGCATTTAGATAGATAGGGATGTGAATCATGATCTCAACATAAAAAATGGTGTGAGAATTAGAGATTGCTAGCTCATGATATGAATGATTAAGTCAGGTATACAACAAGGAAAAAACACACCCCATGACCTAATCTAAAAGAAAATCTATGGGAACATGGAAGGAAGATAGAGATATCATGAATCAAATAGTCTAACAAGTTGTGTTCTTCTAGGTGATCCATGTGAGAGGAATCGGAGAAGAAGGGAAGCCTAGAAAGTTATGTTATGCTAGTTTGAATCATCAAAAACAAAGAGGGAAGGAAAATTAATGGTCTATCAAGTGGCATTATGCTATTTAAAACTACCTTGGAAAATTGCATACAAGGCATCTTGAAAAATTTTGTGCTCAGGGGCATCTTTAAAAAATTTTATGCATAGGGGCACCTTATAAAGGTTTTTGCACATAGGGGTGGCTTACAAAATCAATCTTATAGAAATTATTGTCTCCATGTGGATCCATCAAAATGATTAGTTATAAGGAAAGCATTGTCTCCCTAGGCCTCAATAAATGCAATCAGTTTTAAGGAGAGAATTGTCTCCTTAGGGATCAATAAGAATGATCATTCCTAAGTAAACTATTGTCTCCTTTGGGATCAATAAGGATGATAAGTCCTAAGAAAAACATTGTCTCCATAGGGATCAATAAGGATGATCATTCCTAAGGAAAACATTGTCTTCTTAGGGATCAATAAGGTCACATAATGTACAAGGAGGCCACATATATGCTCTCATCCTTATGATGGCAACATAGGACTATGGTGGCATCACAAGGACAAGAGAAAAATTATACATACTTCCAACAATAAGAAGATATCCTTAAAAAAACAATGTATGGTATACACCTAGCAAAGAGTAAAATCCCTTATTAACCAAGGAATAGATAATCATGAAAGGATATCAACAAGTGATAAGAGACCCTTGAAAGGAAGAGATCTTGGTTACAAGATGTCTACCTTCAATATGTGTTCTTGAACAAAGAAAACATATTCAAGACAAAGAGGGGAAGAGAACAAGAACATTCTCTTTCATCCTCCTATTACTAGGTGAAAAGGGGATTCTTGATGAAGGATAACATAATCTAAACCCCCAAGTAAGGGTATTTTTTTAGGATAGACATGCACTTTGCAAGAAAGGAAATTTTTAAAACCCGTGAATCCCCTAAAAAATAGAAGATCCTTATGTAAACAAACAACTTCATGCAAGAAAAGATATCATGTGACAAACACATAACACATAACCTAGAGAAAATGGATCCTCAAAAAGGAACAAGAGATTGATAAATGAAACCTTTCCCCCAAAGAGTGAAGACAATAAAAAATATATCCCATTGTAAACCCTAAGTGATGGATATTTTATAATAGATATGCACTGTCATGCAAGGATAAGGTTGTGACCTGGGATGTAAATATCCTAAAAAAGAGAAGATCCTTATGTAACACAAAAAATATATGCAAGAAAGGAAATCAATATTATAAAATAAACAAGTCAACAAATGGATATTGTATCTTTTGGAAAGAAAGAGAAAATGAGGAAGGAGGATCAATTATACACACCTTTCCTATTACTAGGTAAGGGAATAGTTAGTGAAGAACAACACATTATGCAAATCAAGTGAACAAGTTAATTATAATAGACATGCACTTTCAAGAAAAGAAAAGGTTGTAAACTCAGAATGTAAATCTCCTAAAAAAGAGAAGATCCTTATGTAAACAAACAAATGCACGCAAGAAATGACATCATATTATAAAAGACACGAGTAAATAAGAGGAGGAAATGGGTCCTTGGGATATGAGTGTGTATGTGAAAATTGTATGTAACCGTGGACACAACACTTTAGTAAAACATTACTGGTTAATATGTCAGAAAATCTACAATAAGAATAAACTGAATTAACCAGGTGATTTACTACCTTCTAGTAGGTGTGAGTATGGTATTCTCAGATTATGACCGAGATCAATGACAATGCAACACCTAAACAAAGGATTTGAAATGATGAAAGCAATGAAAGTATGGATGCATATTAATCTATATTTTTGGGTTTTATATGAAATATGACGAAAAACTGATATGAAATTGATCTAAAATGGATTGAAATGAATTGCAAATCTAATCTAACAATGCTATGGAATGCTATGAATGAATTGAAAACAATGAATTGAAATTGCAAAAATCACAATCGCTTGTTCGCAAGAGCTCGATTCTCCAAGTAATTGAAAGTGTGGTCGTTTGTGAAGGGCTCAGCCTTGTTTATATAGAAATCCAGGATTTTTGAAAGCTCATGGAAAACCAAAAATCTCTCCCTAATTAACTCAAATTGATTGTTGAGTTATCAAGAAATTAGAAATAGTTAACTGACAAAATCATGCAAAATTAGCTTGTTAAACTCAAATCAAAAGTTTAGATCACTTTTTAACTCGAAATAGATGTTGAGTTCAAAAAGATAAAAAATTGAATTGATTTATTGATTTAGAGTTTAACATCTTTTCTAAATGTGCATGGATAATTATGAATTAATATTATTTTCAACATGTGTTGCTCTCAACTTAACTGATTATTGAATTAAAATAACTAATTTATGGGTTAATCAATTATTAAATCAAACTTTATTCCAAAACTATATCATTAAATATTTGACAACTGGATTTAATTAATTAAATAAGAATAATCAATTATTCGTAGGATTTTTGATTTATTGTCAAAATTAAATAATATTAATTAGGAATAAATAGAATTAAATCTAATTACTTAAGTGGCAAAATTAAGTCTAATTAATTAAATATTTATCATATTCAATTAATCAAATTTAGGATAAATAAAAGAATATCATTTATCGCCAAATAATATTTAATTAGGAGATAATTTGGATAAATTAGGAATATTTAGGAAATATTCCCCAATGCAAAATTAAGATAAAATCAATTAGGGTTTCGATAATTTGATGTACAGATGTTCCTTAGGTTAGGACTTTAGGTTGATTTTGATCAATCTGTCGATGTAGGAGGTCAATGGACCTATAGCTCATTTTTGGGGTATTACATTTTGCCCCTCTTTGAATTATTGTGTGAAGTGCAATGGTTCAAAGATTAATCTGTTCTTGATGATGATGTGGACTCAGTTATGTGGTGGAGAAACTAATCTTGAAAGATTAATCGATTCTAAGATAGAAATCGATTGATTGATTTGAAGATTTGGTGATTTAGGTCCTGATTGACCAAAGAATCGAGATGATGCTAACTATACCAACAATGAACTGATGATTATGAATAAGTGTCAAAACACCTGATCCTAAACCTTATGATTATGAAGAAGTGATTGTCCTAACTCCAGACCTAATTGTCCAAAGGAATCGAAAGGATGTCAAATTTGAACCCTTCAGTTACGAAGAATCAAGGAAATAACACTAATGAACTAATGGTTATGAAGAGCTGATATAGTTTACAAGTTTGTGAGAGAACACCAAATTGATATGGATTTTGACGAATCTGATATGCCCCAAGTGATGTGCCCCAACTGACGAGGTCTTTTGATGAATCAACAACTAGACATGGTTGTTGTCTTGACTACTAAAGAAAAATTAATTGACAGAATTAATTAATCATGTGTAATACCATGCCCCCTTCAGGATGAAAATTGAAATCTAACAAGATAGTCAGCGTTGAGAGATTATTGAAGCATGTTAATCTATTATAGAAGTGATTGTACATGTCTAGAGATGCGTTCTGCATCGTTTGGTGGTCTTGAAGACCAAGTTTGACTAGGTTTGACCATGAGTTGACCATGGTTGACCAAGTTGAAATTTTGATAGTTTGATGTTAGATAATCAGTTAACTTGAATTCTAGATTTCAATAATGAAAGAAGGTCAATTTTGCAAGCAATCGGTTGTCCTAGGTCTGAAAAATTTAAATCACATTTTTGACAAAGTAAATGATCTTAGATTTTGATTTTGATCCCAAAAATGGGTTCAGAACATCAAAATTAGCTAGGGGTGCAATTTTCATGCAAAACGGAGCACTTTGCAAAATTAGGTCAAAACCTATATAAGGCCCAAAAGGGTCATGTTCAAATCATTTCAAACATTTGTCTTTTGTGAACTTGTGGAGCCTTCTGAGTGAAGATGCAAGTTCTTGTGTCCTCTCACCATTTTTGAGCATAGCCGACAATACCAACAACCTCGCCAGTATGGAAACTCGGTAAGTGGACCTCTGCGCCTCTCCCACATTCAAATTTTTCTGTGTTTTATGCATTTTTAGGATTTTTTACACATTTTTCCAATTTTTCTTTTTTTGCTTCACGAAGACTCGTACGACAGTCCACCAGGGCTCATACGAGTTTTCAAGTCCATTTTTAGACTCGTATTGATCACTTGTGTAACTCGTATGAAGAGGACCCAAATTTCATATGACATTTCATCGGGTCCTTCATGTGTTGTACGGGAACCTTTCAAAACTCGTATGACCATTAAATATCATATGGGACCTTGTAGAAACTCATATGAGTTTTGGTGCCAGTCTAAAAACTCGTATGAAAAATAGTGACCAAATTTCATGTCCTTAGGTCAAAATTTCATGTCCTTAGGTCAAAATTTTGGTGCCATTAATGCACCTTCTGAAGTTGTCAATTTCTCATTTTCTATGCGTTGAGCCTGATTTTTGACCAAGTTATTGATAGGTTGTCTTGTTTTTGTGCTGTGTAGATCACCCAGTAGATCTCATGGGAGACCCTAGTGTAGTGGTATGGATAGACGCACCAATTAGAGTGTATCATAGCTAGGATGATCAGAGGGATCATCATGTCAGATCGATAGTAGTGTGGTCTTCTGATGGGTTGGGCCCCTATGGTGTAGTGATTGATGGCCAGTCTAGTTGAGCTCAATTGGGGTCGGTGTCTTCTCATCCACATGTTTTCTGAGATGCATGAGATCATCTACCATGAGGTGAAATCATTTCATTAGGGGTACTTGTCTTACAAATCTGGGCTTGGGAGCACATCTCCATATGCAGGCCGATATGCAGAGATGAGCGGCAACCACATGAGCCTATGATTTACCAATATTCTAGATATATCACATAGGTCAGGATGGGACACACTGAGTAGTGGAGGTGCATGCTAGATGATATAACTATTGTTACCTGGCGTCCATATTTGCAGGTAGAGGTGTGGTCTGCCTCTCGTGTTCAGTTTGGATACTTTTTCCAAAGTCAAATTCTGATTGGTCGGTCTACCACTGTTTTGGAGCGATTCTTGATTACTAGAGTATGGAGATAGTATAGCATCATTGAGGATGCCCCACAGGATTTTACTTCATATGCTTAGATGGTACAAGACCTCAGACTTGGATGGTCACCTCGACTCTCTTATGCAAAGTGTAGCTTGGAGTACAGGGGATACATTAGCCATGACTGGGACTATAGGGTGTAGATCTTTGATGCTAGAATGACATATAAGTTCATGGCTTGGATAGTAGAGCATCCTATTAGGAGATTTTTAAACCCTACAAAATGCATTCCTACAATGGAGGATGCAAAGGATGTCATAGGTTCTCCTATGGGTAGAGGCTAGAGACGACGAGAGGTATAGATCTCAGCAGCACAACCTATTCTTCCTCGGCCACAAGTAGTTGTTATGACACTACCTAGACCATCTGGGCAAATGAGGCCACCCCAAGGACATACTACATCAGTAGCTAGGCCAACAGTTTTGCAGTAGTGATATACTAGAGGTGAGGGTGGGACCCTAGGTGGAGTTGGTAGTGCAGATGAGGTACTAGGTGCTCATCAGGATGTTGGGGGTACAGATGATACTCAGGATGCAGTTGCATATTTTGACTTAGGTGCAGAGGTTTGACGCCGTAAGGCATGCACTGAGGTGAGCACAGATAAGCCTATGGAGGAGGTAGAGACAGTAGCAGTCGAGGCTGGTCCAGGCTTGAGATCAGTGCCACCAGATGTTGTCAGGAGACTCCATCAGTAGTTACATGATTTGAGGCTGCATAGTGCCATAGTGGAGGCTCAACTCAAAGTTTGTGAGAGGCAGCTACGAGAGCATGATGCTAATGTGAGATGACTGCAGGAAGAGGTGGTCCACCAGATGATTCAGGCTTCATACTATGTTTATGCTTATTATTATTTTGTGCCACCTAGGTAGAGGATGACCTCCTCCCAGTATATGATAGACTCTAAGGGAGATAGGGCTCCTCATGCTGATCCACCACCCGATCCACCCGCCAGAGGAGGAGTTGCACCAGATGTTGAGGATAAGGTAGACATCTAATCTGTCATATTACTCTATTTTTTTCATTTTGATCATATCTGATAGCTCATTGTAGCTCATTATTTTTTATACAGTGCCAGGAGTGCATCCCTTGGACTATCTTGACATTCCAATATATATATATATATATATATATATATATATATATATATATATATATATATATATATATATATATATATATATATATATATATATATATATATATATATATGAGATCAATTTTTTTGGTTGTGACTTCATATGCACTTGTCATTTTAGTTTATGATTATTATATCATGTGATGCAAATGTATGAAATGATTTGATTAGTGTAGAATGTATGGATTATGCAATGCAACGTTTACTTTCAAATGTATGGATAATGCAATGTAATGATGAATGATAGATAGATTATGTAAATGTTATGCTTATGCTTCATGGATGCACATGTATGTATGCAAATGGATTTATGGAATACTTATGATATGTAATGTTAATGAAATGATACAC
This sequence comes from Chamaecyparis obtusa, assembly GCA_027943335.1. Lineage (NCBI taxonomy): Eukaryota > Viridiplantae > Streptophyta > Pinopsida > Cupressales > Cupressaceae > Chamaecyparis > Chamaecyparis obtusa. The sequence goes on along the minus strand of BSBK01002438.1, from coordinate 890,430 downwards.
ATGATATATTCTGTAGGTAATGATGAAGACAAGTGCTCAGTCATTGTCAAAATGGATGTTTAACCTAGGATGGTGACTACTTGCTGATCTGTTAAGGAGACCTTCATGCGATACTCGGTCCTTGTGTCATTTTTAGCATAGTTTTGGAGAATCATTAAGCATCAAGCTGAATTTGAAATCATGAGATAAATGCAACCATGCAAAGTGCAAAATGAAATGCAGACCTAGGACTTAGTCACTGATCATGTGTCGGTCTTTTTCATCATTGAATATTTATTAGGTAATCAGATAGTCGATACAATGTTCACTAGTTAGAAAACCATGAACATATGAAAATTGATTTTTATTTTGTTATGTCAGATTTAGATATAAGCATCAAGGCACAAAAGCCAAGATGACCTAAATATCATGTCCGTTTTGATATAGCAATATGTATAAGCACCAGAACATAAACATTGTGATGATCTGAATACGCCTTGCGAACAAACACACCAAGTAGTTGTAGAAATCATTCTTTTTCCAATGTGAATTACACACAGTGACCCTTTATCGTTCACATCCTTGGGTAGTAGCTTGTTTCATAGTAGGATTAAGAAATAATTCAAAAAGATAATAGCTAGATCAAACTCCCTTGAAGCATCCGAGTATCGATGGTTGAGGTACACATGGCCATCCAATACATGATGGAGGCACTTATAGTGGACACCAATTTAATCCAAAATTTCTAAAGTTATTAGATTTTCACATACAAGCAAAAGGAAAATAAAAGATTATGCCCCTATTCATCACTCTCTAAATCCCATAAAGGACATCATCGAGGAGCTTGAGGGGACAGAATATGCAAAAATCTCAATGTGAATCAGTTAGCATACAAGAAGATTAAAACATGTCATATAGATTATTTTCAGTTTGTTGTTGATGTTTGTTTTTGTTTGGTTGTAGGTGCAAAATCCCTTTCTAGTAAGGAGACTAACTGATTGACTTAGATGTAGTTTCAAAGGACTTTGACTAGACATGACTCATCTAAGGTACTGAGGACTGCAGGATATGACATTGATTGCCCCCAAGTTTGGAACATTGATAGGATACAAACGCTTTTGTTGATTGGTGCTCAGACTGACTATTGAAAACATGATGTGAAAGCAAACTAGGAGGTATACACAAACTAAAGTAGTACTAAAAGCTAGGAAATATCAAGATTGCACTGATAGATGGAGCATTTTGATACAAGTGGCACCTGTTTGTCAGGTTTTCACCATCTTGGTATAGATTCTAATTTTGCTACCAAGGCACCTGTTTACGAGGTTTTCACCAACACTTTTTCTTTTTCTTCTTTTTTTGTATTTTTCATCTTTTCAATTTTTTAATATTTTTCCATTTTTTTAAAAAAAAATTTGTGATACATGAAGGTGCCTATTTCTAGGTTTTCACCATGATGATCATTTTTTCAGGACTTTTTATGATTTTTATGATTTTTTTAGGATATTTTTTAAGATTGAATGCGTCAAGTGAGAATTTCTTCAAATGGAGAATGTTGATTGGTTCTCAGAGTTGTTCTCCTTTAGTCATTGAGAGTTGATAGGCTCCAAAGCCAAAAGTAGTAGTGATAACAAAGGGACCCAACCAGTTGGGTTCAAAATTCCCCTTGCGTTCTCGATGGGAGTGATTTTTAGTATTCTCTCTCAAGACTAGATCACCAACCTGAAATTATCTGTGTCTGACTTTCTTTTTGTAGCCTCTAGACATTCTCTTCTGATATACTCTGAGATGATCATACACAGCTTGTCTATGCTCATCTAATAGTTCAAGTTCTTGTAACCTAGACACTCTGTAGTCATCATCAATTATTTAACCATGCATTTAGATTCTTAGTGATCAGATTTCAACCTCAATAGGAAGCACTGCTTCAGCCCCATATACTAAAGTGAAAGGAGTAGACCTAGTGGGCATTCTGATACTTGTTCTGTAGGCCCAAAGAGATGGATTTATCATCAGGTGCTAGTCTCTTCCTATCTTGTTGACTGTGCGATGCACAATTTTCAGTAAGTTCTTGTTGGATGCCTCAGCTTGTCCATTCCCTTGAGGATAGTAAATGGATAGCCAATGTTGAGTGATCTTGAATTTAGAGCATAAGGAGTCAAGGTCCTTATTCTTGAATTGGCCTCCATTATCTATAATGATGGAGTGCGGAATACCATACCAAAAAATGATGTAGTTCAAGATGAACATTGAGATTTGTTTGCTGGTTTCTTGAGTCAAAGGAACTGCTTCTACCCATTTTGTAAAATAGTTTGTAGCTATAATAATATGAGTATGTCCATTGGAAGAATGTGGATATATAGCCCCTATAAGATAAAACACCCATTATTGGAAATGCCATTATGTAGTAAAGGGAATAAGATCTCTCCCCAATGCATGAATTAAGTTACCATGTACTTGGCACTTTTGACAGTTCTTAGCATATTTGATAGCCTCTTTTTCTATTTTAGGCCAATAGTACCTAGCCCTAATAAATTTTCAAAATAGTGTTAAACTATTGGAATGTGATCCACATATACTTTCATGGACTTACTCTAATGCTCGTTGAGACTCATCACATTCTAAACATTGAAGGATTGTACCATCTAGACTCTGTTTGTATAGGTCATTACCTATGATGACATACCGTGATGCATTTCAGATAAGGTATCATCTCTCATGGTGGTTGAAGGTATCAGGGATGATTTGGTCTTGAAGGTAGGAGAAAAGTTGTTTGTTTCTAGAAGAATCATGACCAATAATAGTGCAGATCATGCAGGTTTTAGGGGAATCATATGCAGGAAACGACAGTGCTTCCACTAGGAACTCGTAACATAGCTCATGCTTGGGCTGTTGTAGTAGAGATGATAGTGTTTCCATAGCATCAACAACCTTGTTCTTTGTTCTAGGAATCTGCTCAAAAGTGACTGAGATGAAATACTTGTTAAGGTCATCGACCATGCATTTGTATGGAAGTAGTTTCTCATCTTTTGTCTGGTACACATCATTGACTTGGTGTATGACTAGTTGTGAGTCTCCATGAATGTGCAACTCTGTCACTCGCCACTCAATTGCTATCTTCATGCCATTAAGTAGAGCTTCATATTCAACAATATTGTTTGTGCAAGGAAATTTTATTCTAAATGCTTTAGGTATTGAGTAACCTTGTGGTGTTATGAAAAATATGCCTGCTCCAAATCCATTCTGTATGTAAGATCTTTCAAAGAAAAGATGCCAAGTCCTAGAAGATGTGTGCATGATGGATGAATCAGGAAATTCCATCTGTAATGGTGTATCATCAAACATTGGTGCTTCAGCCAACTAATCTACAATGACTTGGCCTTTGATAGATTTCCTTTCAACATATTCTATGTCAAATTCACTCAATAGCATCACCCATTTAGCTAGTCTACCTATGAGGGTAGCTTTGCTCAATAAGTACTTCAGTGGATCAATCTTTGCTATTAATTGTGTAGTATGAGCTAACATGTAGTGTCTTAGCTTCTGTGATGCAAAGATGATAGCTAGACACACTTTCTCTATCATGGAATAGTTCTTCTCATAAGCTACTAGTGTTCTGTACATGTAGTAGATAGCCCTCTCCTTCTTGTTGTCATCATGTTGTACTAGTAATGCCCCCAGTGAAGTATCTGTGGTGGATACATATAATATCAATGGATTCCCTTGAATAGGAGGCATCATGATAGGAGGATTTCATAGATATTGCTTGATGTGGTTGAAATTATTCTCACACTCCTCGTTCCATGCAAAAGTCACACCTTTATGTAATGTCTTTGTGAAAGGTTGTGATATATCCACTAGCTGAGATATGAAACATCTGATTGATTACACCATTCCTTGTAAGGTTCTCATTTGACTAATATTTTTGGGGGGTTGCATCTCCATGATAGCCTTGACTTTAGCAAGATCTACTTCAATGCCCTTCTTTGAAACAATATAGCCCAGGAGCTTTCCAAAAGTGACACCAAAAGCACACTTTTTAGGGTTTAGTCTGAGACTAAACTTCTCCATTCTATCCATTATTTTTCTCAAGTCATTCAGATGTTCTAATCTTGTCATAGACTTAGCTAAGGTGTCATCAACATAGTATTCCATGGTTCGATGCATCATATCAAGAAATATAGATGTCATAGCTCATTGATAAGTAGCTCTGGCATTCTTAAGACTGAATGGCATGGCATTCCAATAGAAGGTACCCCATGCACATGTGAAAGCTATTTTCTCTTGATCCTCTAGATCAATTTTGATTGGTTGTATCCAGAGAAACCATCCATGGGAGAGTACATTTCAAAGCCCGTCATCATATCCACTATCATATCGATGTTTGGTAGTGGAAATTCATCCTTAGGGCATGCTTTGTTTACATCTCTGAAGTTTGTGCACACTCTAATAGATTTGTCAAGTTTCAATACTGGAACAATATTGGAGATCCATTCAGCATAATCAATAACTCTAATAAATCTGGCTTTTAGTAGTTTCTCCAATTCAGATTTTACAAGAAGCTCCACATGAGGATGCATTTTATGCAGCTTCTATTTTATAGGTTTAACTCTTGGAGATATGGAAAGATGGTGCATGATCAGATTTGGATCTAACCCTAGCATATCAGAATACTTCCATGAAAAGTTGATTTTTTTTTTCTGTTAGGAAAGTAGTGAATGCTTGTTTCTCTTCCTCTGATAGGGATTGTGCTATATGAATCAGTTGTGGTTCCTTTGTTGTACTCAAGTTGATAGATTGAGTTGGTTCTATCAGTACTGGAGATCTATCCTGTAAATGTCTCGAAAGAACATCAAATATCTTATCCTTAGGTGCCTCAGAGAGGTTTTCACCTTCAGATACATCATTTATTTTTACTATTTGAGGTTCTGAGACTATCACATAGTGGTTTTCACCCTCAAAAATATTTTTTCTTTTTGCTTTTGTTTTTCTAACTGAGATATTTGATATCTGACTTTGTCATGCTAATGCTAGGTTCATCGATGGAAGTTTTCATAGGTTCCACTACATTGAGGTAGCAGGCAAGAGCGTAGTCAATTTGAAAGGTGTGGATATCTCGGTTTGGATCGGTAGATGTTTGGTCAATAAGCTCTAGATGTTGATGAATAAGATGCAATAGGGTTCATCCCAAAATGTATGGGGGAAATATGAGATCTATTTCTAAATCTAAATTCCCAAAGGAAAGCTCCAAATTGATCAACCAAAAGGTTAATGCATAATTGAATCAATCTATGGAGAATGTGAATGAAGGAGAAACCTTATATTTCCCTATAAAGAAATGTGTTTGAAATCTAAAATAATTGAAAGGAAAATACTAACCTCAAAATAGGGTAGATCTGGAAAATGCTGATTTTTTATGTCTGTGTGCAGTTTCAAGAAATTCTGCGACCTATTTCGGACTAGAAATGCCGAGATGAAGAAAACCAAAAAAGCTTTTATATTTTTGACAGTAGGTAGTCTTTGACCCTGATAAAAGGTCAAAGACTACTTTGAGATTTTGAAGGTTGTCCTTAACTTTGTTGGAAAATCTCAGAAGTTCGTCGAAAAGGGTATCTAGATCCAAGCTTCGATTTGTAGTCATGCACCTATACCTACAAGAAAAATAGGGTTTTTGTTGTTTGGATGGGGGGTTTGCCTTGGTCTAACCCCAATTTAGGAATTAACCTTGAAATTGAATTGAAATTGCAATGTGCATAAACAAAGTAAATGAAACAATTCACCTTGCTTATGTTGAAGTCCTTGTAGAGGATTCAAATACTTGAATCCATAAGTAGGAATGCTCCAATGGATGTAGAATGAAGGTAGGATGTCTCAAATCAATGGAATTTGATCTTCAACACCAATCTTGAATGGATCTTTTCATATAAGGAGGCTTGGATGAATGTGGAAGGAGAAATCTTCAAGGGGGCTCCAAAGAGATTGAATCCTTCAATGGCTAACAATGGATCTCGTTGATGAATGCTTCAATAGATGGTAGGATTGAGGATGAATGAATGATTTCTTTCTTTCCTTATCCTTCTTGCTTGCTTGATTTCACTTAAGAGCTTGAGAGATTGCTTGGTGAGAATTGATGAGAAAATGAGAGAGGAAGGCTTCCTTTTTATAGTGATCTAGGGCACAAACCTCTAGAGAAGGCCAACATTGGGGAATTAAATCCCAATTAACCTTAACCCCTAGAAATGGACCCATATTAAATGAAATTTAAGGATTTACCATTCTAAAACCCAAAATGGCCGACCCGGAAGCAGGAAAACAAATATTTCTGAAACCCGACACCCAGAAATCATGGGAATCTAAAATTTGAAACCTAGGTCAAGGATGAGGTAGACCCGCCCTAGGTCAGGGTCAAGGTCATCATTTACCCTCAAGTTCATCTTTGACCTTGAGGTCAAAAACCTTAGGACCTCAATCCAGAATGCTAGGAAATGCAGAAATAATGTAAAAAATAGGTGCAGATAGAAGAACGGGAGGAGAAAGCTAGATACATGCAAAGACCTGATCAAGATGCTTAAAATGACCCCAGACTACTTACTCGGAGGGCTAAATGCTCTTATCATGGAAGTGCTTCCATTTTAAGATGATAGAATTGGATAGTCAATGTAGGGGAGGATTGGGAAATGGTGTTCATGCATACAGTGTTGTCATCATTGGTCCTAACCCAACTCTTGAATTTAAAGGTGATATTACTACTCAGAATGTTTAGTTCGTGAATCATTTCAATGTCATTATTGGATTCCACTTGAGTAGTAGGTGGATCAGACTCATGAAGTTCATCATTTCACTCTAGACTCACATCAGATTTAGGTGAATATTGGTGAATAACATCAATGTGTTTTTTAGCAATAAGCTCATCTTCTTTTGGAATAACTCCCCATTCATAGTCATTTGATTCATCCTCTAATTCTTCTTTTGGATTTTTGGGAAATTTGAGAACATGTGTGAAGTCAAGATGAATCCCCCAAGTAGGGTTTCCTTTAGAGTCCAAGCGGAATTCTTATTCATGGGAGTTTGTCTCAGAATCACTGTTGTATCCCAAATGTTCAGCTATTGTGATAGGCTCACCTTCCCCTTCTTGTTTGTTTTCAGACTCAGACGGTTCTTGTGTGGTGACTGTCACTTGTTCAGCAGTAGGTTCTTGTGTATCTACTATGTTGATTCTTTTAGGTTCATTTTCCTCCTTGAGAATGTCTAAGATGTTTTTGAGGAAAATGTTCATAAGGAATAAGATCAATGGTGTCTGAATCATCACTATCTGATTGTTGTGTTTCTTCCTTTAGCTAAGTTTCTGGTGTTGGACTTATCTATTCTAGGACATGGGCCGAGTTACCACTGAGGTGGAAGGGCTTCTTGTGATATCCAATTCCTGTAGTTTCCTTGTTTGTTCTCCCACAATGTTCAATAGGTTGTATGATTCCTTTGCCTCTTGTTCCTAGAGGTCCTACCCCCGTATATCCCATTTTAGACATGATTTTTTGACCTGGTCCATATGACTTTGAAGGAATCTTGTTTGATTTGGAGTCACATTTTTTAACTGATCAAGATTGAGATTCATCCTTGTATAGCCATGCAAGCACAACTTCTTCCTCTTCAAACTCTTTCTTGGACACTTTCTCTATGACAAAACTTCCATTATAGATAGCTTGAGGTTCTTTAGATGCTTGTTTTGTCTATTTTAAAGGTTGCCCATAAGATTTAGGTGAGACCAAGAGAGATGGTAGAGATAGGACTGGTTCCATAGTATATTCTCCCATGCCTATGTCCTTGATTTTGACCTCTTTGGCAATGTCTTCCATCTTGGATGTAGATGCTATGTCTTTTTTCTTAGTGGAAGATTCCCTATTATGTGGAACAAGTTTGTCGACACTCTCTTTTAAGGCATTGCAAGATGTAGATATGTTAGCTAGAATTGTTACCTCTACTCCATCATAAGTAAATTTCATGCATTGATGGTACATTGATGGAATATCTTGCATTTCATGTATCCAAGGTCTCCCTAGAAGAATTTTGTAAGCCAATGGAAGATCCAGGACTTGACAGGTGATGTCTTTGATAACTAGTCCTGTTCTTATAGGTAGTACAATTATTCCCTTGGAGGATCTTTCTTGTTCATCATAGTATTTTATGGTTATCTTCTTTTTAGGATCAATAACATCTTTTGATAATCCAAGTTGTGTGACCAATTTGTAGGAACAAATGTTTAGACTAGCACCTCCATCTATCAACACACATTTGACACAACGGTTTTGGATTAAGACTTCAATGTGCAAGGGCTGGTTATGTGGATGACTCAGTGAATTGTCATCTTCCTCTGAAAAGGATATATATTGGGGTGATTTCAGATGACCAACCATAGTCTAAAATCTGTCCAGATCAAGATTGTTAGGAACATTGGAACTGAGTAGAGCTTTATCTAGAATAGCCCTATGCGCAAGAGATATTCGAAGCAACTCAAATATGGATATTTGTGCATTGGTATGCTAGAGTTGTTAGACAATACTGTATGATGTTGCCCTGGTATCTTTAGGGTTTGATGATTTTGAGGCAGCCCTCTATTTAGAAGTACATGAAAGATTGAAAGGCACCTTAGGGGCATTTGGTGAACCCAAGTTTTGTCCTTGTAGATGTACCTGAGCTTGTGATCGAGTTACTACATTTTCTAATTGACTATCTCTATCTCTTCTTACAATGGTGATGACATTGTAATGTTCAAATAGGCATGGTTCAACCATGTTTATGACATCATTATTTCTAGAGTAGGCGTAATTGACTTTTGCACCCATGCTAGGTCTAGAAGATGAATCTCCTTTATTATGCTTCGAAAATAGTTCTATGAATGTTGTATGATCATTTTTGGTTTTATGGTTGTCAATTACAATTTCTCCATCATCAATTTTGTCTTGTATGAGATGATTTGATCACATGCATTTATTTGTTTTATGACCCTTGTTTTGATGGAAGTCACATAAATCAGTCTCTTTCCACCATTTAGGTTTAACTTCAGGATCATATGGTTTTATCTCAGGCAATGTGATGATTGTGTTTTCCAATAGTGTTTTCATGGCAGATTCTAAGGACTCACCCAAAGGAGTGAATTCGCACTTTGGTTTTGTAACCCATGGTTTATAGTCATTAGAATTTTTAGAAGATTCAAATGCCTTTAGTTCGGAAGCTTTTATGGCTTGGGTTCCAATGGTGAGATTGAATGCTGGTGCCTTCAGTGGAGTACTGATGTGATCGACAACACCATTTGTTATAACATTTTTGTTTTGTTCTAGAATTTGTCTTTATCTTTGTTGTTGGAACTAGAACCTGATTCATACTTGTTGTCTTTGTTAAGCCATATATCTCCCTTACGAACAAGAACATTTTCCATCTTTATGGCATTTTCTACCATTTTCTCAAAATAAGTATGATTCTGCATTTGCAGGTGATAATTAATTTCCAAAATTAGGTTATTGATAAAGATTTATAATTTCTCATTTTCTGGGATTTGTCTGGCATAAAGTGAAAATTTCTTCCTCTAGCATTTGAGGAAGGTTAGGAAGGGTTCTCCCAGCTTTTGTTTAAGATTGTAGATGTCAATCATAGTGACCAGATGTTGAATATTATAGGAGTATTGTTGGTAAAATAGTTTGATCAGCTCCTCAAAATTCTTGATTGTTGGAGGCATTTTAGAGAACCAATGAATGGTTGCTCCTCCCAGAGATTGTGGGAAAAGACACATTAAGTAGGTTGGTTCATGCATAAACTACATGGGTTGAGTAAAAAATTCTCTGACATGATCTTGGGGGTCAACCTTTCCATCATATTTGTCATATTTTTCTATCTCCACTCTTTTTGGGAAGCTGGCATGTACAACTTTTTATCGAATGGAAAGGGGCATAGAGCCTCCATAGAGATTTCTTTAGGTTCCTTCTCCTTTTCTAGCTTGTTGAGCTTAACTTGCATGGATGCATATGTTTCATCATGGATGTGATGGGATTTTATTCCTCTTGTGTGATGATATTATCGACATTAAATTCTTGAGGAAGTTTGGCTCCTTGTTGAGCTAGTTGTAATAAATAGGCCTCTTTCTCTTCTTGCAAGAAGTGTTTCATCATTTTTTGAAAGAGATCATCATTTCTATATCATTCAACTTCAAATGGTGTTGGTTCAAGATCTCCACCATGATTAGAGTGATGACCTTGGGAGCCTTGGTTTGCTCCTCGTTGAGACATTGTGGTGTTTTGAAGACTCTCGTGGATTGATTGATGTGGAATTGATTGATTACCTCTGTGGATTGATTGAGGAGGATTAGAATATCCTTCTTTCAGATGTAGATTACCTAGAGCGTCTTCTTCATAAAGATTTTTATCGTAAGTGATCAATGGTCTGAACAACGTAAGAAGACAAAGGTGAGAATTTTGGTTCTTCTCTAGATTTTCTGTATGAGGAAGATCTGGTTTCCACCATTAACCTTGGGTGAATTGGAAGAGCAAGATTAAGACAACTGATGAATGATCTGATTCAGGAAAATTGAATGATGCAACCTTGTCAAGATTGGATTGGTTGATTGATGAAAAGATTGATTGGACATAAGTGTAGGATACTGTGCCTAGATGTATGGGTAGATGCCCAAAATATAACAGACATGAGCTCACAACACTTAGCCATTTTGAGGATTGAATTTGAAGATGATTTTGACAAGGTTTTGACACAAGATGAAATGGGATTCAAATTGATAAATCAGAAGGCTAGATCAAACTCAAGAGACCACTTTAGGAAAATGAATTGGATTTTTCTATTTTCTCTGCTCTATTCCTGACACAATGAATGTTCTAACAGAATCTGGTGGTTGACTACAATGATTGAATTTCTAAAAAATTTAAAGGCTTTCTGACAATTCTAACATAACTATTGTATGAATTTATCCATCCTCGTACGAGTCAGGATGGGGTCTGATACAACAATTGGAAAAACTCGTATGACAATCGACTCCAATATTGAATTTTGCTTAGGTTTTATGACAACAATCGTATGACAAAGTACAAGTTACCATACGAGTTTATAGGGGTTTTGGAATGACAATTGCAAAATTCATACAACTTTTGATTTTTCTAGGACGACAATTGACACCAGAAAGGATTTTTGCTTCAGATTTGGTCAATTTTTTAGTTTTTTAGTGTTTTCAGTATCAAGTTGATTGTAAATTTCTTTGTCTAGGTTTTTGTAGATCTGTGAAATGGATTGTTTGAGGTTGTTTAACATAGCAGTAGGCTCAAAATCACAAAAAATAGAGGGAACTGAATGAATGAATAAATCACACCTATCTTACCCTAGCTAAGAGAAGAGATGTATTACTTTCTCATTGACATAGAAACACACTCATGGACTCCTCAGAATATGCAGGTCCAACAACACATAATGGATGTTGAAGCCCATATTAGCCAAGTTCAAATGTCGAAGAGGGCTCGATATGACGAGTTTCTTGGGGTGATTACTATTCACCTCACACAAGCACTACAAATCCTTTGGGGGTGGATAGGTGGAAAAATAGCTTAGTCTTTTAATCAAGGCATCTATTCACAACTATCTCCCATAGTCCCACAAGCAGGATTGAGGTTGTTAACCCTATGAGCACTCTGATAAGTGTAGTCTTGCAAGCAAGATTTAAGTAGCTTCACTCTACAAAATATCAAAGCGTGTTCATGGCACAAGTCCAAGGAACAAACACAACTATGTCTTTTGAGGCTTTAACCACAAGGAAGTGTCAAATTTTATAGTGGGGTGGAAGAGTCGGTGTAAGATTGGTCCCCACTTGGGTTGTTCCATGGAGCTTTTTACCTCTCTGGCAAGCCCTCTTAAGGATTAAAGCAAATGTGAGGTTGGGGACCACAGGATCTGGGTTTCTAATTCTTTGAAAGAGAAGAGCATAATCCCCTAACCTTGTCCTTTTCCCTATCCAAAACATGTAAAGAAGATAAATCCAAAGATAGTACACAAACTGGCACCAAGGAAGACACTTTTTGGGTTTCTGGTTATCCTAAGAAGGAGAAGAGCATAATCCCTTGAGTATTTTCCTCAACGGAAATAGACACGCATACCTATTAAACTAGGTGCCTATGAAAATGAAATGAAATCTAAGAAAATAGAATATTTGCTTGACGTAGATTAGGCAACCTGCAAAACCACTTATCAAATTTTTTTGTAGAGTGAGCTTTCTTTGACTAGCGAATTCTCTGAAAGTAGGGTTATTTGCAAAAGATGGCTTAGAAGTCAAGACAAGAAAGGCCAAAGAATGGGGTTTTTATGCTCAATCTTCATCTTTCATCCTGCACAAATATTGTTAGGCTACCAAAAATGAATAGAAACAAGCATCAATCATTAAGATTAGCCATCAGTAGAAATCTGAAATCAAAATTTCAAAAAATTGCTCAAAAATATGATACGACTATGCAAACTGGCATCAAAACTCGTACGAGTTTCTACACCTTCCCATATGACAATTGGGAAATGATATGACAATGGGTCTATGCTCATACGATAATTTAGCTTTAAAATGACACTATCTAACAACCCATACGACAATCTAGAATTTCATTTGTCGTACAACAACCAGAAGACTCTAATATGACTTTTTGAAATGTCGTACAAAATCATATGGAGGAAATAAAAATAAAAATTGAAGCTTGAATGAAATTGTCATAAAATGATAGAATCAAAAATAGAAACTTGTTGTGGGTCCCCAAAATGTGTATGTAAAAATTGTACTTAACTGTGGACACAACACTTCAGTAAAACATTATTGGTTAATATGTTAGAAAATCTACAATAAGAATAAATTGAATTAACCATGCGATTTATTGCCTTCTAGTAGGTGTGAGTATGGTATTCTCAGATTATGACCAAGATCAGTGACAATGCAACACCTAAACGAAGGATTTGAAATGATGAAAGCAATGAAAGTATGGATGCAAATTAATCTATATTTTTGGATTTTCTATGCAATATGATGAAAAATTGATATGAAATTGATCTAAAATGGATTGAAATGAATTGAAAATCTAATCTAACAATGCTATGGAATGCTATGAATGAATTGAAAACAATAAATTGAAATTGCAAAAATCTCACAATCACTTGTTCGCAAGAGCTCGATTCTCCAAGTAATTGAAAGTGCAGTCGTTTGTGAAGGGTTGAGCCTTGTTTATATAGAAAATCCAAGATTTTTGAGAGCTCATGGAAAACCAAAAATCTCTCCTTGATTAACTCAGATTGATTGTTGAGTTATCAAGAAATTAGAAATAGTTAACTCACAAAATCATGTAAAATCAGCTTTTTAACTCAAATCAGAAGTTTAGATCACTTTTTAACTTGAAATAGATGTTGATTTCAAAAAGATAACAAATTGAATTGATTTATTGGTTTAGAGTTTAACTGCTTTTCTGAATGTGCATGGATAATTATGAATTAATATTATTTACAACATGTGTTGCTCTCAACTTAACTGATTTTTGAATTAAAATAACTGATTTATGGGTTAATCAATTATTAAATCAAACTTTATTCTAAAACTATATCATTAAATATTGGACAACTGGATTTAATTAATTAAATAAGAATTTAATCAATTATTCGTAGGAATTTTGATTTATTATCAAAATTAAATAATATTATTTAGGAATAAATAGAATTAAATCTAATTAATTAAGTGGAAGAATTAAATCTAATTAATTAAATATTTATCATATTCAATTAATCAAACTTAGGATAAATAAAAGAATATCATTTATCGCCAAATAATATTTAATTAGGAGATAATTTGGATAAATTATGAATATTTAGGAAATATTCCCTGATGCAGAATTAGGATAAAATCAATTAGGGTTTTGATAATTTGATGTGTAGATGTGCCTTAGGTTAGGACTTTAGGTCTATTTCGATCGATGTGTCAATGTAGGAGGTCAATGGTCCTATAGCCCATTTTTAGGGTATTACAAGGAGAAGGAAATAGTACCCCTTTCACCCCAAGTGTGGAGACAAAGAATAAGAAAGACTATTATGTTTCTCACAAATTATGATTGCATCTAAAATTTCACCACAATAAATGACAATGAACCCCTAAAGGATAGGCTAGCAATGCCACATAGTGAGGAGAAACATAATAGGAACTTAGATGTTATTTAGAATGATCATGAAAAAGGTTACATTCAATGTTACATGTAATTTGAATCATACCACAATCAATGAATTCTTGAATTTTATATTTCAAATCATAACATTTATTAGTCTTAAGGCCAAGAACTTCATGATACATACAAATGGAAGAATTATTTTTCTTGTGTTTTCTATTTTTCATTTGTTTCTTAAAGGAAGAGTAGTTAAGTTGGCATTGAAAAGATCAAACAAAATATTCTCTTATTGTGATGAGAAATTAGGAGAAGAATTTCTATATTGATTAGACAAATGAGAAGATTGGAAACCTAGAGTTTCTTTAGAAAAGTGTGATGTATATTTCTAATGGGTTTCAAGGCTTTGTTGCACACATCTTGTGTACCATGTCCATCATCAAGGTTTGGAATATCAAAAAGATAAGGGTCTCTTTTAAGTGGAACTAGATTTAAATTTAAAGAAGCCCAATAAATATCTAGATGTGTTAGAATAAGGTGTTTGGTTCTCAAATTTGAGGATTTTTATTTTACTATAGAAGTTTGGTGTGAAGTCTAACGTTCCTCAATCATCATCAAGGAGATTTGATGGTGTGCTTGTTTGATACAAAGAAAGAATTGAACAAAGAAGAGGAGATTGAATAGTGTTGAATTGATTAGGATCCTTTTTCACTAAGGTTTCATTTGTAGAAGGAAGGACATCAAGGATATTATCCTCATTGTTGTTATATGTGTATGGTACTACATGATAATCAGGTTACGTAGCACCTTTTAAAACAATCACTATTTTTTTTAAAACATATCTAAAATGCTATTGACTTGATTAGGTTCTTTATTCTCAAAAGATCCATTTAGAAAAGAGAGATCATCAAGGAAATCATCTTTTTCTTCTAAGGCATTTTCATGAAAAAAGTTAGAAAAGGGGAAAAAATCACTCATTAGTGTTTCATCTCTGGAGGGAAGATTATTGAAATTGATAGGAGTAGAAGTCTTGTTAAGGTAATTGTCAATCATATAACCCTTTTTTACCAAAAAATAATCCTCTTGTATAAAGGTTCTCTCATATGGTATTCACATCAAGAGAATAATCAACATCATGATTCTCCAATGGTTCATCCCAAAGAGGGGGAACTTTGAGAGGAGTGTTAAAAATATGTTCTTGAATCAATATGTCCTCATGAGGGGGAGAAGATTTGGGAGGGAATCATTGAAATGTTCAAAAGGGGATTGTTGTTAACCCTAAATCCCTCTTTCACATTAATCATTTTTTTGCAAAAAGATAGTTTAGGGGTTTGAGACGAAGACTTAGTAGGAATGAATTCATTAAAGACTTCATCCATCATATCAAATACTTCACTACTAAATGGATCATAAAAAATAGTAAAGCTCTATACAAGGAAATAAAACATGTTTTAATGAAACAAGCTAATGTAATCAAACAAAGTATAAAATGAACTAGTCTAAACAAAAATAGCAATGCATGAAAAACCTAGATGTTTCTCCTAGCCTAGGAAAAAGAGCCAGATCTAGCATGAGTAAGAAAAGGGTTTAATATAAAGACCTGGATGAACTCAAGAAGATTGTTGTCAATATGGTTACGGTGATTTTTGAGGCAGTAGAGCTCCTCATGATTTTTTAGGCTCTGGCCTCTTCTCTATTTTTGTTTTTTTCTCTGGTTGTTTTTTGTCCTTTTGTTGGTGTTTAGTGTTGGTTGGATTTTGCTTGGCCGTCATCTGTCCCTTTCTAGGTTTTTATTCTATGGGGTGTTAATGCTTTATCCTTTGTAAGTTCTTTGTTTAAGGTTTTGTGTCCTTCCAAAACCATTTTTTCTCTTAATCAAAATAATGCATGAAAAATAATTATTTTTAGTTTTTTATTATTTTAAATATAAAAATGCAATGCAAGAATCAATCAATGAAATAAAGGATACAATTTTTGTCTTTTTTTATCAATGAATCCAAAAATAAGACTAGAAATCAAGACTAAATACATAAATATAATAATGCAATGCATATACAAGATATCTAGACACCAAATAAGAATGGAAATGTAAAATGTCGGGCTCACCAAAATGTCCAATATCAAAAGGGGATAACCTAAAAGGTCTATTTTCTTCAATTCATAAGGCAAATTGGAATACAAAACCACCTCAAGACAAATCAGATCAGCACCACTGAGAAAAAGGGATGTTAATGCAATATTTTTTACTTTAAGGGTTTATATTATGTTGTTGCTTAGAATCGAGAAGGAGATAGATAAGACTATTATACAAATGACTAATTAAGATAAGAAATGATGTAAAAGATGGAAAGCAAGATTTAGAAAGATATTAGGGTATATTTTAGTGCACTTGGAATCAAAATAAGATAAATGAAGACTCTGATCTGAATTCTAACTGCCAGAATCCTGAAAACATTGTAACTAATAATCTAGGATCTCGAGCCTAATATTTATCTACACATCAAGTTTTACTGATTTATGTGGGGAAAATAATGGCTCAAACATTTTGTACCCAAGTAAAAAACATCTAAAATGTTATGTACCTGTGGTTTTCTGCCAAGATAAATTGTAGAGTGGTTGTCTTAGGGCTAAGATGGCATAAAAATTTCTACAACTGATTCAAAGGTCGTCTAAACTTGTGAATCTAAGAATTGTGTGTGTGGGTGGCTATATAGGGGTTTTCCTTGGTCAACCCCCCATTTTGGTGATTCCACCTCTATGGATAGCCACTATAACATAGATAAAATTGCATAGTTCTTGTGAATCTAGAGTATGTCTAAATTGCTATGAGCTAAACTACATAAATGCAATGTAAAGATCTACCCTAATGTGATAGAATAAACTCTATATAAAATACAATCAATGTGTGGTTGAAATTATGTAACAAGTATAGATCTGAAGCACAAGTATAACTATCTAAAGATAACAAGAAACCATACCCAACCTAAAGAGGAAGAATACAAGTCAATCATTTGTTGGCGATATCCTAGTCATCATCATTATCCTTCTGTAGCTTCATCTTGATGTTCAAAAATGTTTTAAATGTTTGAATATTTGATAGAAGATTGTTATAGCCATGATTCACAAGTCCTCACTTCATGCAATATCTTAAAATTGATGCTCCAACCTTGCAATTTATCTCATCTTTCCAAAATGAACTGTGAAGCTTCCTTTTATACAAAATTGGAAGATAGAATTGAGAGAGCCGACTGTAAATTCTAATCCTCTTCTAAATCATTGAGACGGGGTCCAATTTAAATTTGGTCTTAAAACTCAAGGAGCAAAATGAATGAAACGTTATGTTCCTAGGAAGATAATATTTTAGCTACTATGCTCCATCTATTTTAGGCACAAATCAGGACCATGGGTCCTGAGTAATCGGGGGATGTAGGATTAGAACCGACAACTAGTTTGAGGTCAAGACATAACACCAAGGTCACAAATGGTAATGTATACACCTAAAAATGGTCAAATCTAGTCAAAGCCAAAATTAATTAAATTCAAACCATTTGGATTATTCAAAATAAAAAATCAAATAACTATGTAATTGAATTAATCACTTGATTATATAGTTCATTTAGATAATTAAATCCAACCTATTCAATAAATCCTACATGGATAATTAATTAATTCTTTGGAATTAATTATTCCTCAAATTCTTCACCTACCATTACATGACAAAATTGGATCAACCTGGGAGAAGAGGAAAATGTGCTTAAGGATCACAAATAGGCTTTTTTTATCTTGACCATCAATTTTTTAGAATCAATCTTGTCTCTCCAAATTGGAAACCTCAACAAACACAACTCAACCTTATACCTTGATCATGGTTAATTCAAATCACATCTAACTCACCCCCCAAGACTTTGAGAAATCCTATAAATAGGTTGCACAATTAGATAAATTCATCCCTCATTCCATAGAATCACCATTATAATCAATTTCATTTGAGAGCATAGTAATTGAGTTCATCTTAGCTTTGCATATTCATATAGTAACATCATAAGGAAGGATTTTCAAAAAGCTTTTGACCAATGTGAGCATGTAGGATAGTTTAATTTTCATCAATTAGCTTTCATTTACATCACTCTTGCATCTTAGACCATATCTTCATCCATCATTTAAATTCTCATACTAGAAGTTGTCACTTGAGGATTCTTTGCAACTTAAAGCAATTCTTAAGTTTGTAGTTAGAGATCCATTAAATGCTCTTAAATATTTCATTTTGATTTTCTTAATTAGGATAGATCTATTGATTTCAATGTGAAAGCATGTTAAACTAATGTTTCATGAAGGTTCATACTTGTAGATTTTACACACACATAAATGGTGCCTACTGTGGGGCACACACCTCATTGATTTGACATATTATAAGTTTGAAGTGTGCAAATAATTGCCTATACACAGAATTTTGTTGCATTTACTACAAATTTCATCACCTATGAACTAAAGTTCATTGCCTATACAATAAATTTCAATGCCTATGCATAGAATTTTATCGCTTGCACACAATAGATCATCGTCTAAAGACAAGATAATGAAGGGTGCTCCCCTTACTACCACAAACACATAACAAAAAAAAAGAGAAACAACAACAATAATATGCAAGAACAGAAAAATTGGCTTCTTATTATCTCCACAAATGTGGAATTACAAACTTTCAGAATTACAATATGCAAAGCCACATGGGCATTCCCTTACAATATTCTGTAGGACAAAGCCTCGAACTATTACCCAGAACTATTCTGAACTGCCTAAGACAATAATACAGCCTTCCTTATATAGGCAATTATCCACCGCTTGGGAAGGTTCCAGAATTTTAGCCAATAAGGCCGACCAAACTTAGAATTATTTTATTTTACATTTTATTACATCATAGTCGGCTCAAGATAACCTTTGAAACTCAAACAGAAATTTTGAAGAAAATTATTTTTCGCCATTTCAGGTGGCCCAACTTCCGAAGACCATAAGTCATCACCAGTTGACCCGATCGTCTATTATAACCCCATTTCGGAAACGCCACAAAGCGCTCTACAGGCTTGATTAGCGCAAGCGCTTGTCACCCAAATTTTCGACCTCATCCGGGGCCTCTAAAGCCTTCAAAACTGAGTTCAAAGTTTCTGTACCCTGCTGCCAATACCGAAAATCTTCAATATCTTCCAATATACACTTGATCTGGCAATGAAACTTTACTGCCAGACTTACATGACCAAAATGAACCTCCAAGAAAGAAATCAGATCATTCTGAGCACATGAAAAAATTACCAAAAATAGTAACTTTCCATAAATAGCAGCTCTGCTCTAAAATAGCCCTTATTGAATATAAAAACAGAAATATTTTTGGGTGATGCAAGATTGCTCTTACACCCAGGATGCTCCTGCATCACAAGAAGTTTCAATTTTCATTTTCTTCTATCACCTACACATATTCATGTTAGGATTAACAAGGCAGAAATAACAATTACATGCAAAAATAACCAATTATCAGAAAAACATAAACCACACAGAAGAGAACAAAAGACACAAAGATTTAGCATGGTTCACCCAATCCCTGGGCTACATCCACCAACACGGAGTCCAACATTATTATTATCCAGTGATTACAACCTAATTACAATCAGTAATCCCTTACAGCTCAATTCCACTGCAAGTACTAAAACCATACATTATGAAATCCCTAGCCCTAAGCCATATTATACAATATTTTGCTACTTTAGGGTTAGAAGGAGTTACAACATGTTGGCCCAAAAATAGCTGAAAATATGTGCAAGTGGGTTGGAGGAAAAGTGTACAGTACTTTCCTAATCAGTCACCACAAGCTAACAATTCTTTTGTCTACTTTTCATTATCTTCTATTGCTTGCAAGTTAAATTGTATTGCCTAGAGTTTTAGTATTTATGATTTACATTTTAATGCTCGTGAGAAAAATTTTAGCACTTTTGAGCTAAATACTATCACCTGTAAGGTAAAATTTAGCACCTATGAACTATTTGATGTCACCTACAGATTTGAAATTAAGAATTTAAAAGTTAAAGATCTGATTTTGTTTAAAATGTTTGCAGATGGCTAGATTAAGGAAAGTTCAGAAGCCTATGTTTAGAATACTAGATTATTACAAGGAGAAAGAAGCAAAGATGTTGAGAAATTTTTCAAAGAAAGTACATTGGTAAAATGAGATGGAGAGGCTAGGTGAGGAAGTAAAAGCTCATGATAAGTATATCAAACTCATAAATCTTTATCAAAATTTCCATCAAATTCATATGCTTGAAATGTATGCTTCTCCTTTTTTAATACTTTCATTCATTTATCAATTTTTTTGGTTTCCTTCACTTTTATTATTTGAGTTGGATTATCATGTGTGGAAGGGGATGCTTAGGAGCTAGAAGGATCACCAAGGTAATGTATAATAAAAATAAAAATCTCAAAAGTGTGCATAACTTCGAATAAGGTGCACACTACAATCTTTTAATCTTTCATTCCACCTTTTGGAAAATTTCAAATTCAAACACATAGCTTAAGTAAGGAGACCTCATTTGTTTGTGAACAAAGCTAGTAGGTCTATGCTCTCACCTTTGTTAAGGTGATCAAAATACCAAACCTAGTGGAGTTCCATTAGTTAAAGGTCTAAAAGTGAGCATCATGTCTATTGTGTTTTGAGAATAAAGATAATAGGGATATGCTATCACCTTTCTTAAGGTGATCAAAATACCAGACTTTTCTTTATCTCAATTTTCTTTAAAGAAGTGCATTTTCATTTTAAGGCCATAGTGGGCTCGCCTACCAAAATTTTCTTTAACAAGCTCGGTGAGAGGGACAACCCAAAGTAAGATACAAAACCATTTTTTCCATGGTTATCCAGCCCACTATAAAATAAAATACCTTCATTCTTAAGGGAGTGAAGGACAAAGAGCTTTTAACAATAACCTTCCTCTACTAGTCATTGCGGATTGTGCAAAACCTCCTTGACATTGGTGGGAATCTTTTGAAAGAGAGGTAAAATCAAAATCTCTTTGAACAAAATCTTTACTAAAACTTGGTTAAGTAGTAACCCTGCCTATTTTATCCGTGTTAATCCAAAATTGACCATAGGTAGCTTTCTTGAAGTGTTTTCCATGTGAAAGACTCATTGAAATGATCAAGAACATACACTTTTTGTGCAGATTTAGGGTTGAAAAACAAACTTTTGTGTGTTTTTTATGTTTGATGATCCCAAAAATCAAAAGAAATAATCCTTCTAGAACCAAAATTTCAAACACAAACTTTGAAAATTCATGGATAAAAAAGATTATGCAACAAATCACCTACAAAAATTTTTATGTCACCTATAAACAACGTTATGTCACTTGTAACAAGTGAAACAACATCTATAAACAAACAAACAATGCCTACAAATAATTTGTGTCTCTTGTGATCAATGAAAAATGCCTATAAACAATCAAACAATGACTGTAAAGAATCAGACAACACTCTTTGTCACCAGAAAATCACCCGTGAGGATTAAAACAATGCCTACACACTTTGAAACATCACCTATAAGTTATCAAATCAAAACAATGAGAATTTGTAGAATTTTTTAGCCAACTCCATAAACATCTTTAGATATCCTTTTTGGATTTTGGTCCATTTCAATGAAAACATAGTGAAAATTCACCATCATTTGGGTTGCCAAGAAAGTTGACTCATTTACATTAGGTTTCAAAAACATCAAATCATTGTTTAAGTGTCAAACTATCATTGATTTTGGATTCCTAAATGTTCATTTAAAAAGGATCGTTGATACTTTTCCTAAAACTAAAGAGATCCTAGTCATTATCCCAAGTCATAATCATAGAGATACATCCTTCTCTATTAAACTGTCATCCAAGATACCTTCTACATGGGTCAAAAACCATATTGAAACTCCCAACCTCTTACTTTATTAGACAATTTTAACTTGGATTTCAAACTTCGATAATTCACTCCCAAGGATATTCCTTCAAGAAAGGTCATAATGTTATTTTCATGACGGTAAGTGCAAGGTCCTATAAGTGCTTTTATGCATCGAATTTGCACCCTATTAAACTCAAAAGTTTAATAACCTAGCATAACATAGGAATCACTAATGCATGTGGGATATGAAAAACTTGAAGTGAAACCTCTGGATTCTAGGTCAGTTCCTATTGGATAATCACCTATTTCCTCTTCAAAAAGTAACTCAAACTCTAGAAAAGAAAGGGAAAGAAGATGTAGAAAATAACTAGAACTAAATGCAGAGGACTTAAACCAAAGTTTAACTAAGGTGATACACCAAACTTTGATGGATACTATAAAGAAATAGAAAATCAATGTTTTGATTTTCAAGATGAACAACTTATACATCTCCCTACAATATACTCATGCAACAATATTTCATTGAAAGGTATTCATATACTTATTTTGTAACAAGAAGGAGACTTCACAATTACCAAGGCTAATTATATCTCATACATAAATAGTAAACTGTAAAAACACACTTTCTACATGAAAGGGATATAACATGAGACAAAAATACTAGGAAAATGATTTATTTCACAAGTATTTTGTTCAAATCACTAAGGAATACATTGAAATGGAGAAAAAGAAGAAAACAAGACACTCCAAAATTTTATCAAAACTAATCCTCTGAATTCAAAATATCCTTGAGTTACAGAAAAATGCCAATCCAAAATGTTAAGAAGGCTGCAAGTCTTACAAAAATATCTAATTCATAATTAGAAACCCCCTTGAAATGAAGTTACTACAAGTATTTATGTTTCAACAAGAAACATCTCCATGAAAATAGCACCTGAATCCTTTGGATCGGATTCAACAAGAAAAGCTACTTTTAAGGTCCTCAAAGGTCTCTAAAAGCACATGGGAAAAATGAAAAAATCAAGCCACCTAACCCTTTTACCATTAAGGTCCCCCAAAATGCTCCAAATCCCCTAGATATTGGTCAAACAGCTCCTAGATGCTCTCTCCCTGTTGGAAGACCAAATCCAACTTCATTAAATATTGCTCTCAAATTCCTTATTATTGCATTCATTAAAGATTTTTAATAAATATTAATTGGTTTATAAAAACTATCAATTAATAGTTATTAAATTACATAAATTACTTAAAAATCTAATAATATTAAATTCAATAATATTTATTTTCTTAATAATATAATAATATAATCAAAACAAGTATATTATCATATTATTAACTAAATAAATAACATATGGAAAATTTTAAAATGCCACCAAAAATGCTTCGTCGCAGACTTCAAGAGACATGAAAAAAAACATAAGGCCATGATGAAGCTCGAAAACCCTTAAAAGCATTTTCCATTTCACTCTTAGCAATTTTTTGCATTCCTCTCTGCTCGAGCCGCCATGAGGTTTTTGGAGGTTCCTATGAAAGTTTTGGAAGTTTTATTATGGATCTTTCCACGTGCCATGTTTACCAAGTATGTCGTAGATTCAAAATGTGAACCTCTGAAATGAGAAATATGATGATTCTCTGGCATTTTGCATTTTATTATGGAGCTCTACATTCTTTATTGGCCGCAGGTTTCACATAGCTTTGCCACCTTCCTCTTCTTATCGATGAATTTGGAAACATTTCTTGATGTTCATGTTGTACTGATGATCATCCTTTTGTCATTGTATTTGATTGTAGTGCTTATGCTTCTTCTCTGTCTCATGTAGCGCCCTCACCTCTAAAAGTGTACTCTTCTTTTTGTTGGGTTTCCATCTTTTGAAGTTAGCATGATAAATCTTTGCAACATATCCTATGAAATCATTGTGGGCTCAAGATTTATACACTTTGACTATTTCTTTTGGAAGAATATAAAACTTTTAAAGGTCATGGCTTATTTTAGATATATATCCTTGTGGCCGACCATGGAAATTTTTTTTTATATATAAAACCTTTATGGGTTTTCTGAAGATGAAACAAAAACATCTTTATCAGCCTGTAGACTTTCATCTAGATTTTTATTTTGAACTCATCTTGAAGAACATAGTCCTCCATTGTGAAAAGAATCTCATGATATTTTCATAAATAATTCCTTATACTCTGTAGCTTGACTTTTGAGGGTTTAGATCTTTTATTATCCTTTAGATCAGGTCCTTTGAAAGAGGGCTTTTATGTTGGCTGGAAACCATATATCATAGTATTGAATAACTTTCTTGCCAAAACATGACATCTTTTTTTATCATTGTTTTTCTCTCTCTTTTCCATTACTTACCATGGTATTGTTAAATAATACATTTATTATGCATTGTCATTGAATCTTTATGTCATTAGACATTGAAACTTACCATTTTTCTTCATGCTTTGATACCCTTTGAATTTTGTTGTTTTTCTACTTCCACTATTACTTTATTTTGTGCAATATCCATGAGGATCTTCTAATTATATTGTCCTCCTATATGCTGAAGTAGAACAAAACCCTCATTAATAAATGCACTTATGTATATGTACCTTGTCATTGAAATGACACACTAATCAGAATCTCATCATGTTCTTTTGAGATGCCACTATCCTCTATGAAAGTCTTTTTCTAATGCTCATTATTTAGTACTTGTAACTCTTGAAGTTGTACCATATTGAATAGTACTTGTTTGTTGATCCAAATTGTAGTAGTTCATTTATCTTCACTATATTTAGGAAATATCACTTACACCTTTATTCTATTTATTGACCAGAAAACTTGTTGATGTCCTTACCTTTCTATTTGTACCAAATAGACTGCTACTCACTCTTCAGAAATCTATGGTTTGAAAAAAATATGATACCTTTTATTGGATAAATCTGCATTTGTATCAAGTAGAAAAATGTTGTTTTCATGATCACTGGTCTTTTTTGATGGTGTTCTTTATCATCCAATGTTATCCACACCTAAGAAACAAGTTATTAAATGTGATTTGATGTTCTCATATCTTTGATGTCAATTTGGTCGCATTTGTAGTGCAATGTCTTCTTTATATCATAGCAGCTTATAGATGATCACAACATGTGGCCATTGTCTTAACCATTTCCTGTAGATATTTAAAAGAAATCAAAAGAAATAATTTTTGCATACTGATTCACTTTAATATCTCATTTGCCTTTTTTGTATACTGATTCACTCATTTCCTAATCTATTATTTCCAAGGAAACAAATAATTGAAGATTTTTGAATAAAATAAAAGGTTTTATGCAACATTCACATGTCCCTTTGATATTTATTAACTCTTATTTATTTAACATGTCTCAAGTTTATGATGCAACTGCTTGTTTACATTCCTCTGAAATGCCACCACAAGATTTATGCATACCTCCACTATTTAAGAACCTAGTAGCCTTATATATTGTACGTCATTTTACCCATGCAATCATTTATGCCTTGAAAAACAACTTGCACCTGTGCTTGCATGGGTAGAAATGACCTATAATTTACAAGAATACTCAGCAACAAATTGAAGACCGACAACTTACTTTGGATTTATCACTTAGAAGAACTAAGATCCAACTATCATAACTCTTGGATTTTACCCCAAAAAGCTAGGCTCAATCCTTGTGGGAGACACATTTAACTCCACTTGTCAGAATCCTATTTGTTTCTACACAAAACACAGCTAGTTAGGAAAACATTGGATCTTTCTAGTTTAGAGAGCATTTGATATTTCATAGGCAGGAATATGGAATAGTTTTCATTCATTTCTTAGAACTTTTAGAGTTCTAACATCATTTCTTTAACATTCTTGAAGGTTAGGACATCAAGCATGGAGGGGAAACACAAGTGTGTAATAAATGAAGAGTTGCTACAAAGACATGCTTCAATCTTATAGTCATTCAGACAATGACTAGAATTTTCATTCCCATGTTTATGTAATTTTGAATACTTTCTAGATTACGAAATTTAATTTTTTCCTTGCTAGTTTCACGTCATGTGTGAGGCAATCATTACTTTGATTAATAAATATGTTACATTTTCATAAAAGAATTTGTTTTTTATTAAGGTAAAAGAAAGTTTTGAATGGAACCCGAAACCATTTACAAAAAGCTTAAAGATATATCATTTCAGCCCTTACAAAAAAAAATGCTTGCCAGAAAGAGAAAAGCAGGACCCCAACCCACCCACAACAAAACAACAAAGACAAAAAAACTACCAGCAACTCGCCAACTACCAACCAGAAGAAACTACTTGTTGTTTTTAATGGTCTTCTCCACCTGCTTCTGCAAGTCCTCAATTTTTTGAATGGAGTCTTTTAAGCCTTTCAGCTCCTTTGGGGTATCATGGATCTTCCTCTTGAGATGGCCCCTAGTTCTTGTTTTTGGTCCAAAGCTCCTAGCACCATCGTCAATCATTATGGTAGTTTTTTCTAGCAGGTTATTTTCCAAATGGTTGTACAAAGCTTTTAGGTTCATGATAGAGATACTTAGACCTTCATTGCTATGCTTTAGAACCTCGTTAATTATGAACCCATTATAGCTGATTTTGTCAGCTAGGTCTTTAAGCTTATTGTCAACCATGGCTTTAATTTCAACAGTTAAGTCTTCATTCGGGTAATTGTTTTTCACCTTAACCAAAAACTCCCTTTCCATATTTTCCAGCTTTTTTTTAAGGGGTTCCATCATGTCCTCCATGGCCTTTAGATGATGCTTCATTTCTTGCAGCTCCTGGGATATCCACTTATCCATTTGAATACCATGGCCTTATTTCTTCTTGACCTCCTCCAGAATGCGAGCATCAATCTCAAAACCTACAATAGCCTCCTTATGGCTTTCTCCTTCCCCATAGGTTGACTGAACCTTCCCTTCCTCCTTTTTAGTAACTTCTTCTTTATTCTCCTCTGGCCTAGAGTCTTCCTTTCCTTTTTCCTCCTCCTCTTCATTATCTTCTTCTTTTCCCCTTTCTTCCTCATCTTCTTCAGCTTCAATATTCTCAATCTCCTCACTAGCCTCCTCCTGCTCACAATCCTTAGAATTTGGGTCCTTTTTTTCCGTAGCTTCCTCCTCATTTTTTGGCTCCTTCTCAGCATTATCCTCCTGGATATTTTCCTTTCCCTAAGACAGAGGGGCTTGGTCTTCAGGATCATCACCACTATCATAAAGCCTTTTCTTATTTTTCCTGTCCTTCTCATGGATATCAACCTTTTCCTTTTCCTCTTTGTTCTTCTTTCTCTTTCTCGTAACCCTTTTAGGAATGGGTTCTGGGATGATGTCTCTGGTGTAGTTGGTGATGAGAAGGATCAAACCCTCATGCAACACCAAATTGCTAGATTTTTTCATGTGCTCAGTAATACTATTGTTCATAGAACTCAACAAAAAATAAGGGAAGAAAACCTTATTATTATGTCTAAAATAGTTAGCTAGAGCAAAGTGCAGATTATAAATCTTTGAGTAACGACAATCAAGAGTGAAGTACTCAATCAACATTTTCAGCATTTTAGCCCAAAGCTTCTTAATTTTTGTAATATCAACATAGTCCCCTTTACCTTTGGTCATCAGTGCTTCTTCATCCACTATTTTAGGGAAAAGCTTAAAGGCTTATGTGCCTATACACTTGTTATCCCTATAGAAGTGCATTCCCTCAAGGGATAAGCCAGTAATCTCAAAAATAAGGGTAAGAGTAAGAGGAAAGGATTTACCCCATAAGTTAACTTTTCCATTAACCCAGCCTTCAAAAAACTTTTTTGTTACCTGTTTGTCATAATCATGAAGTTTTTTGATATATGGGGTGACCCCACCTTTCTTCAGCTTCTTCTAGACTTTCTCCTCCTATCTCCATTTCTCACAATCAAGAGGCTCATCCCTTCTCATACCTCCTCCCATATTCTCAACACTATTGTTGTTCTGATTAGTAATTTTACCAGTTCTCAAAGAAACATAGTTCAGCTGGCTCCTGCACTTCAAAATACTTAAGACTATCCAGAATCCATGTCTCATTAAGGCCTTAATTATGTTCGCACACCTTGCCTTACAAGTAGCATTCTTTGATAATTTCATTGTCCTTTTCATCATTATTAAACATGATGTTACCCTCCTTATGGTTAAGTTTATCATAGGTGATTAGACTTAAGATCTTTGTTTTAAGATTTGCTTCCCTGATCCAAGTTTTAGTAACATCATTGTAGGCCCCCACATTTGCCAAGCTATCCATCGGCTTGTTTCCTTCTCGGTGGACATGGGTGACATGGCTTTCTTCAAATGTTTGGATGATCATCTTAATCTTGTCAATTATGTGGGCTATAGTTCAGGAGTAAGCACATTTACCTTTAATACAATTAATAATGTTGAGGGAGTCTCCTTCCAACCAAAATTTCAAGCAGCCCATATCTTTTGCCAACATCACCACATGAAGTGCAGCCTCAGCTTGCACAACATGGTTAGTTTGTATTCCTAGCGGGCCCATGACTGCTCCTAGACAATTTCCAGCATAGTCTCTAATTATTCCTCCCACCTGAGCCCTTCTAGGGTTCCCTTTAGCAGCACCATCGAAGTTTCCTTTTATCCATCCCATAGGGGGGTAGTCCATATTATGTTATCTCTAGGATTAGGATATGTCTTTCTTTTAATCTTATCCCAGAAGAAGATATCATCTTGATTGTTGGAAGAGTTCCATATGTGGGTATCTTTTAGGCCAATGCTTCTAAAATTTTCCATAAGACTTCTACAAATAGAATTAGCAACCTTGTCGGAGGGCGAGAATTTTTCTCTAAAGACTCTGTTGTTTCTCTCCTTCCAGATTCACCATGTAAAGTGAGGGAGAACAAGATCCCATAGGGCCTTAGCTTCTTTTTCATGAAAGGGACACTGCCATTGTTGAACAAAGTCATGAAGATTCAGAGGTTTAACCCACTTCATGTGCATTGACATGATGATAGAGTCCCACACTTCTCTGGTATAGGAGAAATGGATCATAATGTGGTTACAAGATTCAGCCGCTTCACAAGATAGAATGCATCTATTTGGAGTATGGAACCTTCTTCTAATGAGGTTATCCACTGTGAGGATTTTATTCTGAACAAGCAGCTAAACAAACATGTTAATTTTAGGGATAAGATTTTTATTCCATACCTAGGAACAGAGGGGTTGATCTTCTTGAGATATGAGGAGGGTAGAGGCTGAGGCAACCAAAAACTTGCCATTGTTTTCAGGGCCCCAAATCATTTCATCATTCACATTTTCTCTGATGAACCAATTATTAAGTTTTTTATTCACCTCTTTAAATTTGTCATCCTTCAATCCAAGGTCTATCCATTCATCATTAATCCAGTAGTCATTCACCATTTCCCCAATAGATTCTTTACACTCTTGGATAGTACTTTGCCATTCCTGATTTTCAATTAAGGGATGTTTCATCAACCATTTATCATTCCAAAACTGAATCTTCCTGCCATTTCTGAGCTTCCATCTAACACCTTTTCTGACCAGATTTTTTCCCTTGGTGATACTATTCCAAACAAAGGATCCCTGGATATCCATTTGAGAATTTAAGGTGTTATCTAAGGAGGAAAGATGATATTTATTTTTAATTATAGAGTTCCATTCCTTTTCCTCTTGAAAGATCCTCCAACATTTCTTAGCTAGTAATGCCTTGTTAGTATTAATAATATTTCTTATGCCTAGCCCCCCAAGTTTCTTGGGCTTACAGACCTTCTCCCAGGAAACTAGGCTGAGTCTTTTTTTCTCCTCAACCCCAGTCCAAAGAAATATTTTTTGAATATTTTTTAAATTAGGTCAACATACTTCTGGGGGATTTTAAATAGACCAAGAACATAAACTAGAAGATTTTAAAGAGTCACCTTTAGCAGTTGGACTTTTCCATCTTGGCTCAGAGTGGCTCCATTCCATATAGAAAGTTCAGAAAAGAATTTTTTATTCATTCTATGTACTTTACTTTTCATCATCAAATGCAACATATAATTTGAATCAAACTCAAAGAAATAATTATATGCAAAACATAAAAGTTCAAATGTACCCTCAAAATTTAGAGTGCTTGGCTCTACCTGATTGAGCCTAGTAGGTGAAATTGGGTAACAAGTACAAAATTCAAGATAACAAAAAATTGATTCATGAAGAAATACCTCTTCAACAAAATTACAATCCCAATTACACTCCAATAAATTTGATCAAGAAAAACAAGCAGATCCAATTCATCTTGAAGAACAAACACAAGAAAATCAACCAAGCGTGGAAAGAGAAGAGAATGAATGAGCTAAGAATAGCCATAAAAATAACCAAGATAATGAATAACATGAAGAGATAACTAAGGAAAATATCAAGGAAGAATAAAAAAACATTCATTTCATGAAGATGATGTAAAAAGTGTTATAAAAAGATAAGGAAAGGAATTTATTGACTTTATCCCAACTAGGGGTTAAACTACCCCATGACTATGATATGTCACAACTAAAGAAAGATGAGGAGTAATTTAACCCTCTAGGAGTCCTAAATATAAATATCCAACCTCTTGAAAAATAATTGGATAACATTCAAAAGGAAACTTCTCCAAATAAATAAACAATAGAAGCTATTTGTCCCTTTCCTTTTGAATTTTTTTTATCATGATACCTTTCCCACCTAATGTGGTATTTCCAAAATATGATAAATACATGGGCGTAACTGACCCTCAAGCCATATTTGATAGTGTTGTACATTAAGCATGGATTTCATCCATGAACAAACATATCTAATGAGGTTGTTTCCTAGGAGTCTAGGTGGACAAGCAAAGGAATGGTTCTCTGAGCCATCACCTGAAATTAAAACATTTGAGGAGTTGATGTCAAAGTTCATCACCCAATAATCCTATAATATTGAACACAAAGTGACCATGTTAGAATTGTGCAATAATAAACAAAGGAATGGAGAATCATTCTTGACTTTACTACAACATTGGAGAAGAACCTTTTCCAAGTACCCAAGAAGTGTGCCAAAAAAATAAAAGATGGGCATCTTCATCAACAATTTAAACAATGAAATAAATTTCCAGTTACAACTCCAATGTCCCCAAACCTTTGATAAATTGATAAAAAAGGGAATCAAAATAGACAAGACTTTAGTAAGGAAAGGTTAACTAAAGCTATACAAAGATGAAAAAATGTTTTTCAAACAATAACACCTATAACAATAATTCATCAACCAATTATACCAATGATAAACCCAAATTTTGGTTGAAGAATACCAACAAGAACCTAGTAAATGATGGAGTGGTTGAAGAAAAAAACATCAAACCTAAACCATTCTATCTTTCTATTAGTTCTAGAAACCAAGCGAGAAACATCAACCCACCTAACAACACATATTTCAATAACAAAAATCAAGGAAACAATAAACGAAAGTCACAATTTATGTTACAATTCACTTCTTCACCAAGAAGGAAATCTAATCCATTGGGAGAACCTCTTGAAGAGGTCTTAAAGACACTTCTTACAAATAAAATCCTAACTCTACACAAGTTAAGAGGTTGTGAACCCCAAGTTAAACCATCATGGTGGAATGACTCACATCATTGTGAGTAGCATAGAAACAAGGGGCATATGACAAATGATTGTATGAGATTAAAACATGTGGTTTATGATCTTATTTAAAATAAAACTATTGAAGTAGATGAACCTAAAAACAATGAAGATCACACTTTCAAAACTCCTTTCTTAAACCACTACAAGGGTGACTCTACCAATGCAAACCAAAACAAAAAGGTGAATTTTTCCCACACTTGTGATAATACTATCAATTATTTATCCAGTTTTGAAAATAAAATCAATGCCATAGTGGTGAAAGATAAACAAGAAAAGGAATCCTCCAATGTTGTAATTAGGGGGAAAGCATCAAAAGTTACCCTACAAGGGGCATCCAACAAGACAAACTCAAAAAAAAATTCATTATCCCCATCAAAATAATACAACTTGGTGGACCAAATCCTAAAAATTCCAACCAAAATATCTATCTCAGAGTTGCTGAAAATATCCTCTTCACATAAGTAAATTTTGGAAAAAGCCTTCGTTGATACAATAATCCCTAACAATTTGGTTGTGGACCAATTTCAAATCATGGTTGGTCATCTGATTGCAATTCATTTCCTGTCCTTTTTTTGAGAAAGATGACATGTCCTTAAACCATCCCCAAAAATTTCCCTTGCACATTGAAGTCCTAATCCATAAGCATAATGTTAAAAGAGTCTTGATAGATGGAGGGGATATCTTAAACAAACATTCTTTGAACCTTGTTAAAGCCTTGGGATACTTTGAAAATGTCATGGATCCTAAGAGGAAGATAATAATTAAATCTTATGATGATGAAGAGAGATGTTCTAAAGGAATGGTCATTCTACCACCTCGAGTGGGACCTATTGAAAATAAGACAATTTCCCAAGTACTAGACCTCAATTCGACCTACAACATATTGTTGGGTAGGCCATGGATTTATAAAATCAAATTTGTTCCTTCTAATTATCATCAATGTTTAAAGTTTCCTTACCTTGGACAAGAAATAACAATTAGTGGTGACCTTAATCCTTTCAAATATTGTAATAATATCAAACCGGTTATGGATTCCTTTGTACCACATAATAGTGAGACTTCCGCATCAAATTCATCTCAAGAACAAGCTAAGGAAGAAACTCCTAGTAGTTGACATCCAAAGAAAAGGGAAAAGAGAAGGAAAAAGATGATTCCACTAGTTTAAATAATAAGAATTCTAGTCCATCCGCATCAAATGAGGGTAGAGAGAAGGTCGGTCTTGTACATTCAAATGAAGGAAATCCTAGATCCTCCAGTTTAAGTGCTTCTAGACAAGGAGAAAAAGAATCAAAAGGTATAAAGTTAGAAAAGGGGAAGGAAAAGGAAACACGTATTAAAATATGGATACATTAATGAAATATTTTGAGAAGTGTAAGCTTCATCACAAAGAGGTAGGAGAATATTCCCTATCTATGGTTAATTTACCCCTTTCTCCCAAGTCACATGAAAAACCATCTACTTAAAGTCCTCAAAGGTACAATGACATTTTTTAAGGGCTATTAAATCAATGAAGGTAGAATAAAATAATAAAATCCTAAATTGGTTATACCAAGATGAGGAAGATTCGATTCAAAGGGCTCAACACATTAGCATTCCCACACATAAATATGGGAAAGGCTTTCACATAATGAAAAATGGGTTACCAAGGAAAGGGTCCTCTTGGTAGGAGAAATGAAGGATTGTTAGAACCCATACAAACCACTTGGAGGTCTCTCACTAGTACATTTGACCCACATTGTCGACCAACATTTTCGACCAAGCATTAAAATGGATTTGCTTGGTCAGTTTATAGAAGGAAAAATTTGATTTTTTTTTAATCCATTCCCGTGTTGGTTGGAATTATGAAAACCATGACATTTTGGTTGTAATTACGACCAACACGGGCATATAACTTTTTTTAAAAAGGAGGTTTCATTTTATTTCATTTTGTTATTCCAACGCAAAGCAAAGCTGAAGGAGGGAAGGAAGGCATTTCTTGACACCACCTACACACTAGTACATTTGAGCCCTTTTTCTGATGGCCAACCATTGGAATTATGATTGTATACCATCGATCAAGTGACACCACCCACCGTCGTAGTTTTGCAGTTGAAAAAAATGACAGTTTTGATTTGCATTGTAATTATGACAACCATGGTCATCACAAAAAGGGGGTGCCAACATGGTGAACCTATCATCGAATCGATTTGTGGCCGTCACAATTGAGACGCCTATCCATCGCAAAAAAATATGAATGATGGTGGCCCATCAGAATCTTCCGATGGGTCACCATTGTTTTTATTTTGTTTGCTGATGGAGATGCTGCTAATGGGACGGATATCCATCAGAAGTTTATGACAAATATTTATCATTTGTAGTTTTTAACGACAATGATGTTGTACATGCGATGGATACCCATTAGAAATTTAAGATAGATATCTGTCATTTATAGGTTATTACTGATAGCGATGTTGTACATGTGATGGTTGGATGTCAGATGTTTTCGATAGATAATGGTCACTATTGTACAGCCATCATAGTTGCGATGAAAATAATTTTTTTATAAAAAAAATACATATATTTATCGATCGAGTTGGTATCGATTTAGAATGGTGTTCTTGTAGATCTGGTTCCTACTCGTGATTTGGTTATGGATCATTTGGGATGACTTTGTAGTAGATTTGGTAGCAGCTCATGGATTATTGAGTTGAGTCTAGAGACTTGGATTTGGAATGGATCCTATCGAATCAAGATTTGTGATAGCGACTGCTCCAGCACAAGAAGCTAGTGCGGCGATCAGAGATGCATTCTTCCTGATGTGTTCATGGGATATATGCAGACTTGATTGCATTGAGATCTAATTCAAGTGACTTCTTGACTTCTTTGGTCCAAATTGGATGTGCTTTGTTCCTATGGAGTGTAGCAGTGACTTGACTTGGAGTTTGAGTATACTGTGCATTGATCGGCTTGAAGATAGAATCGACTACTCTTTGCGTTGTTGTTCAGATTAGGTTATGATGGATTGCTAGGATCATCTACCATTTTTGCCATAGTTTCAAATGAGTTAGATGTGATGTCGAGAGAGCGACATGCAAAACTTGCACATTAGAGGTTCGTAGATCACTATGGTGTCTGTGATGACCCGAGAGAAGTCTTCTTCTTGGTGAACCGAGCTGAGAGACTTAGATTATAGAAAGTGGGTCATTTGATGTGACTTATGAGACATTGGATGCCTCTTCATAGCGGGTTCACGGTGCGGTCTGTGGTGTTTCTTTGCGACTGGGTTCTTGGTAGAGATTTGTTGATTTGGTAGCCATTGAGATGGATCGATATATAGTTATCGTACATGGATTGAAATCTTAAATTATTGAGCTTCTCTTTGTTTCAAGAATATTTTAACATTCTCTACTTAACAGGGACAACCACGTGAAGGTGGAAGCTCATTTGACCCCTCCTAGGAGCCTCTGATGACCCTTTACGACATTTTAAGACCTCTAAGATGTATTCTTAGGGATCGTAAAGGGTTGTAAAGGGTCATAAGGGGTCCTAGGACACAATAGCTAAGAAACATAAATGTAGGCATCATGGTCACAATTTTTTGGAAACACAACATAATTGAGTGGTATGCCCAGACGATGCAACGCAACTACTCCTCCAGTTCGAAGTCTACATTGCAATAAACAAAACCCATAGATAAACAATAAATTTAACGAGCGAAGGAGGAGGGCCATAATGACCAAAATAATATAGGGACCCTATATTATTTTTTTCATTACGGCCCTCCTCCACTCTCTAAATTTATTCCTTATCTATGGATTTTGGATCCCGTAGTGTAAACTTGGAACCAGAGGAATGATAGTTGGGTTGCATCGTCTGGATATACCATTCAATTATTGTTGTGTCTCCAAAAAATTATGACCATGATGCCTACATTTATGTTTCTCAACTATTGTGATATCTACATTTATGTTTCTCATTTGTCATGTTTATGTGCATGTTCTTTATGTGTATCTACTAGAAATTCTAAAAAAAAATTCAGTATCTACAATAGCCCTCTATTAACCACATTTACGCATATGGTCCCAACAAAGTAGTGCACAAACCACACAAAGAAGACATTGCAGAAATATGATTTTTGCTTTTGCCATTGAAGCAATCTTGGCAGCACTAGCTGCCTCTCGAGCCTTGCACAAGTTGCACTCATTTCCTACATCAAGTATAGATGTAGATGGGGTAGATGTAAATGTGGTTTCATCAACCCACTGAAAGTATTGACATCCACTATTTCCCTGCAATACCAAATGTACATCGGTTCTTCATAAAATGATTAGTTGTCACATTATTTTTAAACATAAAATATAATTACATATCCAAACCTTTTTCCTATTTGGGCAAACCCAAAATTGATGCCCAGGATTACTTGTTGTGTGTGATGTCTTCAACATGCATGGGCCAACACCACATTGACACATAGACACATTGACCAAAGTCATCGATGCTATTTCGACAAATATTGCATTGTCATTATTTTGTTCATTCATACTAATTATAATTACAATAAAAAGAAACATACTAATGTAGACTTGCACATTTTTTGGCCAAGTCAAAATCTTTGGTTTAAATCACTAGACACTCAAAACAAAATGACAAACCAAAGACAACCGTGCAATAAAAAGAAATTACTAAGCAATTCAAACTTAGCTAACTCCATTGCAGGGAACAAAGAGAATCTCATGTGATTTAACATCATTGATGTGCAAGGAAATAGAAAATTAGCAGAAGCAACTCTCATAAGATAATATTTAGATTAAATGCATTGATATTAAAAAATACCCCAGAAAATTATAAAGAAAGGTAATTTTCTTAATCACGTCACTAATTTGTGCATGTCTAAATACTGGTGTCTTTCAAGTAATTTGATTCTTGTCATGCCCACTACAAATGAGAATAGTCTTAACTAGTGAGGTTGTTTAAGCATATAGAGATTACATACACTCTTTTAGAATGAAATTTCTCTTAACAAAAGACCAAAGATATATAAGTAGGACATATAAAATAAGGTGAATAAGAGTAGTACATATAAAACAATCATTAGAACATGCCAAACATCTGGCATAATTGTACATTTCATTCATGTCATTGATATTCTTCTTCATCCATCTTATCATCAAGATCATCGTCGTCAACGACATCATCACCACCACTATTGTCATCATCATTGTCATCACCATCAGCATCATCATCATCCTCATCATCATCCTCATTAGTAGCATCATCATCATCATCAGTAGTAGCATCATCATCATTAGTTGCATCATCATCATCATCTTCTTCATATTCGTATTTGACTAGCTCTCGATCGTGATCATCATCTACATCATCTTCCACTTCTTCATCTTCCTTGGTATCTTCTTCCATCGCATTATACTTTATCAGTCTTCCTCTTAGATCATGTCTAAAAATATGACCAACCCAGTTTATGTGGAACCTCTGAGTAAAATACCTGCTCACATTGGCTTGGAAGAACAAAGGGCTCTTCTCCAACTGGCTCAAACAACCTTGTATTAATCATTGAAAATCCATTGTCATGTTCAATAACAATTCTATCAGGATCATTTTTAGAGTCGTAGTTTGTACCATTTCACAATGAAGAGAACTAATTTGAAGGAATTAAAGTCACAGTCAAGTATATCAACCAAAATACCATAGTATCAATTTTGCGACTCTTGAGGATGTAAGTCATTTCTAGATGAAATATTAGTCACCTGGAACACTGCACTTATCCCAGAATCACAATTTCTCTTCATGTCATCCAACTTTTTGATGGGAAATTTATAACCATTGCAAAACATATCCTTGTGGTGTTTCACCTGCAATAATGTCAAACATGTATAAATTATTGCATCACAAGTTGAAAAACATACAGTTGATTAATTAACAAATTTATAAGTACGTGGTGATCTCTTAAACCATATGCTAAATCTATTTCCTTTTGTGTAACATTGGGATCTCCATTACGATGAGCTTGTATAACCAATAAAGACATGGATTTCTATGTTAATCTATGACCATCGTGTTGACATCGTTCAATACATACCGTCATCCAATCTTGATTGTTTGCAATAAACAAATGTATTGCATCCCACTCTTTAGCAGCTGTACAAAAATAAATACATGACTTACAACATATTTATTTTGAAGATTAAGAATTAATTTACTACAATAACATCTCATAATTTATTACCTATCAGTTTCCTAAATCTACCATTGCCCACCAAGTACTCCCCTTCAAAAATTTTAATTGAGTCAAGATACCAAATGCAATCTATATGGGTCTTTGCTGCAAGATTAGGAAGATATTGAGTAACATACACCATCATCTGGTATACCATATATTCCTCAACCATAGAACCCTTGGGACATGCTCTTTGTCGTACCAAACCCTTCAAAAATTTCAAGTGTCTCTCAACCATCCACATTGACCTAGCATGTACAGGTCCACACAATTCAATCTCCTCAATTTGGTGTATGAGGTAGTGCTTTTGTGTATTGAAAAAAGCTGGAGGTAAACACTTTTTCATTTCACACATTAATCAAAAAAAAAATTTCTTCCAATATTTTATATCTTCTTTATAGATTTCTTTAGATGAAACCCACCTACAAGGGATTCAAGACATAAATATATAAATACGAGACTTTACAATATATTACTTGTTTGATATTATTGTTTGATATATTGAACAAATATCATTGCTTACCTCATGTATTTTTCAAGATCATATATCACTTGTTTGATATTATTGTCGAAGTTATTTGGGAGAGATAGGGGTAGCAAATACTACAACAATTATCAACTGATCATTTCATATAATGAAAATTGAATGCAATTACACAAATATATTGTAAATATAAAAGACTATGACTTACCTTGATGAAAGTATGTCAATCATGCATTTTCATCCCTGACCCAAAATCATTTTTCATTGATATGAGATTTCTTATATCCACAACAAATCCTGTAGGAAATCAAATTTTTTGGATCGCTTCTTTTATGGCATTACTTTGTTGCTCTGTTAATAACCAAGGAAGAGCACTTGCATTAATCTGGTCTCCATTTCTATTTGATTCGGTGATATTTTTCATTGCATGATTGGAATCATGAATTTCAATACAAATTTTGCCAAGTTTTTCTTTGTCACGTCTTCCATCCAATATTTTTCATAGTGTCTCTGTTATATTCTTTCCAATATGCATAGTATCAAACAAGTGCTCAGTTTGTAGTTTCTTATAGTAGGGTAGCCTACTAAATTATCTAGGATAACATTTTAGTCCCTTTGGAAGCTAGTCGGTGATGCCTTCATGACCTTCAAGATCATCAACTACATAATTAGCCAACAAAACATAATTAAAATATATAATTTTCAAACATTGACCATTAGGTGGAATGATATTACCTCAAATTCTATTATATTCTAACTGCCATAGGTGAGGTGTCATTCTTTCGGAGCTTTGATGTAGTCTCTTCTTTCCCATTAAAAAGATGTCTTTCTGCACTTTGATACTTATGATTTCTTGGGAGGAACTACCTATACTCATCAAACACCTACTTTCTTAAACTTTTGGAATGACGAGATTTCATATTTGGACCACACATTGGACATGCAAATTTTCCCTTTTTTTAAAGACATACAAGATAAAGATACAATTGAATTATATATATATATATATTTAGAATTTGAATTATCGCGTACAACTAGAATTCACCATAACATACCACATAAATATTTCAACCCTGGAGCATCATGAATTGTCCACACAAGCATTGTCTTTATCCAAATGGTCTATAGATTTCATACATAGTGAAACCATTCCATAACACCAACAACTCATCGATAAAAGGTGCAATATATACATTCATATCTTTCACTTGGTACTTACCTAGTTGAATTAGCAACAACATCAGATAATTATTGTGGCCATTTCACTCCAAGAATTATAATTACATGTAGATAACTATAAAATAATAAGATACTTGGAACAATCATTGCCAACATAATGTGCTCCCTCTTTATTGACATCCATGGAGGAAGGTTATTGTTTATAACAAAAATAGGCCACACCGAGTAAATAGATCTCATCTCTCCATGCGGATTGACACCGTCTGATGCCAAAGAAAACTTGAGATTTTGAGGTTCTTCTTTAAAGTGTGGCCACTTTTCCTCTATGTCCATAAATGATGAACCATCCACATGCATTCGAATAATATCATCTCGACTCCTGCCGCGTGCATGGTAATACATAAATTGTGCCAAGCTATTGCACCTAAATAACCATTTCAGACGTGGAATAATGGGGATGTGACAAAGAACCTTATGAAGCACCTTTTTTGTCATTTGATCATTTTGATATTTTCCCATATGGCATTTAGGGTATTCTATTGCATTTTCATATTCTTTAATATAAATAATATGATCTTTGGGACAAGCATCTATTGTTTGATACTCCATTCCAATATGTTTCTTAGTAGAACATAATTCTCGGTATGAGCAAGGGAGAACATTTGATGGTGGTAACATAAAGTCACCTATCAATCTGCAACAAATAATATAAGTCATTACTATAAACAATCTTAATGGTACATGTTTCACCGTTTATAGACTATAATGACATATATGACAAACCTTAGCATACGTGACATTTCTATGTTGGATAAACCATTCATAACTTTCAAATTCACCAACAACAATACAGCAAAGAGAAGAGTAGATTGGGAGCCTTCACAAAGGGTCATGTCCACCTTCTCAAGTAGAGGTATATCATGGATGTTGTCAATTTCATCCTCATCATAATCATCATCATCAGTACCAACACCAACACCAACAACACTAGTACCAAATGTGGCAACGATCAATGCATTCATACCATCATCTTCAAATATGTTTTTTGGTGCATAATCATCATCTTCCATGGGATCATGATCTTCAACTTCAATACTCACACCTCCATGTTCCTCTATATTCACACTAGGGAGATCGACCTATATAAAAATGATGATAATCAAACCCCCCTTCAATGTGATAATCAAACCTCCTTCCATGGTTCATATGTATATTAATTATGAAAATAATATAAAAAACAACTTACCACTAGATTATAATCAAACCCCCCTTTAATGTGACCATTCTCCCTACAATGTCTCTTTGTTGTTTTGATTTTGATTCTTCTTGTCTTTAAGCCATTACAACTCTTGCATGGACAATAACATTTGTCATCACCTTCTCTTTGAAAGTTAGACAACAATCTAGCGATTGTCTCCCTATTTTGATTGAATTCCCTTGTATTATTTGACATGATCCTTAATGTGTATATCTGCAAAAAAATTAGAAATGCCTCATTTCATTAGCTTCATGTTACCTTCTCATAGCTTCTCATTTTCTGACAGATTTCACCAAAGGCTTTGTAGGAAACCATGTAAGAGGTATTCTTGAGTTCAAACACATTGAGCTACTACAACTGAATTATAAATCATGAATTCACTATAAAATTAATTCACTATAAATCAAGGGACATTATAAATCATGAATTCGCTATAAAATTAATGTATTTCTCTAGATTTCATATGGAGATTTTGTCAAATGGTTGGCATCTATGTTTATTCAAATGGAGTTATATCATTTGGAATGGATATATCATAGGTTGATATCAAATTTTATGTCCCTATTTGATCTAATAGCACCAATATAAAAAATAGAGCACCAACCAATCAAATAGGGACATGAGGTGCTCAAACAGTGAGCTCATAAAACAATATATTTAGTCTTAATAAAATCTTATAAAATAGCATATATTGTGTGTAGTGTTTGATCTCTCTTTATTTGTGATATTGCTATCAGGATTCAACTATGTAGTTTTTTGAGTCAAACTCATTGAACCATGTTTCATGAGTAGTGGTTCACACGAACCCATCTCTCATGAGAATGAATGGAACACTTAGCATTCATTGGATCGAGGTGATGCTCACAGAGGTGAAGCACCAGGACTTCCTGGGAGGTCACCCATCCCAATACTACTCCAGCTTGAGCATGCTTAACTACAAAGTTTCCTACATGGTTAAACCCACTCTGCTTGCAACCTCTCTTTATTTGTTTTGTTGTTGATATTCACTATGTGGTACTCCCCGTTTATGATCATTTCATAAAGAAATGTCTTGATGGCTTGCAGTCTGCAAGCTAGGGCATCATGCATTATTTATGAGCTCACTATTTGAGCACTAGCCAATCAAATAGGGACATGAGGTGCTCAAACAGTGAGATCATAAACAATGCATGATAAGGTAGTTGTAGGTATTTATCTCTTCTATAATGATGGAGGAGTGAAAGGTAATGATCAATGAGGTTGCTACTATTAGATCATACATGAATACACTTACTATTTTGAATTTGAGCTCGGGCATCATGCAATGTTATTGTTTTCATTGCATCCTTGCTGCTGTTGTGCACCATAAATACATTAAGACTGAAATTAACATAAAAATTCTTATTAGTTTATGCTAGACATTGCATGACCGAACCTAATTGCCACATATGGTATCTCTTGAAATTTTAGAAAACTCTTAACAATTCTCAACAATAAAAAAATGTAAGCATCGAATAGAAATTATAGAAAATAAATATTTTCAAAATTATTCTCAAATAAAATGTGAATCATTTGAATTAATAATTTTTAACAAATTATTATACAATCTATTGAGAAACTTAATATTCACTATCTAGTACTCCCCGTTTATGATCATTTCATGAGGAAATATCTTGATGGCATGCAGGTTGCAAGCCAGGGCATCATGCATTATTTATGAGCTCACTGTTTGAGCACCAGCCAATCAAATAGGGACATAAGGTGCTCAAACAGTGAGCTCATAAACAATGCATGATAAGGTAGTTGTTGGATCAATGCTACCATGTTGTTGAGGCTGTAGATGCATTGAATCACCACTTCCATTCTATTTTGATAGAAGCAATATAACAAACAGAGCACCGTCCAATCAAATAGGGACATCGATAAGACATTTAATGCATTATTACTTCATCATGATGATAAAAATTTCATTGGCTCAAAGCA
Source organism: Chamaecyparis obtusa (assembly GCA_027943335.1). NCBI lineage: Eukaryota > Viridiplantae > Streptophyta > Pinopsida > Cupressales > Cupressaceae > Chamaecyparis > Chamaecyparis obtusa. The sequence continues at coordinate 847,655 of BSBK01002438.1, read as the reverse complement.
CATATAAATTCAAAACAATAGGATATCTTAATCTTTATCAACTCAAATTCAAAATAGTAAGTGCATTATTTTATTACTGATGTCCGTATTTGATGTCCCTATTTGATCTAATAGCATCAATATAACAAATAGAGGACTGACCAATCAAATAGGGACATGAGGTGCTCAAACAGTGAGCTCATAAAATAATATATTTAGTCTTAATAAAATCTTATAAAACAACATATATTGTGTGAAGTGTTTGATCTTTCTTTATTTGTTTTGTTGTTGATATTCACTATGTGGTACTCCCCACTTATGATCATTTCATGAGGAAATGTCTTGATGGCTTTTGGGATGCAAGTTAGGGCATCATGCATTATTAATGAGCTCACTGTTTGAGCATCGGCCAATCAAATAGGGATATGAGATTCTCAAACAGTGAGCTCATAAACAATACATGATGCCCTAGTTGTAGGTAGTTATCTCTTCTATAATGATGGAGGAGTAAAAGGTAATGATCAATGAGGTTTCTTCTATTAGATCATACATTAATACATTTACTGTTTTGAATTTGAGCTCGGGCATCATGCAATGTTATTGCTTTCATTGCATGCTTCTTGTTGTTGTGCACCATATATTATTTTATACACTGTTTATTTCATTGAGATCGTGAGCTTGGCATTTGTAATGTATTTTCTATTATTGGATCAATGCTACCATGTTTTTGAGGCTGTAGATGCATTGAATCAACACTGTCATTCTATTTTGATAGCAGCAATATAACAAATAGAGCACCAACCAATCAAATAGGAACATCAGTAAGACATTTAATGCATGATTACTTCATAAATGCATGATTGTGGATCCTCAAGTAGGAGTTGCGATGTAAAGGACTAACACTTATATGGGTTTACCCACATAAGGACAATGGTTTCATTCATCTTTCTTTCAAGTGCTCTTGGGTACTTTCCTTGGACTCTAGGCTTGGGCATCCTATAGGGGTTGAACCAAAATTACGAAGGCAATAAGGACACATAGAACAATAGGTTTGAGGACTTAGACTTATGTTCAATCCTTAGTAATGATTTGGGGAACTAATTACTAGATGAGTGACTAAAGTACTCTAGTTTTCATTATTAAATGATCTTGTTTAATTTGTGTTCATTTCATGCAACGATACATGTAAAGGAAAAGAAATTTTTGCATCTAAAGAGTACATGTATATATATGAAAAATAACTTGTATATACTATACAAGGAAAATAACTTTCAGAAGAAAATGAAAGAATATAGGCATACATAAGAGGATGAACATAAATAATAAGGGTGCTAGACATTGCCTGAAGTGATGAATTTTTGACCTGAGTATGAATCTAGTGTGCCCCTGTGTGATCCAGAACCTGCAAAGAAAAAATAGATGGAGGTTAGATAAAAAAATATCTAAGCAATGAATGGTATCCTATTACTGATCCTCATCTACAATTATGCATGTGCATAGTCAAGCCATACACTTCTGAAAGAAAAACCAAGCTCACAGTCTCAATGAAATAAACAGTGTATAAAATAATATATGGTGCACAATAGCAGCAAGCATGCAATGACAATAATAATATTGCATGATGCCTGAGCTCAAATTCAAAATAGTAAGTGTATTAATGTATGATCTAATAGTAGAAACCTCATTGATCATTACTTTTCACCCCTCCATCATTATAGAAGAGATAACTACCTACAACTATATTTCATAATTCCTCCTTTGAAGTATATGTATGTATGTATGTATGTATGTATGTATGTATGTATATATATATATATATATATATATATATATATATATATATATATATATATATATATATATATATATATATATATATATATATAACCCAAAATACTTTATCTTAATAAAACAATATATTTAGTCTTAATAAAATAATACACTTACTATTTTAAATTTGAGCTCAGGAATCATGCATTGTTTATGAGCTCACTTTTTTATTACCAACCAATCAAATAGGGACATGAGGAGCTCAAATAGTGAGCTCATAAACAATGCATGATGCCCTAGCTTGCAGCCCGCAAGCCATCAAGATATTTCCTCATGAAATGATCATAAACGAGGAGTACCACATAGTGAATATCAACAAAAAAACAAATAAAGAGAGATCAAACACTTCACACAATGCCTTGAAGGTAATGGAAATGATGCCCTAGCTCTCAAAGCTCGCGGGTCATCAAACATTTGAAATGAAAAGATGTAAACAATGCCAGTATTAAATAGTGAGCTCATGAACAATGTATGATGCCCTAGCTTGCAGTTCGTGAGCCATCAAGATATTTCCTCATGAAATGATCATAAATGGGGAGTACCACATAGTGAATATCAACACCAAAACAAAGAAAGAGAGATCAAACACTTCACACAATATATGTTGTTTTATAAGATTTTATTAAGATGAAATATTTTTTTTATGAGCTCATTGTTTGAGCACCTCATATCCCTATTTAATTGGTCGGTGCTCTATTTATTATATTGATACTATTAGATCAAATAGGGACATCAGTAATAAAATAATACACTTACTATTTTGAATTTGAGCTCATAAAGATTAAGATATCCCTATTTTATTACTAATGTCCCTATTTACATATTTTCATCAAATGACCCAAAAATATCAAGAATGGTCCTATATGGTCACTAATAGCCAGCTTTCAGAAGAATATGAATGAATGCAAACATACATAAGTGGATGAACATAAATAATGAAGGTACCAAACATTGCTTGAAGTAATGAAGTGTTGACCCAGGGTTCAATCTAGTATGATCTTGAATGATCTGAAAACTGCAAGGAAGGAAAAGATGGGGTTAGATCCAAAGGATCTAAGAAATGCCTATCACCCTATTATTGATCCTCATCTACAATTATGCATGTGCATATTCAAGTCATACACTTCTAAAATGAACTATGCTACAGAACATGTGCACTGAGGAAACATATGCATGCAGTGAATAAATCAAGACCAAAATGGAGCAAAAATTATGATGTCAAATGTGTTATCAAGAAACACCTCATGGGTTGTGAGTCAACATGATATATATGTTATTTATACAAGATCAGTAAAAGGACATCTACAACCTCAACAACATGGCAATATTAATCCACTAATAGGAAATACATTACAAATGCCAAGCTTGCGGTCTCAATGAAATAGACAATGTATAAAACAATATATGATGCTCGAGCTCAAATTCAAAATAGTAAGTGTATTAATGTATGATCTAATAGCAGCAACCTCATTGATCATTACCTTTGACTCCTCTATCATTATAGAAGAGATAACTACCTACAACTATATTTCATAATTCCTCCTTTGAAGTCATAGGTTAGTTTAAAATGGAGAAAGTATACAAACTCACCAATTTAATCCCAAAATTTCATAACATTGCATTCTTCTTGTTGTTATGGTGCACAACAATAGCAAGCATGCAATGACAACAATAACATTGCATGATGCCTGAGTTCAAAAGGGGGTGCCAAGATTTTATTAAGCCTAAATATATGATGTAAACTCATAATTATACTTGATATATATAATACAATGGTATGTAGTATAATCTATACATTTGTGAGATGTGATTAATTCTAGTTATATGATGTTTTGGGATTAAATTGGTGAGTTTGTATAGTTTCTCCATTGTAAACTAACCCGTGACTTCAAAGGAGGAATTATGAAATATAGTTGTAGGTAGTTATCTATTCTATAATGATGGAGGAGTCAAAGGTAATGATCAATGAGGTTGCTGCTATTAGATCATACATTAATACACTTACTATTTTGATAGCAATAAAATTGCATGATGCCTGAGCTCAAATTCAAAATAGTAAGTGTTTTATTTTATTACTGATGTCCCTATTTTATTATTGAGCTAAAATAATACACTTACTATTTTGAATTTGAGCTTAGGCATCATGCATCATTTATGAGCTCGCTATTTGATTACCAGCCAATCAAATAGGGACATGAGGTGCTCAAACAGTGAGCTCATAAACAATGCATGATGCCCTAGCTTGCAACCCACAAGCCATCAAGATATTTCCTCATGAAATGATCATAAATGGGGAGTACCACATAGTGAATATCAACAACAAAACAAATAAAGAGAGATCAAACACTTCACACAATGCCTTGAAGGTAATAGAAATGACGCACTAACTCTCAAAGCTCGTAGGTCATCAAGCATTTGAAATGAAAAGATGTAAACAATGCCAGTATTAAACAGTGAGCTCATGAACAATGTATGATGCCCTAGCTTACATCCTGCGAGCCATCAAGACATTTCCTCATGAAATGATCATAAACAGGGAGTACCACATAGTGAATATCAACAGCAAAACAAATAAAGAGAGATCAAACACTTCACATAATACCTTGAAGGTAATAGAAACAATGCCCTAGCTCTCAAAGTTCGCAAATCATCAAGAATTTCAAATAAAAAGATGTAAATAATGCTAGTATTAAACAGTGAGCTCATGAACAATGTATGGTGCCCTAGCTTGCAGCCCGCGAGCCATCAAGACATTTCCTCATGTAAATGATCATAAACAGGGAGTACCACATAGTGAATATCAACAAAAAAACAAATAAAGAGACATCAAACACTTCACACAATGCCTTGAAGGTAATAGCAATGATGTCCTAGCTCTCAAACCTCGCGGGTCATCAATCATTCCAAATGCAAAGATGTAAACAATGTCATTATTCAATAGTGAGCTCATAAACAATGTATGATGCCCTAGCTTGCAACCCACGAGCCATCAAGACATTTCCTCATGAAATGATCATAAATGGGGAGTACCACATAGTGAATATTAACAACAAAACAAATAAAGAGAGATCAAACACTTCACACAATTCCTTGAAGGTAATAGCAATGATGCCCTAGCTCTCAAAGCTTGTGGGTCATCAAGCATTCCAAATGCTAAGATGTAAACAATGTCACTATTAACATTCATATTGTGCCATTAAATCAACAAATACCATCAAAATGAAATTGAGTTAATGAGAAGACAAAGCTCAAATGCCTACCTCAAGTTCTAGTGCCCTCTTCCCACATGGTGCTGGCCTCTTCACGCATGCCAAACTTGAATGCCCTCTTCACGCCACACAAAAGTGCAGTGTCATCTTCTCGGTAGCTCTTCGAATTCACAAAAATTACAAATGACACTTTATTTTTCTTTTCTTTTTTGTTTATAACCAAATGGGTGTTGCAATTACGACATCATAGTCACTATTATGACACCGTCGGGGGCACCTGCAAAAAAAATACAAAAAACAAACACAAATGGTAGTGGTGTCACAAATTGGCATCAAAATTCAACCCCAAATGTTGTAGTGACGCATCTCTTGCGGACACCATCTGTAAGAGCATCTCTTGATTCATTACTGTATTATAATCACAGTCGTCATTATTTTGTATGTGAATGGTGGTGTTATCTTAGAATGAATATTACATATTATTTCATTATTAAACCCTATGCCACCGGGTTATATTTATGTTATCCCGTCAAACTGCCTAGAAGCCACAAGGGTTGTATTATATTCACAGCCATCATAACAAGGGTTATTCGGTGCATTATTGAGATAAAAAATTTATTTTCCCTTGACTACATTACAAATGGCTCAACAGTAGTGGAAAAGAGGATGCATTTCATTTTGGGGCCTAAACTTTGGAGGTATTAGTTCTATTTTGTGTACAAATTTACATCGATGTTTTAAACCCTCTTTTTCTTTGGGGTGGATCACAATAGGCACAAGGGTGGGAGAGTCACTTCATTATGAAAACTTCAACACCAAAGTGTTGACTATGGCTATTGTGATCCACCCCAAAGCACTAACTGTAACCCCAAACTAGGAATAGTCAAGAACACCAGTTAATTTACTCTGCCTTAAATGAAATCAAAATATTGAAATGAAGATATGAACATGTAAAAAAAACACAAAAAAAATTTCTTACACCTCCATCCAATCCAAACCACATTCTACACAACCACTAGAATTTGTTGTTGTTCTGACTGTACCCTATGGGATAGTACACAGTTTGCAAAGAATATTTTGTTTTATTCAATGAACACCATTTGAAAATGGTTCCTTACACACACCAACTCCAAACCTCCTTAAACTCACTTGGATGCACCATAAAATAGACTATACTCTTCAAATAAATCAACAACCTCTAACTAACTATCTAATTGTCCCTAAACAGTCTAAAACTGACTGTTACAACAAAATGAGATTAAAAGTGTTGTCAAGTTGACAAGCAATGTTGTCAACTCGACAACATAACTCTAGTATCTCATCTAATAACTTTTAAAAGGTTTAAACATAACCTTTCCTAACCCTTACTAACCCATAACCCCTCATGCTCCTTATAGGCCATAATTGCATTGAAATGCAACTTTACAACTTCTTGGCATGTTTGCACTTTGAGTGAAATTACATGATATTAATGTCATTAATGGCCATATTATAAACCTAGATGACCATATAGGTCCTTATCCCTTACATTCACTCTTGGATCAACTAGGTGACCCCAAGGTTACATCCTTAACCCCTATGCCATTCAACTCCTATTACATCATTTCAACATTGTCATGCCTTTATACATTTAGGCTATTACATCAAATACATAAAATTGGCTTCAATCCATATTTCATTCAAATATATTGATCTTGTATATCATTCAATCTTCATGCATCATCCATGTGACCCTCTCTTCATGTCTTCATCAGGGTGCCCTGCACCATACTCCCAAGGATCAAATCAATCCAAGTCCCTTGGATTAGGGAGTTTCTTTCTTTTCCTCCAATCTTTAGTCACTTCTTGTTGAGGACCTACAACATAATTGTATCCTCTATTCATTGGCATCATGTACCTACAATCAAATACCATGTGCCAAGCACTAACTCTATCATCCATCATATCTACGTTCCCATAGATGTATGGAACATCACCATTCACATGATCAACAAGATAACATCCTTGCAATCCTCTCATAATAGTGTTAGAAATAAACAATAATAAAATATTTCTTATTCACCAAAACATATGTTTTGTACTCCACTTCTTCATCCATTAGCTTAAACACTTCATCCTCCTTCTCACACATTCCTTGTGAGATCTCCTTATTTATAGACACTTCAGTCAATAAGGTCTTCTTAAGAAACTCTTCTCTTTTATCTCCATGCCCATGTCCTAGGCATTCTAAGACATGAATCCACTAATCCACCCTTCTTTTTCCATTCTTCAACTATGGCATCCAATTCATCCCATAAATCTATCTTGTCTTCAAGAATTTGACTATTTTCCTCCTTGCAATCTTTAATAGTTTGTATTGGTTTCCCACAACAAACTCCATGAACTCTCTTAGTGAGTTTTTCCTATAGTAGTTTCTTCTCTTCCATAATCCTTTTGATAGGCCACACAATTCTCTTCTTCATCCTCTTATGCCAACTATTGGCTTCTTCAACTCTGTCTTTAAGAGTTTCAACTCCTCACTCTCCAAGGTCCCTATCATCTCTGAGACCTCTTTCAACTCCTCATTATAATGCCATCCTCCTTGGCATGTAAACATGTCATCTATGGTGTTCTTCATAGCCCTATCTTCTCTTTTCAATAGAAACTTTTAACCGACACTTGATTGTCCCCACTTGGATTTCTTCACCCATATACTCATCAATTGCATCAACAACCTCTGCAATGCCTTTCTCTATCTCTGTCATCTCAACTTCTTGAACCTTTTCCTTCTGTGGCCCACACATCACCATCTTCATACTCTGACATCTCTTTTCTCATCTTCATATGCCTCTCTACTTGTTCTTCTGGTCCTTCATAAGATAGTAATACACACACACACACACACTAGGTTGGAAAAGTTAGAATCAAAATTATAAGTAGTGTGATTATCAATTAAACCATTTACTATTTTAATAATTAATGTATTATATTACTTAAATATTTTGAGTATGTGAAGTAATTAATTTTAGAGTGCAAAGTGGTAATTGATAGGTTTTATTTGGGAATCATTTTATGTGGTCCTGGCATTTTTCTATAGCTAGTGTGCTAATGGTATATGATGGTATTTATGGATATCACTCAAATGGTCAAATCAATAGAAGACTAAAAGTCATCATCCAAATCAGATGATAAAATTTTCTTCTAAGCTCTTCATTTTTGTATTCAAATAACTCATGCTTAACATCATTGCATGATAAGAAAAACATCATTTTTTGGTCAAATTTATAAAAGATGACATAAGCACATCTTAAACCTTTATTGGTTAAACCATCAACATGCAAGATGCATTGGTCTTTATAATGAAGACATGGTGTGTAAGTCTTCCTGAGCCCATACCCTAATTGAAATGAGTGCTCAATCAGTTAGCAAGTGAGACAACTTCTCACATCAAACATCCTCATAAGGACTCACTAGCTAGGCATCTCCTAATGCACTTAGAGCCTCAAATTTATCAAATCTTCAAACTAGTCTTCCAACTTTGTTGTACCACCTTAGAAAAACTTAACATGGTCAATGTGCCATGTTGCACCAGCCCTCCAAGTATGGTTAATAGTTCTTCAACCCAATCCACTCCATTAGCCTTCTAGGCTTATAGCCCTCACCAATCACTAAATTTCCCTTTTCTCTCCAACTTTCCAAACAACTCAAGAATTAGTGTTTCAAATACCCTTTTGGGTCCTCTAAAACATACCCAAATCCCAAGGCACACTCCTTTGGACCATGTACCAGATCCAATAACCTAGTAGTATCCAACTAGGCCTAAATCACTCCATTAACAAAGGAACTCATAGATCTACTCACCTAGTTGACTCCACAATCTTCAATAAGGCTTCAAAACATCAGATTATCAAGTTTCTAAGGCCTCCTCACTTACCCATTCCACTAGCGACCAACCCTTGCTTCTAGGGCCACTTATCTAGGGCTTTTTCACAAAGACCTTTAACACTACCTCCACATCAATATAATTGATCTAACACATCAATATTGATCCTAAAACTCATATTCCATGATAAAATGTATCCATCCTTTAGGGAATTCATCCTCCATGTGACTGATGCCAAAACAGGGCACTCTTCACTCACAGATCTCCACCATTATGTGGCTTCTCAAACACACCTCCTTATATCACTGAATAAAAAATATATATTACAAGGATATGTTACATATTAGATGTCTTCCACCAATCATAGTGATCACAAGGGGTGGGAGATTCAATTCATAAAGGAAGACTACAATCCCAATTCACTGTTACAAGAAGAAGCCCGAGTACAGTAAGGATACCAGTCAATTCCCTACCTCTTTAGCAATTAAAATAATGAGATCAATGCATGGAAACGTAAGTAATAACCAAATAAATGATCTTACACCATCATCTAACCATTAACATATCACAAAACTCATTTGAAGACACAGGGTTGTTGACTATACCCACAGGACATAATATAGTATGCAGAGAAAAATGTTTGTTTTATTGATTGAATCGATTACATTATGGTTTTCTTACACATCTACTTTACACCCCCCTTTCCACTCATGTGGATAAACAAAGAAATAGACTCAAACTCTTCAAATAAACCCGACTGCAACCACCTAACTGCCCAAAACTGTTCCATAACAGTCATAAAAATGACTATCAAAACCAAATAGGCTTAACGGTGTTGTCAAGTTGACAACCAATGTTGTCAACTTGACAACATGGAATCTTATACCCCCATTTAGGATATTTAGAATTTTTTAAAATAACCTTTACAATCCATAGTAACCCATAACCCCTAGATAACCATTATAGGCCATAATTGCACAAATGCAATTTTACATCGTCTTTTTGGCATCTTTTCACTTTGAGTGCAATTACATGATTTAATGGAATTAATGGCCATATTCCAACTATATATACCCTTATAGGTCCTTGAGCTTTACATAAGTCCTTGGATCACTCAAGTGACCCCAAGGTTACATCACTATCCCTTGTGCCATTCAATGGCTTACATAACATTATTTTGTGATCATACTATCAAATGATCAACATCATTACAAACATGATAAAAACAACATAAAACATGTCAGCAAGCACAAACATATCAGAAAACAAAAACTTGTTATCTTCACCTTTGGTTTATAAAGATACACATTAAGGATCCATGGCATCCTTGCATAGTGTTCCTCCAAAATATACCCAAGCATCTTCAAGATCTGATTGCCTCACATGGGAAAAAAGTAAACCATATTTTGATCATCCTTCATTTCTTCCTCGGTCTCACTCCATGAGACTACTGCTGCAATCTTCAACTCATCCTTGTCTTCAAATATTGAGTCTCTCCTCATAGAGACCAGTGCATCTTGTATACTATATCTCTCATGTAGGCATTCCAAACTATCTTCAAAATTCATGGATGCCTCGTTAGCCACACTCATGACCCCATAGGTAGGTTCTTTCACCTCTACTTCCACCTCTTGTATGGGTTATGAAGTCGGGGTGGATGTGCAAATAAGAGTTGCTTTGTATTTGGAGACCTATTAGAGAGGTAAAATCCTATACACCAACAATTGTTTGTATATATGGTGTAGAGTGGGTGGTTTTTATTATTGCATGAATTAAGTTAACATAATTCAATTCAAGTATATTAAACATAGATCCTTTTATGCATAAACTAGTTAAATTTTCTTTGGGACATTACAACAAGTTATAACCCAAAGAGCCTTCTTACATTGACTATGACCTTTTCAAGACCTTAAACATCCCAAAACACCAACTAATTTCATAATACTACCCATGATCCCATATACAACAATAATGACATACTATACAACATTAGACTCCTCCCACTAGAGAAGGCATATGCACAGGTGATGAACATGCAGATTTTACTAAGCACTACTGGGAGCTTACCATGCATTAACAAATGTACTATTGTAAAAATCATCATAAGTCCATTTGTTGCAGGGTCTAGTTCCTAGTAATGCTTGGTCAAATTTTCATGTTTGTCACCTGTGCATATACCTTCTCTGATTGACTCTTATATGCACAAGTGAAGGCTGTATATGCACATGTTTTACATGATTGTGTTTTACATAACACAATAATAATATTAGTTTGTGTTTTACATGATTGCATTCCCCAAATACATTACTGACAAAATTTTGAACATATATAAATGGAATACTTTGTGCCTGATATACTTAAATGGAATACACCAAGAGTACCAAATGATGAATGCCCAATTGTTGTAATAGAAAAGCATCAGAATCATCCATTTCTAGAACTTGATTTTATATAGTATTAATGATTTTTCTATAGTCCTAATGATTTTGAATATTGTTGAAAAAGTGTGTTTATTTTTTTTATTATTTGATTGATCCTCTCACCTTTCCTTTGTAAATTTCATTGTCCCAATCAAGTTTTGTAGTGTTTTTTATTAGGTTTCATGTTTTTGATTGTAGGGTTCCACATTGTTTGTTGTTCTTGATAAATTAGGCCTTGAATTTGACTTTGCCCATGTCTGAGTTTGTGCCAATTATGGAGTTAACCTTCTTTTGATGGTATATTTCTTTCACTCTATGTGGAATACTATTTGGTTCAATGTTTTATTTCAACTTGATATTTCATTCATTCATTTTCCATATACACAGAGAAATAGACAGTTCTGAGACTACACATTTGTTGATATTGTGAGACTACACATGCTGATAAAAAAAATGAGCTATTTGATTTAGGTTTACTATTCATGATTGTAAACAGTCAATATTTTTTATGGTACTCCTTGGTGTATTCCATTTTAAAATAAATAGGTTTCTATGGCTATGATAAATGTCCCTCTATGTTGACAAAATTATAGTTGACAAAATGGTTGTTCAGTGACTATATCTACCATTAGAGCCACTTCATATGCATAGGTGTTGAACATGAAGATTTTCCTAAGAACTACTGGGAGCTTACCCTACAAAACATGTAATTTGTGTAAATCATCACAAGTCCATTTTCTATGGGGTCTAGCTCCCAGTATTGCTTGGTCAAATCTGCATGTTTGTCACCTGTGCATATACCTTATCTGATCAACTCTTATATGCACAGGTGATGAACATTTAGATTTTCCTAAGTAGTACTAGGAGATTACCCTGCAACACATGTACTATTATTAAAATCATCACAAGTCCATTTGTTGTGATGCAGGACAGGTAAGGAGGATCCAATTAAGAATAATCCAAACAAGCAGCCAAACACCACAATGCAGAATAACACAACAAGACAATGTTTTCAACTGGATTTTCATTAACATGCCTGGTTATAAGGGCTTCTGGGTATGGGAAAAATATAATCAAAGTATTTCTGCAATCTCTCAGCTAGTCCAACTCTAAAACAAATCAGCAACTGATGGAAACCCTAAGGCAGATCTGAACTTGAGCTTGCAAGCCTCCAAGAAATCTTGTTGTCTCCAAGAATGCAAACCACTAGCTCTGCTATTGCAAACTATCAAATAACAATCTGATCTTCAAGATCTCATAGGATCTAGATCTAATCTAATACTTCTATTGACTCCTCCAATCTACTGTCTAAACAACTACCCAAACACTCCTTAAATACTAATCTTCAGCCACAAGTCGGCTAGAAGAAACAATTAACTCCTAAGCCAAGTCAGCTCCTATTACAAACAAATATTAAATGCAACTACAATCAGCTCTCAAATAGCCTTACAAACATTTAATTCTCCATGTCAGCCTCTAGATCTACATAGGAGAATACAACAAAAGCTACCAACAATAAATGCACCAAGTTGGCCAACCAAATCTCCAAGAACTCCATTCAATAAACCAGAACTGCCGAGCACCAGAGAAATAATAGAGCACCAGTGAAACAACTGACCACTCCAAGAAACAAAGGCATCACTGAACAAGTATGTTGACTGAGCACCACAAGCATCACTGAGTACAAGTTCCACCAAGCACAAGAGGTTTCACTAAGTTCCTTCAGTGACTGAGCTTCCTTTAATAATTGAGACCATCAATTAAAGCTACAACCGAGTAACACAGAATGAAAACAACACACCACCATGCAGATTCACCAAGTACCCTAGAATGCCCCTGCATCATGTTGTGGGTTCTAGCTTCCAGTAGTACTTGATCAAATCTACATGTTTGTCAAATCTAAATGGAATACTTTGTACCTAACATACTTAAATGGAAGACACCAAGAAGTACCAAATGATGAATTCTCAATTGTTTTAATGGAAAAGCATCAGAACCGTCCATTTCTAGAACTTGATTCACTCTATGTGGAATACTATTTTGTTCAAATTTTTTTATTTCAGCTTGAAATTTCATTCATTTTTTATATACATAGAGAAATGGACAATTCTGAAACAAGTTTCTATGGCTATGATAAATGTCCCTCTGTGTTGACAAAATTAGAGTTGACAAAATGATTATTCAGCGACTGTATTTTCCATTAGAACCACTTCATATGCAGAGGTGATGAACATGTAGATTTACCTAAGCACTACTAGGAGTTGACCCATCAAAACATGTACTATTGTGAAAATTATCACAAGTCCATTTGTTGTTGGGTCTAGTTCCCAGTATTGCTTGGTCAAATCTACATGTTTTTCACCTGTTCATATACCAAATGATGAATGCTCAATTTTTGTAATGGAAAAGCATCATAACCATCCATTTCTAGAACTCGATTTTCTATAGTCTTAATGATTTTTCTAGTCCTAATGATTTTTCTTATTTCTTATCTTTTGTCCCTTTTTTATTTCCCATGTCTGTGCTTGGTGATAGGATTTTGAACATTGTTGAAAAAGTGTGTTTCTTTTTTTTATTTTGGGGTTTCACATTGTTTGTTGCTCTTGATAAATTAGGCCTTGAATTTAAATTTGTGTTCACTATTTTATTTCAGCTTGATATTTCATTCATTTTTCATATACACAAAGACTACACATGCTGATAAAAAAAATGAGCTATTTGATTTAGGTTTACTATTCATGATTGTAAATGGTCAATATTTCTGATGGTACTCCTTGGTATATTCCATTTTAAAATAATCATGTTTCTATGGCTATGATAAATGTCCCTTTGTGTTGAGAAAAATAGAGTTGAGAAAATGGTTGTTCAGTGTCTGTATCTGTAGGTTGCAAACAAATCATCCTTCTTCCACCAACATTCTATTCAATGTACAAGTAATGAGTCATTCCATTCAAGAAAGATCATGTCTGACAATATCAACCCAGAACAAAATAAGGGGTATGCAGAATTCAATGTGTGTAGAATTAGTTTTGCAAAATTGGCCATGTTGATGATGATTATGAAGAATATTTGAAAATATTGCACCAATCTGAATTGGATCAATCATCATTTTCAAATCTTCTTCATCAATCACCATCGACCATTTTCCAAGAGAAACACCTTTCTCTATATGAATCTTGGTTTACATTTCCCTGTAATCTAATTGGTAATTTGAAGCCATCAATAGAAATTTACAATCCTAAATGATTAGTATACCATTGATGGCTTCATAATTATTAAGTTAAAGGGAGTTTTCTAATCTAGAACCCCCTTTGGTGATTATCCTACGTAGTTCCACATAGACACAACATGTTCCTTAGAAGACTTTTAATCTCACAACAACTAAGAAACATAAATGTAGGCATCATGGTCACAATTCTTTAGAGGTACAAAATAATTTAGTGGTATACCCAGATGATGCAACACAAGTAGTACTACTCCTCTGGTTCTAAGTTGACACTATAGGATCCAAAAACCATATATAACTATGGTTTTTAGTCCCTATCTTGATTGGGTTTTGGACCCTACAGTGTCAACTTAGAACTGGAGGAGTAGTGGTTGTGCTGCATCATCTGGGTATACACTCAATTATGTTGTATCTCTAAAGAATTGTGACCATGCATGATGCCTTCATTTATGTTTCTCATCTATTGTGTCCTCGGACCCCTTATGACCCTTTACGATCCCTAAGAATACATCTTAGAGATCTTAAAGTGTTGTAAGAGGTCATAAGAGGCTCCTAGGAGGGGCTAGATGAGCTTCCACCTTCACGTGGTTGGCCCTGTTAAGTAGAGAATGTTAAACTATTCTCGAAACAAAGAGAAGCTCAATATTTTAAGGTCCCAGGGACAAAAAAAATTGTTTGTAGTATTTAGTTTATGAAACCATCCAAACTAGTTATGCTTCTGTAGCTAATCAACACTAAAGGTCTGAAGGAAACAAGAGAATTCAAAGAGTCACTACTCTTAAGATTGTACTTAATATAGCCAAAATTCATTCAATGGTACATTCAAACATGAAACAAACCATTCTTAAACTAGTGATCCAGATTAAACTAGTAAACTGAAGGACAACAAACTGAATTGCATTAACTTGATGTGTTGTGAAAAGAAATGAACCACAAATAAATGAAGTAAGTGCAACTAATATCATTTTGGAGGAATACATGATTGGTTGACATACTAAGCCAAACTATTAATATGCAATAATATGCATTGTACACCTTTGGTGATGATCCTACGTAGTTCCACATAGACACGACATGTTCCTTAGAATAATTTTAATCTCACAATAGCTGAGAAATATAAATGTAGGCATCATGGTCACAATTCTTTGGAGATACAACATAATTCAATGGTATACCTAGATGATGCAACACAAGAAGTACTACTCCTCTGGTTCTAAGTTGACACTGTAGGATCCAAAAACCATAGATAATGATGGCTTTTGGTCCCTATCTTGATTGGTTTTTGGACCCTACAGTGTCAACTTAGAACTGAAGGAGTAGTGGTTGTGTTGCATTGTCTGGGTATACACTCAATTATATTGTATCTCCAAAGAATTGTGACCATGTGTGATGCCTACATTTATGTTTCTTGGCTGTTGTGTCCTAGGACCCCTTATGATGATTTACGATCCCTAAGAATACATCTTAGAGGTCCTAAAGTATCGTAAGGGGTCATAAGGGGCTCCTAGGAGGGGCCAAATGAGCTTCCACCTTCATGTGGTTGGCCCTGTGAAGTAGAGAATGTTAAAATATTCTCAAAACAAAGAGAAGCTCAATATTTCAAGGTCCTAGGGACAAAAAAAAAATTGTCCATAGTCTTTAGTTTATGAAACCATCCAAACTTGTTGTGCTTCTGCAGCTCATCATGAACACTGGAGGTCTGAAGGAAACAAGAGAATTTGAAGAGTCACGAGTCTTAAGATTGTACTTAATATAGCCAAACTTCATTCAATGGTACATTCAAACATGAAACAAACCATTCTTAAACCAATGATCCAGATTAAACTAGTAAACCAAAGGACAACAAACTAAATTGCATTAACTTGATGTGTTGTGAAAAGAAATGAGCCACAAATAAATGCAGTAAGTGCAACTAATATCGCTTTTGAGGAATGCATGATTGTTTTACATAGCTTATCCAAACTATTAATATGAAATAATATACATTGTGCACCTCATGGAGTGATTTTACAATAGATGATTAATATATATTATTTATAAAAAAAAGTCAATTTATTGTCAAATTTTTTACCAACATGACTGTTTACTTCGACATCAAAGCTATAGTCACAATGTATATAGTAGTTGATAATTCGACCAAGGTTGGTAAAAAATGATGAATGCTTAAGTCGACCATTCGACCACATTTGGTCAAAATTCCTCATGGATATGTTAGTCATTCTTGATATCCTAGCTGGCAATTTTGACATTGTTTTTAGTCAAAAGTTTGACCAAATGGTAATTTGAATATTTGACTTTAAAGGAACTTGTGGAAAAATTGAAAAAGAAAGTTTGACAACAAATAAAGTCATTTAGTCAACCATTTTTCTTCAAAAAATAGACCAATGTGCGTCGAAAATGATGATAAAATTTACTAGTTTCTCCAAGAGAAAACTAGATTAGGGTACCATGAACAAGGAAATAATGAAAAGAAACTCTCTCACATACATGAGAACATAGTCAAGATAGAATCATATAGTGATGAAGATTTTAAAAAATGGGAATGAGACTCCTTATCTAAATATTCATGCCATGAAAAATAATTTGATGTGATCCACTCATACACACCTACATCAAAGGAAGAACCAAGTTCAACCTATGAATGGGTAGGAGAGCCATATGTACCTGCATTCTTAGAGGGACAAAGCTCTAGGTTTACATTACAAGAGTTTTATCCACAATGTGTTCAAGACTATTCTAGTGAGGAATAAATAGATCCAAACTCTATGGACCATATTGAACAATCTCATCTCATATATCTTGATGATACAATGTATGAGCCAAGTTATAAAGAAGTCATGAAATTAACTCCCATAGACTTAAATCCACCCAATGATTCTTTACCAAAAAATGCAATAAACCGAAGTGGTGAACACCTAGTAAACATGTGCTACTTTCCATAAGTTAAGCTCCTTTATCTCTCAAGTCTAGTGGCATTGAATTTCCATCTTTATTTTCACTATCCTTGTATATATTCATTTTTATGTCATCATTGTGTACATAGTCATAATAATCCCTCAAAACCACATTCCTCAAGGAAGCTTTCGTCGTGGTTTAAAAATTGGTCTTAGTCCATTATCATTGTCAAATCAAACTAAGGGCACAATCCAAACTCACTAGAATAGACACAAGCATGATATAAATGAGTTACATCAAGATCAAGGATCATAGCATTTGAACTTTTCAAGTGATTCAAAAAGGTCCAATTTTAAACATCCCAACATTTCAAACAAGATCAAAATTTGTAAATCAAATTGAAACACAAACAAAAACCAAACATGAACAAAAGATCAAACTTGATAAAAATATATTAAATTCTTCTAAAAATGTGGATCACCTAACAAAAGGCAAATATTTTAAAATGTTTGTTTCTTGATTTTTGAAATCATGTCTTTTTAGCAACTCAAGGATGTCTTTTGAATAGAGGAGTGATGATGAAGAATGATATTTTCTTTGTTTTTTTCTTGTAAGATTGATTCATAGAAGTATAAAAATCCATCTAAAGACATGATCATCAAAGAATCATTGAGGATGTTTTCATATGAAAGGGGATCAATTTTTTGTCTATTTATACAAAAGAATGCCTTGGCCATTTATATTTTCTATATCTTAATTCTAGGATTCACTTGCAACATTAAAACTAATGAAATTGGTATTCATATCATCATGGTTGAAAATCTAACCATTAAGGTTTGTACCAATTTCAGTGATCCAAAAAGCTCAATGATGAAAATAGAAAAATAAATTGATATGATGAAAAGTGACAATATTTCCATTTTCATTTGCATTCATATTATATTAATCTTGCATTGGTAATCATCATGGGATTTTGCAAGGGGGGTAGAAAGTGAATCAAGGTCAAATCATCAAAATTATCCTTTCGGTGGAATATATTGGACTTGAACAAAAATAATGCATTCTAATCTATATCATTGCATGTAAGTTCATCATCATTAAGGGAATTAAATCATTTAGGTTCATTCCAGTTGTATATAATTTAGGTGCATTTTAAGTGCATTGATTGCATTTAGGTTAATTTCATTTTACATCTCATCAATATTTTAGTGACATATCATTGCTTTAAGATTCATTCATATCAATTATATTTATTTCACTTACATTAGTCACATTATCTTTTAGTCTCAATTACTTACATTATGATTTTGTTTCATTTAGTTTTATTTCTATTAGGTTCATATAGTTGCATTACATCATTATGGCATTATTATCACATGTACATAAATAGTGCATCATCATATAGCAAACATGTAGAATCATAACATCCATAGATTTCATCTATAAAAGTAAACCTCATATAAGAATTTATCCATACATTATTCATCTAATTAATTAACCCATCTAAGTACATCTACATTATGCATTCATACAAATAAATATCAAGGTGCATCAATGCATAAACATTTGAGTCAAATAGGTGCATCCATATATCCTACATAGAAAATAAAAAAAATGTGCATAATAGAACCATATAGAACTACATCCATCTACATCATGTATATAGATCATCAAAAATCATAAATTCCAATCTATCATGACATCAAAAGGATAAAATCATAAGCATCAAGGGAGAGTGAGAGAAATAGATCAAGTGTCCATATAATAAATGTCCATCACAATCCATAATCCAAATGTAGATAAAATGTCTAGGAATATACATTATCAAAGTGAAGATCAATAGTACATAATACATCAATGATACATCAATATATATGATAAATATGATAACAAATGGGCAATCTAACTCTATCCATCCCCTATCCCTATGTCTCCACCTACCTCTGAAGGGGGACCACCACTAGTGATAGCATTTGGATTATGTTATGGTCTTGATGATGTATCTACCCCTACAAGAGGCCTTATTTGAGTAGGAGCTTGGCTAGATTGACTCTACTGAATAGCTTGAATCTGGGCTACTTTGTAGCTAGTCCCTGCATAAAACTCATAGCATGTGCAATTTGGTTTTGCAAATTTTTAAACCTACATGTAGCATATTTATTTCTTTACATAGAGGAGCAGGAGGAGAATGAGAAATAGGAGAAACAAGAGAATTTGGAGCTAGAGAAACTGGTTCTCTAGCTTCCCTATGACCTCAAGCTTCCCATCTATGAACTAAAACAACTCTAGGCCTAGGAGGAGACTATCCACCAATTTTTCTAGTTGGAGAATGGCCACCTCAAACCCTAACTCTCCCACCATCATCCCCACCACCAACCTATCCACCACCATCTCCGGCACAACTAGAACCTTCAAGAGAAGGAATAACCACCCCACCTCTACCACAAATAACTCTAGGAGAAACCTCGCCACCTGTAGCTCTTCCACCCACTCTCCCACCTCAAGGAACTCCATCTCTACCTCCTTAGACTCTATCTCTCCTTTTTCTTTGATGTCCCCTAGCATCATCATCATCAGAGTCAAAGTTAGAGTCAGGATCATCAATATCTAGACCGGGCTCAACAAGATATGTAAATCTATGAAATGGATATCGTGCTATCCACTATGCATACTCTGGAGTGACTTCTTCATCTAATTTATATATTTTTTTATCATATAACATGGGACAAAGACCCAAAATCTCATCTCAAATAGATCTATAATCCACACAAGGTTCCCACAATGATCTCTCATACATAACTTGAGCATGTAGAGCTAATCACTATGGAATGCATTGAGCTTGACTAAATTGTCTCAATACACATAAATAAAAATCTCTCCAAGATGAGTGTGGTCCAACCAATCAACCACTAGAGAAGGAACATGAAAGGTATCTCACCAGGATCCTCACCCCAAGGCTCACATCTAATATATGGTCTCCAATAGACCTAATCCATATCATCTAACATACATCTCTAATACTTGACTTTTCCCATATTGAGGTTGGACAATCACTCATGAATAATCATATATGAATGGGAAATCAACAAGACAAACCCTATCTGTAATCAACCTCACTATTAAGACATGATCCCAGGCCCAAACTTGTAATAAGACTACACCATCTAAAAGTGCATCACTGTGTCTATATACCATATGGTGCACATCATGATACAAGTGCGCAAGAATGCAAGATCAACAATAAAAGATCCTTAGATGCACAATCTTGTCCTCCAATATATGACCCCATATGAATGCAAATCCATGACCCCATCTATCAGGCATCAAAAAATTCCAATCAAGGCTACCAACACTAATGACAATGCATCATATCTATGCCTCATAAATCACCACGGGATCATCTGATCGCCAATCATATCATCTCAAAATAATCGTCGATAGGTCTCGTCATCATAAACCTTATCATAGTAAACTATCTCACCCATATTTGGGATGCTCAAAATATGATACACATCCTTTAGGGTGATGGTCATCTCTCCCACCAGAAGGTGAAATATGTTATGGTTTGAGTTCCATCTCTCAATTAGTTCTATCAACAAACCCCTTTTCACTCTGAACTTGAGCATATCCAACAAAAACCAAAGTCTGCAAGGGCCAATCACACATCTATTAGCATGACTCAAATCTGGAATCATATTGAAGGGACATGGATATAGCCCTCCACGTTTAGTTTCTAAAAGGAAACCTATTTTAAAAATCAAACACACTTCAATCAGTCAACATCATCAAAATTGATCATCTAGCATCAATCAATCATCCTATCATCTAATTTCTCATCTTTCAGAACATCAAATTCCATTCCTCTAGATCTTTAGGATGGAGAAATTAAAATCAACTTATCAACCTATCAAATTGATATCAATACCACATCAACCAAATGGTTACAACTGACATTAGACAAAAAATTATTTTAAACCCAACATCACAAATCATTAATAATCCATCAATAAACATCAGTGACATCTACCTGATCGATAAATAAATAAAAAATGTTGAACAAACACAAAATGGAAAAAAAAAATTACATAGGCGACATTCTATGTCACACAAGTGCCAAAATGCATAGGCAACACAAAAAATTTCATAAGCGCTACAACATTTTTCATAGGTGTTACAACAATGTATAGGTGACATTTTTGCCTATAGGCACTAAAACACCATACACGAGAACTAATAAAATTTGCAAAATGTACAATCGGGGCATAGGTGCTAGAACAACTGACCTAGATGAAAAAACTAAACTAGTGATGCCCTATCATAGGCACTATTTCAAAAGGCATAGGTGCTAAAAAAGTTCACAAAGGAAAAAAAATAATAGGCATAAGCATTAAAACTATGAAAAAAAAGGAAAATCAAAGAACTCAGTGCCTAAATCTAAATCTAGCTAAAATATTCATAAAAACTGGAAAGACAAGGCTAGGATTCGATACATACTGGTGCTTTGTATGCCTGAGTATGCTAGAATGTCCTCCCCTTCTCGAAATGGTGCTCCTGGATTAGGACTACCATAATTTCAACTAGGAGGTAAAAATGGTTCAGAAAGAAAATGACAAAGGATAGTCTGAAAATGAAATGGTAAAATGTAAAATTTGAGCCTATATATACCTAATTTTAACCTTTTAGAGGATATTCATACATACTTCATCAGAAGGGGACCTTTTATTAAAATTTTGACCTGGCCATTATTGCAATTCAAATTTCATATCGAGAAACAAATTGAAATCTAATTTTTAACAAAAACTTCAAAAATTCCTAAAAATACTGAAAATCATAAAAAATGCTCGAAATCATTTCGATTCATTTCTCGAGGGGGCATACGACCATCAAGATACAAAATCATTAAATTTGGGATACTTTTTAAAACTGGGGACATTGAACGTCGAAAATTGAAAATCATCATTGGGGAATCAAATCAATCCAAATAAAAAATTAGGGATTCAAATCAGAGTTTTATCATCATGGAAACATCATCATATCATCAAATCAATCAAATTTGCATCTTAACATCAAATCATCGGAATTGGACATTGAACATCAGGTAGTATTTGAACCAATGCACTTCACATGTTTGATTCAAAGAGGGGCAATTATATACACCCAAAAATGGTCAAAGCTAAAATTAATTAAATTCAAGCCTTCTGGATTAATTAAAATTAAAAATCAAATAAGTATGTAATAGAATTAATCCCTTGATTATATAGTTCATTTAGATAATTAAATCCAACCTATTCAATAAGTCCTATATGGCTAAGTAATTAATTCTTTGAAATTAATTATTTCTCAAATTCCTCACCTACCACTTTATGACAAAAATGGATTAGCCAATGGGAGAAGAGGAAAATGTGCACAAGAATAAAAAATAGTCTTTTCTATCTTGGCCATCCATTTTTTAAAATCAATCTTGTCCCTCAAAATTGGATACCTCAACAAACACAACTCAACCTTATGCCTTGATCATGGTTAATTCAACTCACATTTAACTCATCCCCCTAAACTTTGATAAATCCTATAAATAGGATGCACAATTAAATAAATTCATCTCTCATCCCATAGCATCACCATTATAGTCAATTTCATTTGAGAGAATAGTAATTGAGTTCATTTTAGCTTTACGTATTCATGTAGTAACATCATAATGAAGGATTTCCAGCAAGCTTTTGACAAATTTGAGCATGTAGGATAGTTTAATTTGCATCAATTAGCTTTCATTTACATCACTCTTTCATCTTAGGTCATAGCTTCATCCATTATTAAATCCTCATACTAGAAGTTGTCACTTGAGGATTCTTTGCAGCTGAGAGCAATTCTTTAGTCCTTGTAGTTAGAGACCCATGAAATTTTCTTAACTCTTTCATTTTTATTTGATTGATTAGGATAGATCTATTGATTTAAATGTGAAATCATGTTAAACTAATGTTTTATGAAGGTTTGTAATTTCATATTTTACACACATACAGGTAACATAGGGCCTGGGAGATGAAATGAATTTTTGATTGGAGGAGAAATAGAGGATCAAACTTAGAAATAAGAAATTACCTTGATTTTAAACAAGATTGGATTAATGGAGGACCCATATTTGAATTTAGATGTTTATTAAGTGCAATTTTGAAGTCCTATTATGCAAGCTATAATGAAAACACACTAAGGCAGGTGCTAAACAATTGTGAAATTATACACCACTTAGGCACTTACAATTTATGATGCTACACATCCAAATTGATTATTAAAAAAAAAAAATCGATGTTATATGTGAAAAACCTATAGAATCAAAGTACCTTACATTATTGTGAATGAAATTTATATTAAAGAAAAGAATAAACAAAAATTTCCTTATTTCAAACACTTGTGTGAACATTTCTTTTTTAATTTTTCACCTTATTTTGTCCAACATTTTTCCTCATAATTTCCAAACTTATTGCAATGAAATCATTGGACATTATTTTGATTATTGTCTCCCCCATGATTTATCTCTTCCTTTGTCTATTCCTCTACATTTGCAATTCCTCTAAAACTACTATCTGATTTAATTTTATATTAATATTTATAGATATAATAACATTTTATTATAATTCTTCAAGAATGTGTGTGTTTTCCTTTTCATTTTATTTTTTCTTTAGAAGAAATTGGTTTCTCTAAGATTTCTTCATTACTTTTTA
The DNA here is from genome assembly GCA_027943335.1 of Chamaecyparis obtusa. Classification (NCBI taxonomy): domain Eukaryota; kingdom Viridiplantae; phylum Streptophyta; class Pinopsida; order Cupressales; family Cupressaceae; genus Chamaecyparis; species Chamaecyparis obtusa. The sequence goes on along the minus strand of BSBK01002438.1, from coordinate 823,518 downwards.
TTCTTTTTTCAGCAATTAACAAAACTACACGTATTGCATCTATTTGTATGATTATTAGATTTTTAGAAATTTCACGTACATAGACTAAATTGTTAACTTTGAGAATCAAACTCCTTAATATTTTTTTGATGACAAGTGTTTTTCATCCACATCTTTCTCTAAAAAAAAATTTAATTGGCCTATTAGATCTATTTTTTTATAAAAAAAATTACATAGTCACTATTGGTCATCTTTATGCTTTTAAATAAATTACTCATTGTCTATAGTTTTTTGGTTTATGCACCTTGATATGCATTATTGAGTATTTGACATACTTTCTTTGAGTAACATCACTTTTAGTAGGAAAAATCATTTTATTCATTGCACCTTAAATTAGAAACAAGATTTTATTGCCTTTCTTTACATTTCTTTTATACTCTATTTGTGCCTATCATATATTGTATTAAATGCATTTACATATGTTACTTATACATACCCTTGTTATACAATCTTCTAAAAATCTTTAAGTTTGAGTAAGGTTTGCATCCTAGCACACTAATACATAAATTTTTTTCCTTCAAAGATTAGAATCAACACACCACACAATATATTTCCTCTCATATTTCCCATTAAAAAAATGTGCATAGTGACCTAAAATTTCAATTCATTTTTTGGAGAGATATTTTGTTAATCTGTACTCCCCTTCTCCCTTCAGACATGACTCACATAATAAAAATATTTATATTATTTTATTTTGATGAGTACATTTAACTGCAAAAGATTTATCTATCACTTAAAAAGATACTACTTTGAAAAGTTTGAACTTATAACCCTTCTAAAATATTTCATGTTCACATTGTATATGACTTTCAAATTCAAATTTTATAGTAATTTAGAAAATAAAAATATAATAGTTTTCCAAAGCTACACACAAATTTCTTCAATATTCATGGTTTAGGATAATATATTTATTAAGGGATAGGTCTTTCATAAATTTATCCCATAGAGTTTTACTTAATATAAGATTGGCGACTTGTTAAAATAACTCATAACCATTGCACTAACAATATATTTTGTAACATTCCCCACTTTAGTGCAAACATGGTAAAAACCTTGACACTTTCAACTATAGTATGCCCAACTTTTGTGTCTCATGATCTTGATTAAAACAAAAGGAACCTTTCATAGTTTTTACATAGGTTTACCACAAACCTAGTGATGAATAGGAATACACTTCATTGTTCACCTCTTTCAAAATTTATGAAATGTAGCACACTAGTGCTTTTGTTCACTATAATATTTTACATTAGGAGGCTACAAAAGGAAATAACACAAATAGGAATAGAGATAACCATAATTGTTGATTATTGCCACTCGATCTCCAATGTCATAAGAAATTGCCACTATCATTAAAAATAGAATATTAGTGTTATATTCTCCCAAGTCATTATGTGAACTTTTTAATTATTAAAAAAATAGAGAAAGTAGGATCAGTGTTAGAACTTAGAATCTTAGGATACTAATCATGTTATAACATAATATAAAATAAATAACATAAAAAATACACATTCATAGATTTTACACATTATACTATATATATACACAGGAAAAATCATTTTAGATAAAAAAAAATAACATAAAGCATTATTTTATTAAAAATAATTACAAAATATAGTATATTAAAATGGACTAAGCCTAGTGGCACTTCCCCTTACTTTGACATGGTCAATAATACCTTTTGTACATAGTGATATAACACATCCAAAAAATCTAGATTCACACACTCTCAAATGAGAGAGAATCTCTTTGAATATAAAAGGGTGGAAAAATACCTTTAAAGGTGTTAATCACACCTATTCAAAGCATCCATTCATAAATAAATAATAATATAATATTATTAGATTATTTTATTAAATGACATATGTTTTATAACATAAGGTTTTATAATCTTATATTAGAAAAATATATAACTTTTATGAGGGTATGATCCATGATAACATTATGTTCTAATACTATCCCTTAATATCAATACGAAGCATCACATGTCAATTTCCATAAAAAAATTTAAATACCCAATAACATTGTCTTCTTTGATAGTGATAATTAGGGACACAAATGTAGGCAAAAATGAAAGCTGTGTATTTCAAACTACCTTTGTAATGCCCCACTAAGGAACCTAGGAGAAATTAACCTAAAACATGTTACTAAGTTTATCGAATAATTTGTTTTTTCTTAAGAGTTTACAATCAATAATGAATAACAATGTGGAAGCAATATAACGTAAGAAAATATATTTTCATTAATGTAACTCATTAACAGGTTACAAGCCTCAAGGATTCCATGATGTAGAATTACGTATAAGTTAACAAATCTACTAAGTAAAATCCAACACGTAATTACATGATATATCTTAGGTTCATTTTAAAACCCAAATTGAAGTATTCCTAATCCTTTACTTAATCATAATCAAAAGAACTCAAATCATTAAGTACACTAGCATATTTATTCCAACTAAATAATAAGATACATTCATTACACCAATATCACCAAAGATACAATTATAAAGTACAACTGATACATCATGGCATACATAATAATACAACTTCCATTGCACATGTCCTAAGGATAACAATAATACAATACAAGTACATATACATTTTCTAAAATCAATGTCAATAACCATACATAAAATGGAATACAAGATATACATCTCATGAGAAAGTCTCCAAGAAACAACAAGAAGATAGAAGTAGCATTGAGGATCATCCAAGCACCAAGTCACAAATGTTGGATCTCAATGGTAATAGAATCACTACCACCCAACCACGTGGAACAAGAAGTCCACTCCCATCATGTTGAGGAGATAACACCAAGCCTCACTTAAGGAAATAACCAAACAAGAAATACTAATGCATTGGTACACTGGATAAAATGGTAGTAAAGGATATAAGGTTATCAAGAAAAAATGGTCATAACACAAATCAGATGTACAAAATGTAATTTAGGAAAATAGGAGACATATAGGGAAGTGTCATCACATATAATTCAACTCTAAGGTCACCTAGTAGTCTCTTTGGACCTTGACCCCTAGTGACTCTATGCGATATCAATAGTTCTTTCATATAGACAAGAAAACCAACTATGCCAGACCTCAACGTCTGTCTGGACGGGCAAGCATCTTCTCCCACTCCCATCTTAGCATGTACTAGCACTCAAGGCATGGGTGAGGAACAATTATCTTTTTTAATGTTTCTATCCTAATAAATTTATTAAGTTATCACTTATTAAGTCAACTTACAAAGGATACCTAGGCAGCCACTTTAAGGCTTTGGTGCCTCCAAGGTAAGCCACTTCCCTTCTATGCTCCGGCTAGATAACCTACCCTAATGCTCCTAGTGAAATAACCAAAGAAAAAGCAAAACCAAAATCATAAAAGACTTCCGTAAATCAGTAAACCAGGAATGTCATCAAAGACAAGTGTTGGAGCATAACAAATAATATCACATCCCATACAAAGATCCAAACTGTCCATCCCATACTGGACATCTCAATAAACAATTACCAATTTTCATATTCTCATAACACAAGATCAATAATCATTAATATCAACAAAGCATCTTTCTCCAAATATGGAGTAAAACACAATCTACTAAGGTCATCATACAGAATCATCATAAATGTAGAAACAAGGTGACCAAGTTAATTAGGACTCAACACAAATAATGGTCATCACCTTTTTGTGGTTAAATAACATAATGATCTAATAGAAATCTGACATAAATCCCAGTTACACTCAAAATAACACGTGAACCAATCATGACACTAAAAAGGCTCTGAACTTTCCATGACATAAACCCCAAAGCATAAAAAGTAAAACCCAAAAAGTATTTTAAGCCACAAAGGACAACATCCACTTAGGGCATCAATGTCCCCTAACTAACCTTAATTAACAAGGCCAAACAAAACAAAACCCCCAATCAAAAACACTATGGGATTAAGCATAAAAAAAACTTATTCAAAGTAAATCCAGCACTTACAAAGTTGAGATTTATAAATTAATTTATAATATCCATTATTCAAATTAATTTATTAAGTAAAATTACTAAATCACAATATAATTAAATTTTAATAGCAATCAATAAGATTAACCCCTATAAATTAATTTATAAAGTTCCTTATATAAATTAATTTATTAAATATAATTACTAAGCAGTAATATAATTAAATTACATTAAAATAAATCTCAACTATAAGTTCTGGTTGATTACGACATGCATATATACCTATTTATTCAATTATATAAAAAAACACCTTTATATACATGTACATATATTTCTTGTGTGTGTGTGTGTATATATATCACTACCCATTATCAATTATTAATTAATAATATTTATTAATTAATAATATATAAACATATAAATATTAAATAACAATAATAAATTCCAAATAACACAATTTAGAATAAATTTAATTAATTAATTAATAATAATATTTTTTTATTCTTTAAAAAAATTAAATAATAATAAATTTTAAAATAAAACATTCAAAAAATATTAATTAACCAAAGATTAGGGAGGGGTCTACTCCCCCCCCCCCACCATGACAGCCTACTGCCATGGTAGTCAAGACTGCTCACAACAGTCTACTGTTGAGGCAACAACTTAAGTTGTCGGGGGTGGGGGAAACAAAACCCCTACCTCCTTATTAAATTTTTATTATTATTATTTTTTTAAAAAGTAACTACTATATATATATATATATATATATATATATATATATAATTTCTTAAAAATTCTAACATAAAAATATATATATTTTAATAATTTCTTCAACATTTGAACATCAAAAACATAAACAATTATCTCTTCTTTTTTTTAAACAATTTTTAATAGGGTTTTTTCCTTTTTTAGAAAACTTATGATTCAACCTATATTTTAAAATTATATAACAAAGACATGCATATAAACAAATTACATGAATTTGTCTTTAAAGAAGAATGATACATTTAATCAATAGGCTCATGTGAGTATACTCATAGGTACATAGTTGTTGAATTTGGTATAAACCCTAATCGGAAAAACTCATACATTTTCATAAAACATCTTCCTAGGTTTTTAGATAAACTCCATAGAACACCCAAGATGTCAATAGCATAATTTCCTACAAAACCCTAATCAAACTCATCTCAAAATTATCAAAAAACAAGAAGAACTTTGTTCAAACACTCAAATTTTCCAAACAATCCAACAAACATGAAGAAGACAATCTTTCAAAATTTAGAATTGCAAAGGGTTCAAAACCCTACCTTAATTCCACCAACTGAATTTGAAACACACACAAAGGTCAAAACGCAAATCCAAAAACTTCCAAGATCCCAAGCTTTTCAAAAACTCCTTGAATTCCAATTCCAGAGCCAAACCTATAAAAACCTTCCTAAAACTGTGTCCCTAAGAATGACCAAAATTGACTCCAATATAGAAAACTCAACAAACTCCACTCCAACATACAACTCCCAATCAGAAATAAGAAATCAATTGTTAAAATCAATAAAACAGTTAACTCAAAATCACAAAAATCATAACTCAACTCTAACCTCATTTATATCAATCTTTTATTTAAAAGAATTATTTATTTAATTAATCATTCCAATTCATGCAAATCACTCAACTTTTAATTTTAAATTTATATCTCAATTTTATTAACTGAATGTGCAAATTAATTGCATTAAAATATTTAATTAATATTATTTAGCATATTAATAATATGCAAATTGATAATTAAATATAATTTTATTGATTTATTAAAAGAATTATAACTAATCCCATGTTACACCTAATTGCATTAAGTGTTGTCATTAGTGCCACACATATAGTCGGTAAAGTAAATCAAATAGACAAGTCGGTCAAAGTATTAAGTAGAGTAACCAAGCATAGCATAAAGAGAAAGACATGTTAACTGAGCATAGACTTGACTGAGCATCGACACCGAGCCACATGATTACTGAGGGCACTAAGTATAGTAATAACCAAGTATACCTGATTACCAAACATCAGTATTTTACTGAGGTAGAGATACAATATTTATCGAGCAATACAGGATTCACATTGAAGTTTTTAATGACACTAAAAATAAGGCAAACGGTTTATACGGATCTAGAAAATAGTTTATACTGATCTAGAAAATGGTTTATACCGATCTAGAAAATGGTTTACATAAATCAAGGTAAAGATTTCTTGGATATTTCAAATGGATTGGTGATGATCCCTATGTAGATTTGAATTAGGTTATTCATTTGGATCATTGATCAAATGTTTTCTAGATGTTTCCATAACCCTAATTAGATCTAAATCGTTATGATTTAATCATTGTCAAGATGATCATAATATAACAATAATGAGAAGTAGCCGCTAGGAGAAGACATTTGAAGATCATACCAGAGTTATGATGCTAAGTATTGACAGAATATGAAGGATTGTATCAAAAGCATAACAGAGGCTGTCAAGTAGTAATTTGAGGAGATATTGTTGATATCTATCATAGAAAGGTGATTTCAATTAAGGGCTAAGCAGAACCGATATTCTACAAAGTAAGTTGCAACATCTAGATCATTTATGTTGTTACTTTCTAACAATTATAGAAGGAATCTCTTAACATAGTAGACTTAACTATCTCATTGTAAATCTCTTAACTGAGTGCACACTTAAAGAGTGTTGTTAAAATCCTCTAACAAGGTAGATCTTAATAGGTCTTGAATGTTACTCCTAACAAGGTAAGATCATCAGAAGTGATCAAAATTGTATGTCCTAACAAAGAACTTTATTATTGCAAAAGTGAAGCTTTGTGGGTTTCATCCCACCATAGTTTTTACCTTCTAACAAGGGTTCCAGCAATACTAAAATCTTAGTGTCAAATGTGTGAAGTTTCATGAATTTTTATTTGATATTTTAGATGTATTTACATTTCATTTATGTTCATGAATGAATGGTAACTATGAATATGACAGTCATTTAATGAAGGATATTATCTTGTGGATTGAGAACAAAATAATTTAGGGTTACTGATTCACCCCTCCCCTCTTAGTAACTCACCTTTCCATAATCCCAAAAATTGGTATCAGAGCCAAGTTCTCTTGTTAAAGAAGTTTAATCATTGAAGAGGAAAGATTCATAGAGATGGAAAGGTACAAGCTTGACAAGATAATTGAAAATCATAAATTCAAGTTGCAGATTGCCCTGGAATAGCTTAAGGATATCAAGGAAAAGATGAGGGATTAATTGAGAAAGAGGAAGGAATTAGCACTTCGACAAAATGACATCTAGTATCAAGAAGAAGAGATTGAGGAATTATCAAAAGGATCTAGAAGTGTATCTGATACATCTAAAGGAATAATTTTTGATTTGTCTAAAAAGAATCAACACCTCACCGAGAAACTAAAAGCACTAAAAATTGGACAAGAAACACAAATGGTGAAAATGATTGAAGTTGTGAATAATACAAGACAAGATGAACAAGAGAGAAACATGGCTATTGAAGACATAATACAAATGACTAAAAATTTGGAAGAAAAAGAATCTGAAATACTAAGGATGACCGAGCATCATTTTGAAATTGCTAATCAAATGGTTATCATAAGTCAAGATGTCAATAGGGTGAACAATGAGCTTGCTAGGAAATTGGAAGACATTGGTGAATTAAGGGAAGAAAATGAAAGACTGAAAAATGAGTTGAAGATGCAACAACAAAATAATGAGTTGATGAGGAAAGTTGAGGGAAGCACTAAAAGAATGGATGAATTCTTAAGGAGTCAAAGGAGACTAGACAACACCACTGGATTAGGATATACCAAGCAAGGAGAGTCATCAAATCAAGAAGAGAAAAGGAATGCCTATGCAATTCAAAAGCCTAAGAAGCTCAGATGTTATCATTGTGGGAAACCAATTCATACAACAAATGTCTATAGGAGTAAAGTTAGTAAAGCTAAAGGTACTCCCAATACTATTCCTAAATTTGATGGTTATTGCTATAATTGCAACAAATATGGACATCAAGCATTTGAATGTAGATCAAAGAAAAACAAGTCACCTAAGAGGCACTACATGGATATTCATTATAGTATTTTCAACAAGCATGGTCATATGTCACAAGAATGTAGGTCACAACTGAAGCTAGTTTGGAAACTAAAGAGACAAAACAATACATATCAACCGAAAAGATAAGGTAACTCTTATGCTTCGGATTAAAACACATGGGTTAATTGTACTTCCTATGGAAGATATGGTCATATTACTAAAAATTGTATGAGACTACACTGGAGAGGGAGATCTAGAAATTGGAGAAATTATGGAATGGCATGTCTACATTGTCACAAAGTCAATCACTCAAGAAAAGACTATAGAAACCGAGCACTAGAACCAAATGAAGATATGAATGAAAATATCATTGATGGAATTAGAAGGTAGATGAGCCAAATGTGGAGAAGATCAACAGAAGAAAATGGAGGGACAAGAAAAATAGTCAGTGACACCTCATCCTATAGATTAGGTGATTTCACCACTTCTACTTAAGTCACAATCAATTAAGTATGGGAACTGAATCTTAATCATTTATATATTACAATAGTTCCTTATATCTATTGCATGAATACCATATCAGCATGACTTAAGATGCACTAGGTTTTTATATGTTATTAAGTTGAAGTGAGCATAGTCGGTAAAGCTAGACTGAGTAAGTGATTGTCAGTCGGTGAAAGTGGTAAAGGTAACCAAGTTGTGTAGTCAAGATGGTATCAACTAAGCTGAAGTATCTAATGTGAACAAAATGGAGAAAACCAAGTGATTTTTCATTGATCAAGTTAGTGGTTGGTAAGGCATTTAATGCACCATACTTATGCTAAAGTTTTTTTTGGGTATAAATACACGTTGAACCAATTCATTATTTACATTGCATTCTAAGAGTGAATTGATGAACTACAACTAATTTAGAACCTAATTGAAGAATTTGTTATTAGAGATCACCGAGCTGATTGATTAGATATGACATATGATTAAATCAGTATTATGTTGTCATTGATGTCAACTAGTTTGACAGCACTTATCTTGTAAGTTACTATACTGAAACATCTATAGTAATGGAGTGAAAGAGATTAAGTACAGAAATATCTACATGAGGAAGATGGATATGATAAATGAGGATAAAGAATACATTGAGTAACTTTTTGATGAGTCTATGACCTTATGATATTGACTTGATTATGTTTCATTCATCTATGATGAGGAAAAGAGCTGAAAGACACAAAGCAGTGTTGTCGGTTGATGAAGCATTTCAATGTACACCGATGAAGTGTAGTGTATACTGAGCACAATGTAAACTGATCTTATGTTCACTGATGCATTTCTTTGTTAACTGAGTAGAACAAAGGAACTAAATGACTAGTTTAGCTGACAAGATTGATGAGCTAGAAAGTGTATGATTTCAAGGTAACAGATAATGTTTGTTACACAGATCGACGGCTAAAAAAATTCAGGAAAGATCTAAAGGATGAGAATCAAACATGTTATTGACACATCAGCTGAGGTATGTTTAAGTGGAAAAATCAATGAAGATGATTAAGCGGCAAAATCTGATGGAGTAGAAGAAAATGGTTTTCTTGTCTATATAAGAGACTGGAGATTTTATAGTGAGGTAATGCCGGAAGGAGGAGACTGTAGAATTATTGTGTGAACAAGTTTTCATGCATACCTGATCATGTTGGTTAATGAGAACTGAACTATAGAGTTTTTATCGAGCGACAGTAAGTTACTAAACATTGGTTGGAACAGAATTGATTTAATGATCAGAGGATTAAATGAGCTTAACATTGATTTGTACATCTGCAATTGAAGTTGTATTAAGGCAGATCACCTACTATTACATTTTAACCATTATACATAGTCAAATCTCTTAACCAAGTTGACTAAGAAATTCTTTTATGTATCATTCATAGAATGAACATTGTTATCCTATCAACCCCAGAGTGACTGTTGGCTGGACGATAACAGTTGGTCTAAAATCCTCTAACAAGGTCACACCTAACAGTGTGTTTGTAACCTTTAACAGGGTTGGATCTTCACTGACCTCACTTTAGAAGAGTGAATATTTTGGGTTGGCAGTCCCAGGTGGTTTTTCCCTTCACAAGGTTTCCATGTTAAATCTCGTGTGTTATGTGTTGATTGTGATGTTTGTTTGATGTCATATTTTCATGTTGCATATTTGATTTGATTGGTAACTACTATATGTTTTAGACTAGCAATCGGTAAAAGCATAGACAGTACAGTATTTTAAGTTACTGAGTATCAGAATTTTTAAGTATACTGAAGTCCTTAAAATACTGAAGTCAGTACAAAGATCTCAAAATGTATAAGAGGGAAGTGCCAAAGTTGAACAAAGAGAACTTCACAGTATGGCAAAGCTGGATGAAGCTACAAATATCTGGAATTTGGAATTATGCACTAGAATTGATGGAGAATGGCTATATAGAACTGACTGCTGGTCCCCTAACACTTGATCAACTAAGAAATAGGCATGAACACAATGTTACTATGATGGAGATTGTTGCTGCCTATATCGATGCCGAATTTGAAGATATTAAAAGCTGCACTACTGCAAAAGCCATGTGGGATAAACTTTCTCAAGTTTACAGTGGAGATGTGAATGTCAAAAGAGCCAAAGCAGAAAGCTTAAGGGGCAGATTCGATGATATGAAGATGAAGGAAGGTGAGAATATTGTGCAATACACAAATAGATTGAAAGAGGTAGTACATGCTATTAGAGCATCTAATGGAGTTATTAGTGAAGAGACGGTTGTAAGCAAAGTCCTCGGAGCCTTATTATCGGTTTACGCAATCAGAATATCTGCTATTCATGAAACAAGGTCTGTATCTGGTAATGTCCTTACACTTGACAATCTGATTGGTAAACTTACAACCTTTGAATTGAATAACTTTGACAATAGTGTTGTTCCATCTGTGGAATCCACTTTCATGTCTTCTCTAAAGATTGGTAAGTCTAGCAGGAATAATAGGAATGATGATAGTGATAGCAATATCGATGATGAGCTTGATGAACTTGAAGCTCTTATGGCCAGAAGATTACCCAAAGGTAAAGGAAGGTATAGAGGTAAGCTACCTTTGGCATGCTTTAACTATAAAGAGGTTGGCCACATTGCTGCTAGATGACCACATAAGAAAGATGATGAAAGAACCAAAGACCGATCTAAAGGAAGCTATGGGAGAAGAGTCAATAGAGGCTACTAACACAATAGAGATAACCGAGATAGTAATGATAGAGGCAAAAAGGTATGTTACATAGCTGAAGATAATGAATCTGAATCTGATTCTGATGATGATGTAGAAGTTGTATTTGTTTCTATGAAAGATGACTCAGAGGAAGAAGAAAAACATGTAGAAACAATGCTGATCTCTAAAGTTAACAAAAATAATACATGAATCATAGACAGTGGCTATACATATCACGACTGGTGATGAAGAGAAATTTGATCAACTTTAAGAATACAATGGAGTATCTATTAAGATGGGTAATGACACACCCTGTATGGTAAGAGGTAAAGGATCCCTGATGATAAATGATAGGATAAAATTTTAAAATGCTTATTGGGTAGATGGACTAAACTATAACTTGTTAAGTGTGGCACAACTGAACAATTCAGGTCACTGAGTTGCTTTTGAGAGAAAGAAAGTGAAAATCTTTGATGATGGTGGAAGATTAGTAGGAAATGGTGCACAATCAAGAGGTGATCTATTTTATATTGATACTAATGAATCTTCTTGCTTGATGATGAAAAATGAAGATGCTTGGTTGTGGCATAAAAGGTTATGCCATGTGAACTTTGATAACATGATTAAGATCAGTAAAAGGAAAAGAGTTAGAGGTCTACCTAACTTGTCAAAACTTGATCATGTTATGTCTCATGAATTTTAGAAAGGTAAGATGACTAAATCTAGTTTCAAAAGCAAGGATTATTCAACAAAGAAGATACTTGAGTTGGTTCATACCGACCTGTGTGGTCCTATGAGAACTCAGAGTTATTATGGTGATAGATACTTTATTCTTTTTGTTGATGACTATACTAGATTGATGACTGTTATGTTCTTGAAAGAAAAATCTGAAGCATTTAAGATGTTTAAGTGGTATAAAGAAAATGTAGAAAAAGAGACTGGTAAAGAATTGAAATGCCTAAGATCTGATAGAGGAGGTGAATTTATCTCTGATGAATTTACTAATTTTTTTAATGAGCATGGTATTAAAAGATAGGTCTCTGCACCGAGGACACCTCAGCAGAATGGGATTTCTGAAAGAAGGAATAGGTCAATAGTTGACTATGCAAGAACACTGATGCTGCAAAAGAATGTTGCTCAGACATACTGGAGAGAAGTTGTCAATACAGCTGTTTATGTTTTGAACTGAGTACAACTGAAGAAGGACACTAACAAGACACCCTATGAGTTGTGGTTTGGACACAAACCTACTGTAAGTTATTTCAGGATTTTTGGAAGCAAATTTTTTATTCTAAAAGATGAGAGAGGTGGGAAGTTTGACTCAAAAGGTGATGAAGGGATATTTCTAGGATATTCCAGTAAAAGAAAAGCATATAAGTGTCTGAATAAAACTACTAATAAAATGATTGAAAGTACTAATGTCCGAGTTGATGAGTTTGATGAAAAGAATGCAGAGGAAAGTACAAAGGAACTAGAAGACTATGGTAGATTCACTTAAATTGAACACCTAGAGTATCTATCGAAGCCATAGCCTGTGATAACTGGTCAGCAGGAAAACAATACAGAAGAACAGGAAAGAGAAACCGACTAGCAGGATGGACCTACCAAGCACAAATGAACTTGCACAAGATGAACAAGAAAGAAGAGACAAAGCACTGGCAAGATTTTTTAGGAGAAATCATCCTAAGACACAAATTATTGGAGACAAAAAAGCTGGCATGCAAACAAGGAGTAAAGCAAGACAAGGTACATGTCTAGTTTGTGATTATGAACCAAAGAATGTAAAATTTGCATTAGAAAATGATGAATGGGTTAATGCAATGAAAGAGGAAATAGAATAGATAGAGAAGAACAAAACCTAGACCTTAGTACCCAGACCTAAAGATAAGAATGTTATTGATACTAAGTGGATATTCAGGAATAAGCTAAATGAAAATGGTGAGGTAACAAGGAACAAAGCTAGATTGGTATGCAAGGGATATGCACGGGAGGAAGGAATTGATTATGGTGAAACATTTTCACCTATTGCTAGATTAGAAGGAGTTAGAATGCTACTTGCATATGCTGCACACAAGAAATTCAAAGTTTATCAAATGGATGTTAAGTCAGCATTTCTGAATGGAATACTTGAAGAAAAAGTCTACATAGAACAACTAGAAGGGTTCATTGATCCAGACAACAAAAACATGGTATGTAGATTACATAAAGCTTTGTATGGTTTGAAGCAAGCACTGAGAGCCTAGTATGAGAGGTTGCATACTTATTTGTTAAGTATTGGATTTGTTAGAACTAGTGAGAACAATAATTTGTACATGAAAGGAGATACTGATGATACTATTATTATTGCTGAGATATTTGTGGATGATATTATCTTTGGAGGTCAAGATAAAATATGTAAATCTTTTGCTGATGAGATGAGAAAAGAGTTTGAAATGTCTATGTTTGGAGAGATTAAGTTCTTTCTAGGACTACAAGTGATTCAACATAACGATGAGATATTCATCACACAATCTAAATATATCAAGGAAATATTGAAGACATTTGGCATGGAAGATGCTAAACCTATGGGAACACTGATGGTTACTGGATGCAAACTGACTAAGGAAGATGAAACTTTAGAGGTAAACCAGACACTATACCGATCTATGATTGGTAAGTTAATGTATATACTTAACAGTAGACCAGATATAGCACATGTTGTGGGAATTGTTGCTAGATTTTTTGCAAACCCTAGAGAATCACACATGATTACTACAAAGAGAATCTTAAGATACCTGAAGAAAATAGAAGACTATGGATTATGGTATCCTAAGGAAGGAAAGTTTGAATTGAAGGTATATACCGATGCTGATTGGGTTGGAAATGTGGATGATAGAAAAAGTACCATCAAAGGAGCATTTTTCTTTGGTGAAAGACTTGTTACATGGACAAGTAAGAAGCAGGCTTGCATTTCTCAGTCTATAGTTGAAGCAGAGTATGTTGCTACTGCTACAAACTATTCAAATATTGTATATATTAAGCAAGTTTTGGAAGGTATGAATAAGGTAATCACTAAGCTGGTGATTATATACTATGATAACACAAGTGCAATAAACATTTCAAAGAATCTAGTGATGCACTCTAAGACAAAGCATATATCTATTAAGTATCACTACTTAAGAGAACAAGTACAGGAGAAGCAAGTTAAGTTAGAATTTTTTACATCAAAAGAACAACTTGCAAACATATTTACAAAAGCTCTATCAAAGGATACATTTGAGTACTTAAGGACTAGACTAGGGGTATGTCCCCTGTCTATCGGTCACTAATGTGATCTGGATGTTGCATCAGCCTAATCTTATCAGAAGATCATTCATGTTGATGCAGCATAGTTCACACTTTGGATCATGTTCGAGGTTGTGATAAGTTTGGAGAACTGAAACAGATTGGGATATCAGTATATAGAGATATAGAGAATGCATTGGACAACAGAGAGTTACTTGGCTGATAAAGAGTAGTGTGTTTATTTGTTTCTTTGGCATTGTTGTCAAAGGGAGAGATAAACAATATGAAACAATATACACCGATGAGAACTATCTGAGGGAGAGATAATCTGGAAGAAAGGAAGAACATTGAAGATCAGTTACTAAGAACAGAAGTAGGAGTCTGAGAGCTGAAAAGATCATATTTGCAGAATGTCAAAGTTGCATTGTTAATGCTGTTGAGTAACGTAGTGATTAAACATATTAAGCTAGGGAGAGCTTGTACAACATTTGTTCATAGAGTTGTAGAATACATGTTTGGTATGTGTATGTTATATTTCATATTACTTGAGTTGCCATCAATGCCAAAGGGAGAGATTGATGAACTACAACTGATTTAGAACCTGATTGAAGAATTTGTTATTAGAGATCACCGAGTTGATTGATTAGATATGACATATGATTAAATTAGTATTATGTTTCTATTGATGTCAACTAGTTTGACAGCACTTATCTTGTAAGTTACTATATCAAAACATCTGTAGTAAAGGAGTGAAAGAGATGAAGTACAGAAATATCTACATGAGGAAGATGGATATGATAGATGAGGATAAAGAATACATTGAGTAACTTGTTGATGAGTCTATGACTGTATGCACCCTAAAATGGTCGCCTAGACTTTGGGCCCCCATTCAACAATTTATCAAATCCCTGAATCAATATTTTCAAAAATCAATATTTTATCAATTATATCAATTTCCTTGATCAAATCCTATTTTATCATTTTTGATTATTTGCCTTGGGCTAACCATTTTATCCTAAAGTCTTTATTTATTTAAATGGAATTTCCTCCCCTTTTTAATAAATAAAAAGCCCCCACTTTTCCTCTTATCCTAAGTTGCACAAATAAAGCATTATTCTTATTTTATAAAAAGAAGAAAAGCGCTTTTTGTCTCATATGGACACAAAAGTCAACTCTTATTTTCTCATTGGAGGATATTTGTGCACATGGATTGCTCCTCTTTGATGCTCCACCCTTGATTAAATATTTTGCCTCTTAATCTCCATGGTCCATTCCTTTTCAATTCCTTTAAAAGGAGAGCTCTTTTCTCATTCTTAGATCCCAACTTTTTATGCTAATCTTATGCTGTAGGATTTCTTGGAGACTTTGGAGCTTTTGGAGATCATTCTTGCATTCTAGTTTCTTTCTTGCATTCTAGTTTCTTTTTTGCATCATATCTTTCATGGCATCTAGCTTAGTTTCCTTTATGCTTTAGCTTAGCTCACATAGCTTAATTAGCAAGGGTTTGTAATACTTTCATTTCCATAGCTTAGCTTGCATCTTCATTCTTAGGATAGCTTGCATTGCATTGCATTTTCATTGTTGATTCTTGAGGATATTGGCATTCTTTCCCTTGTCTCTTTGAATCTCCCATTGTGTGGTTTACAAGCAAGGTTGCACGCTTCAATAGCTCTAGCTGAGAGGACCATCAACATCCTTGTGACTCCATGCCTAGGGAGCTCTAGGTCACTTTCTCAAGGTTTCCTATTCATGGATTCCCTTGGAAGTAATGACTTAGAGAAGTGCACTATTTAGTGTGTACATTTTTGGTGCCCACCATGGGGCAGAACATTCTTGTTTTGTCCTTCATTTGCTACATTTTTCATCATTTTTTTCATTAATATTTGCTTGTTGTTTCATCAAAAATTTTCTCTCTAGTTTTTTCTGATAGAATTATCGTGTGACAATTTTCCAATGTCATATGATAGTTTCTTACATACCAATGTGATATTTTACCAGTTATAATATTGCACGCTTTGACAGATTATATCACACTCTTTTTCTATCCTCTGTCGCACGCAGGTATCAGGGATTATCGCACGGAGATATATCATCGCACCAGTACAGAACAAAATATCGCATGACTATTTCTCTAACAAAAATATCACCCAAGCTTGGCAGTGAGCAATTTTTGTCATTTCTTTGCAAGATCTACTTGGTTTTGATTCGGATTTCTGATTTGTTGTTGTAGGACAGGGGTCTATTTGTAGATTTCATTTGATTTTTGATGTACTAACCCTTGTAGGGCTAACAAGTGGTGCTTGTAGGTGCTCCTATTGCTTGATCATTTTCTTAAAAGAACACATGTCAAAGCTTCAAATGCACAAGGGCTACTAATGGTTTTTGTAGGGCTGCCCAAAGCATAAAAACCAATCAAGTGCTTGTTTAATTGCTTTCTTTTGAGTGCGGCATATACTAGTTTTTTCATTTCATAGGCACTTAATATCTTGTTGTAGGAATCTTTGGGTGGTAGGAGAAGTATGCTCTTCACCCTTGTGGTGAACCAGAAAATCTTGACCCATCTTTAGATTTTGAAAGCAAGAGGGTAATTGAACCTTTGCTTGGTGTGTTTGGGAGATATTTTTGAGCTAGGAGATTATGCTCTTCACCCTTGAGGTGAAATAGATATAACACTCAAAGGTTGATACACTCTTTGTTTAGCTTTTAGAATCTTTTAGCGGGCCTGCTCTTGAGCAATCAAGAGGAACAACCCAAGTGGGGACAAGCTTGTTTCTAAATATTTCGACCCACTATAAACTCAAGGCTATCAAGGACACAAAACCTTGGTAGACGTAGTACTTGTCTTCACTTGATGTGAGTACTTGTGGGATTGTGACCATGAGTAAAATGTTGAGCAAGAATGCTTAAGGTACTCTTGTGGTCGTGAGGTCCGTTACTTGCCGCAAGGTAAGGAGTCCCTTTGGGAAGCATGAGGGGTATTACAAATGGAAGCCCTTATTAAGAACCATAGATAGAAGCCACCCTATTTTTTCGCTTAGCTTCTTGGTGCAAGGATTGATCCTAGTGGACTAACCCGGATCATCCCAAGATTACTCACCATCTGTGTTCCTTTAGTTATGTCATTGGCACTTCCACGACAAAGCCAATATCTATTGTGGGCAACCACTTTGTGTGAGGTAATGGAGCATCAAGTGTGGGCCAAGTTGTTAAGTATTGAGCCATTGTCTTTTTAGGCTAGTAAGTGCTTGAAGTGTTCTCACTGTGATCTACCCATGTAAATGTTCTCAAACATCAAATATCATGATAGCATTCATAGGATTTTATTGCTTTGATATCACAATTGCTTGTCTTGGAAAGGTTGCTTTTGCCCTTGTGAAAGTGTTTTATGACATGTTTGATCACCTACTATTTGCAAACCTGTCTATTTACTATTGTCACTGTGCTTGAAACTAAAAAATCCAACCTTCAAACTAAAATTTTGAGCAAACTGCCCTTAAAACTAAGATTTTTAGCACTCACTGGTCAAGAGTCATATGATCCTGAAACTATATCGCACACTGTACTGAGAAATATCATGCGATAGTTTGTCACTGGAAGACTATCACACTGCTTTCTTGGAAAGTATCGCATAGGCTGCCTAGAAATTGTCGCCTTGCTTACTACAAAATATTGCCTGCTCAAAAATTATCGCACTGTTAGCCTGGAAACTGTCGCACAGAGTCTTTTTGCTACTTGTCTGGTTTATGCAATTTTTAGTCTTTCCTTAGTCGACCAAATTTTAGTAGGTGACCTACTCTACTGCTAAAAACCTATTTGTACCTTCAGTTCCTAATTTTAGACCCCTTGAATTAGTGTTCTCTAACTTTACAAAGTATTATTGCTTGGCATCGATAAGTTAGGAATTATCCTTGTTGAAAAAAGTACATCTTTAGAATCTTTGGTAACACGCTTGGAGAGTTTTAGTACTCTTTTGTCCAATTCACTTCCATCAAAATTTGATTTCAATTATATATTTGGCAAATCCATCATCCTAGTCCATATGTGTTAGGATACTCATCCTTTTAGTATACACCTCTGTGGCAATGTTGGTTTGCACCTTTTGCAGCTTTCTATCTTACCATCTCTTTTTGGACAATTGAACACTTTCACTATCCTTGTTTGGTATTAACATTTCATAAGGTCATCTTATCACCAAGGGTCTTTTTCTTTCATGTCGGTTACGACAAGGTACCGAGTTAGTCAAGGAAAATGACCTCAAGTTGTCTTTGAACAATTACCCTTAGTCCAAACTTGTCAAAAGCGAAAGGGGAAGAAACTCATCTTTGATCAATCACCTAGGAGTGAGTCTGAGGCTTGGTTTGACCCAAAGAGAAATCCTAGTGAGTTGAGTACCTCTTTACCATCCTCTCAATCAAATATGGACATGAGTTACACTTTAACTAGGAAACAAAGAGAAGCAATGGATCAAACTCTTGATGATATTTTCCAAAGACATAGGGATAACATGTTGTTTGGTGATGACAATCAACCTAAATCACCCCCTATTAACTCAAGATATCTAGATGCTCATCAAAGAGCTGAAAGATATTATGGGAAAGCTCACCAAGATGCATGGTCACAACATGAAGACCAAAACAATGAATCTAGTGATGCTCATATGAATGCCACATTCACTAACGACTTGTTCAAACACTCAAGGTCCAACTCTCTGCTCAAAACAACCTCAAGATATGCTAAGGAAAGGCTTAAAAGAATTGAGCATGAAAAGAAAGCCTTTTTGGACGAACAAGCCGCTAAAGAAGAAAGGTTTAGACACCTAGAAGAAGAGAAACAAGCCTTGTTGGAATTGAGAAGAAAAGAATTCCAAGAGGAACAAGATAGGCTATTAGCCCAGCAACTCAATGACCAATTTAATAAAAGGGGTACCAACAGTGGAAACAACTCTCCACCCTCTACTCCCTCAAGAACCCCAAGAAGTAGAAGGTGGTCAAGGACCCCTTCAAGATCTCCTAGTCCTAGAGGAAGGAGGATTTCACAACATAGGAGATGAATACCTCCTAGGAACTCAAGACAACCCTCCCAACGAGCTCATCATGGCTCTCAACATGGAGGAAGTAGTGCAATTTTTTATGATCAAGATTTTATGAGAATGCAACAAGAGCCACTATTCCAACAATATGTGGAGAAGTACCTTGATAAAAATAAAGATAGGTTCCTAGAGAGTTTAATTAACAAGGGTGCTAGAGTCCCTTACAACTTTGATGTGGATAGGAGGATCAAGAAACAAGGACCCTCTCAAGAAGAGGAAATCAAGCAACTCAAATGAATGATGGAAAAGGTGTTGGCACCTGAAAGTTCTTTTTCACTTGATTCTATTTGTCCCAACCCTTTCAAAAAAAGTGTGACTATGATGGATTTTCCTAGGAAAGTTGAAATTCCCCAATATGACAAGTATGATGGGAATGGTGACCCACATGATCATGTGCATCAGTTTTACATCATGAGTTTTGAGTTTCACCAAGATGACTCTTACCTTATGAGATTATTTCCAAGGAGCCTCAAGGGCCAAGCCATGGAGTGGTTTACCAACATAACCCCTCCCGTCAAAACTTTCAAAGAACTTGTCCATAGATTCGTTCAATATTTTGCATACAACTTATCAAGATCAATCACTATGTTGGACTTATGCAATTTGAAACAAAACCAAGGGGAATCCTTTGTTACCTTCTTGCAAAGGTGGAGATGATTGTGCTCCTGCTATTCTAGGACTATTCCTAAGCATGAAAGGATTGACATCATTGTTAGTAATTTGGTGCCTGAAATGCATTATGAGGTTCAAAAAATGTTCTTTGATTCCTTCGATACTATGGTTGAGATGGCATGTCAAATTGAGGATGTCTTAAAGGAACAAGGCATTTTGACCAAACATAGCAATAACAACAATGGTTAAAATTCTAACAATGCTAATAAGGACAAAGGCAAGCACTCACACTGGAATAAGAATAAGCAAGTAGTCAACGATGGAGTTGTGGACTCTTCCCAACCCAAGGATCAAGGAGTCCTACATTTGTCTAGTGCAGTCCAAGCTATGAATCTCAACACATCCTCCAACCAACAAGAGCATAAACCTAAGTATCAAGAAAAGCCCAAGAAAAAGTTGCAACAATATTCTAAACTGGGTGACTCCTATGAAGATGTTTTCAAGACTCTTATTGCTAATAATCATGCACAACCACAAGATCCAACAAACTTCCATATACCTGATGTTAAGCCACATTGGTGGAATGAAAAATCTTTTTGCAAATACCACAATGGCATTGGACATGACATCAAACATTGCTGGAAGCTTAAACACCTCATTCAGGATCTTATTGAAAGTGGAAAACTTCAGATTGATGGGTTGAATACCAATGTAGACCATAAGGCATTCAAGGAGCCTTTGCCCAAATATAAAAAGGGGGAAACCTCTAAACCCAAGAATGGCAAGGCTAAAATCAACTATACCTACACAAGTGCAAAAAATGTGGTTAATATGCTTGAGATTGTCGAGGAAAATGTCAACATGATGAGAAACAAAGATTCTTATAGTCATGATGTGGGCTCTCCTCCTATATTTGATGAAGAACCCATGGTGGTGCTTAGGGTTCCTCACTCTCAAAGTTCATCCCAACCTCTTAACGCTATCACCAAAAGCCAAAGTCAAGGTCCTATGGTTATTAGAGGTCCTAGTTCCAACCAGTCTAGCAAACCAAAGCAAGTGACATCCAAGAATGTCACCACCAAGTCAGCAGTCGATCCTAAAATGAGCTACAATCTTGTTAACTAGTTACAAAGAACACCAGCTCAAATCTCAATTTTTGAACTCCTAGAATTGTCTCCAAGACATAAGCATGTCCTTGAGGATGCTTTGCATACAGCTAATGTTCCTAACAACATAGATGTTGACCAATTCCAAAATATGGTTAACCACCTTGCTAGCCCTCACTACCTCACATTCTCAGAAGAAGATGACAAAGCCTTGAGCCATCTGCATAATCTTGCCCTTCCTATTGAAGTCATGATTCACAAGACCCGTGTCAGGCGTGTGTTGATTAATGGGGGTGCTAGGCTCAATATTTATTCCTTGAGTTTGTTGAAGATACTGGGTTACTCTGAGAAAGTTATTGATACTCGTAAGAAAATCACCATTAAAGCCTATGATGAGGTAGAAAGAAGCTCCAAGGGCTTGGTCATCCTTCCTGTCAGGATTGGCCCTGTTGAAAAGGACATTTTGTTCCAAATTGTTGATGTTGGTCCTTTAGCCTATAATATCCTACTTGGTAGACCGTGGATCCATGACATGCAAGCAGTGTCATCCACCTACCACCAATGTGTTAAGCTCCCCTATAATGGAGTAGAAGTTTGTATACCCAGGGATAGCACATTATCTGTTAATGCAATTTCAGCAAGGACTCATGTTTCTCTCAACAGAGAAGTAGAGGATTTTGACACCACTTTAGCACAATGCCAGAATAATTTTAAAGTCATAGACCTTGGTATGGGGGGTTATCAAATTGACTCCTTTACAAAATGGCTAGTCTCACCTAGGTCCTATAGTAAACCTTCACAAGAGATGTGTCCCTCATCTTCAGCAATGACTTTGTTTGGTACATTTGTAGAGTCCTCAGTGCTCATCCAAGATGAAAAAGAGGAGGTAGTTATTAGAGATTGGATTTACAAGGAGGAAAAATACAAGAATAATGAAAATTTTTCCCCAGCTCCTAAGGCTTATGGGAGAGGATACACTTTGGTCAAAAATACGGGCTACCCAGGTCATGGTCCTCTCAGTCAGAGATTAGATGCTAAGGCTGAACCACTCAATCATGCTCTCTTTGGTTGTAGATCTAAGACAACGGTTGGCGTAGGTTTTGAAAGTTAGAATAAGAAAACTACTCCTATCCTTGTTTTGATGGATAGTGATGATGAATCTAGCTACATACCCAATTTGAAAAATCAACAAGATAGGTGTGAAGATTGGGTCCCTTCCACCAATCTCCTTTGGGGAGATTTAGATGCTCCAGTTATCAATCCAACAGTTTCAGACCTAGAACAAGAACAATCCACTATTGAAGATCATGTTAAGGATTCTATTCAAGAACATCAATACACAAATGGCATTCAAGAAGGTGTTACCCTTGGTGACATCAAAGCCTCTAACTCAAGGCCTAAAAAATATGCTTGGTGTAAACATGCAAGCCAGGATTCAGATATAGACTCACATGAGTATGAGTGGGAGACTCTCTCTGATTGTTCTACAGTTGACATGGACATTGATGTTGTCCATACATATGGTTCCCAACCTGAGGTAGCCAATGAGTCTAGTGTAGGATTAGAGGATTGGAATCCACAAGTCGCTTTAGTGGACGATGCTTTGCTTGGTAGGATAAGTCCTAATTTGGGTACATTAGAGGGATACTTGACAGATCCTAACTTTGCAATCAGAAAAGATGATACCATTCACATACACAATATTGAACCAGTCATTAACCTACCCCTTGCCAATCCTCACCTAATTGATTGGTCTTAGCGCTATCAAGAGCCTCAACTCCTAACTTTCCAAAATGACTATGAGATAGCATGTTACCTAAAAACCTTTGAACATGTAGTCTCTTCCACCAGTGAACCAACTACAAGCATGACAGAACCAGATATCAAGTACCTTAGTCGCAAAATGAAAAGAAAAGAAAAAAAGAATAAGAGTTCTGATGGCGAAAACCACTGTGTGGTGGTGTCAGAACCTAAAAAAGTAAAAATAAAGGATGTATCCGAGGGTGAAAACCTCTCTGAGGCACCTAAGGATGAGGTACTTGATCATCTCCCAAGTTACTTTCAGGATAGATCTTTAGTGCTTGTCGAGCCTACACAACTAGTTAATTTGAATACACAAGAGGTTCCACAAATTGTGCATTTAGCTCAGTCTCTATCAACATAGGAAAAAGAAGCATATACCAAGTTCCTATAGACCAAGAAGATCAATTTTTCTTGGACTTATTTAGACATGCCAATATTGGACACTAGTCTCATTATGCATCAATTGTCCATAGCTCCAGGTATCAAACTAGTAAAATAGAAATTGAGGAAAATGCATCCTCACATAGCTCTTCTTGTCAAAGTTGAATTAGAAAAACTCCTCAGTGTAGGATTTATAAGAGCCATTGATTATGCCGAATGGATATCCAATATTGTACCAATTTCAAAACATGACAAGTCCATTCGTGTCTGCATAGATTTTAGAGATCTTAATAAAGCATGCCCAAAGGATGATTTTCCACTTCCAAACATAGACATGATAGTGGACATGACCAAGGGCTATGAGATCTATTCTTTGATGGACTATTTTTCTGGGTATAATCAAATAAAAATAGCTCATGAAGACCAAGAAAAGACTGCATTCACTTGCACATGGGGAAGCTATTGCTGGAATGTCATGCCATTTGGATTAAAAAATGTAGAGGCTACCTATCAAATAGCTATGACTACTATCTTCCATGACATGATGCATAAGAATATGGAAGATTATGTGGATGACACCTTGGCAAAATCTAAAAAAAGGGATACACACCTAGATGATTTGGAAGTAATTCTAGATCATATGGAACAGTTTCAATTGAGATTAAATCCCAAAAAGTGTGCATTTGGAGTCACCTCTGGAAAACTCCTAGGATTTATCATTTCAGTTAAAGGAATAGAGGTGGACCCAAAGAAAGTTCAAGCAATAATGGATATGCCACCTCCCAAAAACATCAGTCAAATGAGGAGTCTTCAAGGATGCCTTCAATCTATAAGGGGGTTTATTTCACAACTGGCTGATAGAGATCAACCCTTTAACAAGACTTTACACAAAGGGGTTAAATGTGTCTAGAATGAAGATTGTCAGCAAAGCATGGACCAAATCAAGCAATACTTGGCTAATCCTCTAATATTAATGCCTCCTATCCTAGGAAAACCACTCATATGGTATGTGTCAGCAATAGAATCTTCCCTGGGGGCATTATTGGCTCAACTTGATGATACTAGAAAAGAAAGAGCTATATATTACATCAGCCATACTCTTGTGTCATATGAGGTCAACTACACTAGTATTGAAAAATCCTGCCTAGCGGTGGTGTTTGCTTCCCAAAAGTTGCAACATTACATGCTTGCACATACAATACACCTCATTGAAAAAATTGATCCTCTCAAATACTTTCTTGGTAAGGCTACTCTCATAGGTAGACTTGCTAAGTGGATGATGATCTTATCAAAATTTGACATAGAGTATGTTGAGCGTAAGGCTATAAAAGGACAAGCCATTGCAGACCAATTGGATAATTTTCCAATTCGAGACAAAGCACCAATTCAAGTTGAATTCCCAGATGAGCACATAATGTACATGACTGAAAGAACATGGAAGATGTTCTTTGATGGCTCTTTCATGCAAAATGGTTCAGGAGCAAGAGTGTTGTTTGCTTCTCCTCATGGGTACACAATTCCTAAGTCCTACAAACTATTGTTCCCATGCACAAATAACATTGTTGAGTATGAGGCCTTGACAAATGGATTAAAAATGGCTATAAAATGGAGAATTATAGAGCTGCATATCTATGGGGATTCGCAATTGATAGTTAACCAAGTTAATGAAGAATACCAAACCAAAGATGAAAAACTGGTACCCTATAAGAAAATTGTTGATTCATTGTGACAATACTTCGCCTTTGTTACATTTCAACAAATCCCTAGAGTAGAGAATAAATTAGTTGATGCTATAGCTACATTGGCTTCACTTCTTCAGCTAGAATATCATGAATCTAGATTTGAATTCCTGGTGGAAGAGCTACGCTACCCTATCTATGACTCCCAAGAAAGCCAAGTTGTTTGTACCCTTATTGGCCATGAGTCATCCCACTATTGTGCCATTTATTCATACCTCTATGATGGTACTATTCCTAAAAACTTTAATCATTCTGAACGAAGAAACCTAACCCGAAATGCCTCTTTCCATGCCCTTATCTCTAGTGATCTGTATAGGATGGGTTTAGATGGGACACTTCTTAGGTGTTTAGAAAAGGAGGAGTCCAACCAAGCATTAGTTGACATTCATGAGGGCATTTTTGGAGGACATTCTAATGGTCTTTTCATGGCCTGAAGGTTGCTTAGGGAAGGGTACTATTGGCCTACCATGCAGACAGATGCAGTAGCTTTTGCTAAATCTTGTGAAATGTGTTAGAAACACAGTAACCTGATACATGCTCCAGGCAGGGAGCTTATTTGTGTCATTGGCCATTTCAGTGCTGGGCCTTTGACCTTGTTGGGAAAATTCATCCCAACTCATCAGGTGGACACAAATTCATTATCACTACTACTGATTACTTTACCAAATGGATAGAAGTTGTCCCACTTTCTGTTGCCTCAGGCAAGATAGTTTCTTTGTTTATTTTGAACCATATCATCTATCGGTATGGAGTGCCTTTTGAAATAATCACTAACAATGGAGGTCAGTTTAAAAACAAGGACCTTAAGCATCTCTATAGGAAATTCAAGATAAAATAGCATTGGTCCTCCATTTACTTCCCACAAGGAAATGGACAAGCAGAGGCTTCAAATAAGACCATTCTCAAAATTCTCCATAGAATAGTTCACAAGAATGGTAGAGATTGGCATCTACAGATAAATTTGGCCTTGTGGGCCTATAGAACAAGTATTCATACTCCAATAGGGACTACTCCTTTTGCCCTCACTTATGGTGCTGAAGCATTGTTACCTTTAGAGGTGGAGATTCCTTCTCTTAGAGTTTCCCTTAAAGTTCTAGTGACAGATGAAGACTACCGTGCCATGAGGCTACAAGAACTAGAACTTCTAGATGAAAAGTGTAAAGCATCTATTGATCACATGAGATTTTACCAAAAATGTATGTCCAAATCATTCAACAAGAAGGTTTTCCCTAGATAATTTCAAGTGGGGGATCTTGTCCTACGAGAAAACCCTAAGAACCAACAACATAGAGAGCAAAAGGGGAAATTTGAAGCTAATTGGCTTGGACCATACATTATTACTGCTACTTTCAGTACAGGTGCTTATTTACTATCTAATTCAGAGGGAGAATAGCTCCCTGATCCTATCAATGTTTTACACCTCAAGAAGTTCTATCCATGATGCCTATTATGTCTGGGGGCATCCTTTGTACATACTTATTGATCCTGAAAAATTCCAAAAAAAATCATATATGATGCTGAAAAATCCTAAAAAGCATATAAAGTCCTAAAAAAAAATTAAAAAAATAAAAAAATTTAAAAAATAAAAAAAGTGCCTTGGTGAAAACCTAGAAACAGGCGCCTTGGTAGCAAAAATACAAAAAAATTGAAAAAATAAAAAATCTCCAAGTGGTAAAAACTTGGAAAAAGGTGCTACTTGAGGCCTTTGCACCCTTGTCTTTTAGCATGCATCCTCGACACTTAGCCTTTCTCCATCATGCCTTGACTTGTTGCCTTGGTTTGGAATTGGTCTTTGTCTTTGTCTAGGGGGCATAACTGTGTTAGCTTTGGTCTCTAGGATGCGTTAGTCTTTAGGACACCTTGCAAACGGTGTTTTTCAACACCACCCCCAAACTGTGTTTTTCAACACTACCCTAGCATCAAGTGTTTCTCAACACTTATCAAATATCTTACCCACAGTCTAGCATGATATGATATTTTCTAGTAGCATATGTGATACTCAAAGTTTGACTCTATGACCTACACACACTCACCTCACTGAGACTTGTTTGACTTTACTTCTTTGTGTGCTGTCTATGATGATTTCTTTGATGAGTGTTCTCTCCCTAATACTTTTCGATGATGCCGAGCTAGAAGACTGGGGGCATGAGGACATGTTTTATTACTTTTTCTTCTTGTGGGTATATTTTGTTGGTCCTAACTCTCATTAGCATTTATGCTTGTTCCACTTGACATTAGGGTCTACAAGGTATTATCCTTGACTATTTTTGCAAGTGCATACTTCTAGCCATCTTGACTTTCCTTGTATCTTGATGCGAGTATAATCTTGCTATATTAAACTTAGGTAATCTCATTGCACTAGTTATCTTGACCTATATGTCTTTGATGCCTAGGTGGGATTCCCACATATCTATTTGATATAGATCATATTCAGATTCACATAGTCATACTAGTGTGCATTATATGATCTTGTGACGCTACCAATAATGCTTCATGATGAATATTAGAGTCTAAAAGCTTTGTGACCTTGCAAGTAAACCACTTTTTCATAATAGCTTGCATTTTTAGGTTCATGTTAGTTTAGTTTTGCATTTTGCATATGGAGAGAGCTCTCCTTTCATCTTTTGTGGACCTATCGGTCAACTACGCTCACCTTTTGCTTCTTCTTGATCATGTCTTTCACTCCTTATCTTTTACATCACATCCTCTTCTGCTCCTTTCATCACAAGGGGTTAATCTTATCATCATTTTCAATTTTGACCTAATATAGCATTTTGACTTTTTGACCTAATTTTCAAAACACCTCAGAATTACGTGAAAATTGCACCCCTAGCTAATTTTGACATCCTAGATCCATTTTCAGGATCAAAATCAAAATTGAGTTCATCTTGATAGTCAAAATCATATTTCAAAACTTTTCCCCTTCTTCTGTGCAGTTAGCTAACCTTTTGAGGCCTAATCCTTTGATCTTTGTTGGGGCGTCTTCATTTCTTCATCCCCATCTCTTTCAAACTCCTAGTCTTTCATTCATTTTCACCCGCTTCATCTCTCTGAGGTTTGACTTCACTTTTATCCTATATCTTTCCAAGTCAAACCTAGTCAAACTAGGGCATATCTTCACTACTTGATGGTTATCCTATCATCCTTCACCTTTGATTGTGATTTCTAGTGACTTGATCAAGTTTATCAATTTACTGTTCTCCTCTACCTGATTTCAATTTTGATTCCAAGGGACAGTACCTATCAGCTTTAATCTTTGATTCAGCTTATCAATCAGCTTTTCTTGAGATTCTTATCTCTTATTTGAGACTTGATTATCACCTAACTATATAGGTGTTGATCTTGTCTTTCAGCTTAACTTTGTTAGCTTATGCTTATGCTTGTCCTGATATGTTCCCATCTATCAAACACATGTCTAGATTGTTTTATGATCCCAAATCAATCTCACACTTCAATTCCATTCTTTGACTCCATGTGATCCCAAATCAATCTCACATTAGTCAAAGAGGGGCAAATGTATGCACCCTAAAATGGTCGCCTAGACTTTGGGCCCCCATTCAACAATTTATCAAATCCCTGAATCAATATTTTCAAAAATCAATATTTTATCAATTATATCAATTTCCTTGATCAAATCCTATTTTATCATTTTTGATTATTTGCCTTGGGCTAACCATTTTATCCTAAAGTCTTTATTTATTTAAAAGGAATTTCCTCCCCTTTTTAATAAATAAAAAGCCCCCACTTTTCCTCTTATCCTAAGTTGCACAAATAAAGCATTATTCTTATTTTATAAAAAGAAGAAAAGCACTTTTTGTCTCATATGGACACAAAATTCAACTCTTATTTTCTCATTGGAGGATATTTGTGCACATGGATTTCTCCTCTTTGATGCTCCACCCTTGATTAAATCTTTTGCCTCTTAATCTCCATGGTCCATTCCTTTTCAATTCCTTTAAAAGGAGAGCTCTTTTCTCATTCTTAGATCCCAACTTTTTATGCTAATCTTATGCTGTAGGATTTCTTGGAGACTTTGGAGCTTTTGGAGATCATTCTTGCATTCTATTTTCTTTCTTTCATTCTAGTTTCTTTCTTGCATCATAGCTTTCATGGCATATAGCTTAGTTTCCTTTATGCTTTAGCTTAGCTCACATAGCTTAATTAGAAAGGGTTTGTAATACTTTCATTTCCATAGCTTAGCTTGCATCTTCATTCTTAGCATAGCTTGCATTGCATTGCATTTTCATTGTTGATTCTTGAGGATATTGGCATTCTTGCCCTTGTCTCTTTGAATCTTCCATTGTGTGGTTTACTAGCAAGGTTGCATGCTTCAATAGCTCTAGCTGAGAGCACCATCAACATCCTTGTGACTCCATGCCTAGGGAGCTCTAGGTTGCTTTCTCAAGGTTTCCCATTCATGGATTCCCTTGGAAGTAATGACTTAGAGAAGTGCACTATTTAGTGTGTACAATGACCTTATGATATTGACTTGATTATGTTTCATTCATCTATGATGAGAAAAAGAGTTGAAAGACACAAATCAGTGTTGTTAGTTGATGAAGCATTTCAGTGTACACTAATGAAGTGTAGTGTATAATGAGCATAGTGTAAACTGAGCTTGTGTTCGCCGACTCATTTCTTTGTTAACAAAGTAGAATAGAGGAACTAAATGACTAGCTTAGCTGACAAGATTGATGAGCTAGAAAGTGTATGATTTTGAGGTAACAAATAATGTTTGTTACACAGATCGATGGCTAACAAAATTCAAGAAAGATCTAAAGGATGAGAATCAAACATGTTATTGACACATCAGCTAAGGTATGTTTAAGTGGCAAAATCAATGAAGATGATTAAGCGAAAAAATTTGATGGAGCAGAAGAAAATGGTTTACTTGTCTATATAAGAGACTGGAGATTTCATAGTGAGGTAATGCCAGAAGGAGGAGACTACAGAATTATCACATGAACAAGTTTTCATGCATACCTAATCATACTGGTTAGTGAGAACCGAACTGCAGAGTTTTTATCGAGCGACAAGAAGATATTACTGAGCGATAGTAAGTTAGAATAGAATTGATTTAATGATCATAGGATTGAATGAGCTTAACATTGATCTGTACATCTACAATTGAAGTTGTATTAAGGCAGATCACCTACTGTTACATTTTAACCATTGTACACAGTCAAATCTCTTAACCGAGTGGACTAAGAAAGTCTTTTATGTATCATTCATAGAATGAACATTGTTATCATGTCAACCCCAGAGTGACTGCTGGTTGGACGATAATGGTTGGTCTAAAATCCTCTAACAAGGTCACACCTAACAATGTGTTTGTAATCTTTAATAAGGTTGGGTCTTCACTGACCTCACTTCAGAAGAGTGAATATTTTGGGTTGTCGGTCCCAGATGGTTTTCCCTTCACAGGGTTTCCATGTTAAATCTCTTGTGTTATGTGTTGATTGTGATGTTTTTTTGATGTCATATTTGTATGTTGCATATTTGATTTGATCGGTAACTGTTATATGTTTTAGACTGGTAATTAGTAAAAGCATAGACAGTATAGTATTTTAAGTTACTGAGTATCAAAAGTTTTAAGTATTTGTTTTTGGATTATACATTTTGTATTGGGACACTGGATAACTAATTCACCCCCCTCTCATTTATTCTAACAAAAAAGAGAAAATCAAGTGAAGAGTCAGAAACCAGATTCCAAGAAAATACAGTGATTTTTTAGTTCTACGGAGTGACTGAAGGTTATTTAGGAAGGTTTGAAGCATAATCAAGTGACTTGAACGTAGATTTATCAAAACCCTAACTTATCAACAACAATGAGATCTACATCAAAATATGTTCAATCGAAGGCTGGAAAGGAAAGTTACATTGATCAAGAGCACATCGTATGAAGAACCCAATTACAAGTTATATCCAATGATCGCATCACAAATCGATGACAAAGGCACATTTTTTTCTATATCGCCTAGGGTTTTACTGGTTAAGGATATTAAGTCATATATTCACTGCAAGATAAATGAGATAGGTGATTTTGAGCTCCAATCTACCTATCAGGAACTATGCAGGGATGGAAAGTTGAAGGAACAGAAGCATTTGGAGGTAAAAGGTTTAACAAACACATTGCATTTTTTGAAGGAGTTTGAGACCAAATGGATAAGAATCATTCTAAGCTAAGTTCATGATGGAAATATGTGGTTAGATGAGCCAAGGAAAATCAATAAGGATGTGATTCATATGGTTACAGGGTACCCAATATGTGACAAAGAGAAATCCCTAAGGCATCCACTAAAGAACAAGATCAAGAAATTGACTAGAGCCGAGTGGGATGAAAAAGGAATGAATATAAACATCATTAATAACCCTGAGACCAAATTTGATGCTTATGTCATTTCTTACAAGATATTTCAATCTAGAAGACCGAACACCATTCCATGCATTGTTGTAGATATTGCATGCAATATTGTGAAGAAAGGTCTACAACTTAACCTAGCTGAACTTATGTTGAGGCAACTAGAAGAGAATATGAGGATAATTTGAGTTACAAAGAATACATGCAAGTTTGTATCGTTATTGGTATGTATA
Organism: Chamaecyparis obtusa; assembly: GCA_027943335.1. Classification (NCBI taxonomy): domain Eukaryota; kingdom Viridiplantae; phylum Streptophyta; class Pinopsida; order Cupressales; family Cupressaceae; genus Chamaecyparis; species Chamaecyparis obtusa. The sequence continues at coordinate 791,675 of BSBK01002438.1, read as the reverse complement.
TTTTTCTACTTGCAGAACTCATTTTGCTTGATCGGTAATATAGAGTGGGATGTTGACAAACCCATCATTCTTCAAATTGGTGAATTCATTAACAGTCTAGACAATAATTTTGAACCAGTTATGGCTGATTATTTTAGTAAATTTAAGGATAGAATGCATAAGAGATATAGGATCCTAGCCCAAATAGTTGAAAAATACAAAAAATGATGTATGTTTCTTAGTGGATACTGACACGACACTCATCAATGCAATTAAACTGAGAACTGCATGGATTTTGCTGATGGAATATGAATTGGATATTGACCAAGCCACTAGGTCAATAGAGGCATTATTAATAGAGCCAAAAGACAAAGGGACTACAAGGTTTGGCACATATGAAGAAGGTAAGAAAAGAATAAAAATGGAGTTAGTTGGAGAAAAGATAGGAAGGAAATCACAAAAATTGATTGGAACCTTAAAGAAATGACTTGGTGATGTTGAAGAATAAGAAGCAGAGAAGTCAGTTGAAGAGGCAACTGAGGAGAAGAGATTAGACAGTGAAGAAGAAGAAGAAACCAAGTTAGAAAAAGAAGAGCAGGCAGAGCCACCAAAGGCAACAAAAGGTAAAAGAAAACAAATTGAAACAACAACACATGCAAGGACAAGATCCACTATAGGTAATACTTCACCTATAAGAAGATGAGTTACTAAGATCACAAACATCGCACCGACCAAAACATATCAAAATAAAAGAGGTACACAAGATACCACTGAGTTACCAGAAGGAAAGAAGAGGAGAAGATTAATCATAAATTAGGATGATATTGATTCAAAGAAAGAGGAAAATAGTCAATTTTGAATTGTAATGAATAAAACACCCCAGACAATTGATGAAATTATAAATGGAATAAGAGAAAGAGGAGGACTAAGTTATCCTAAGATTCAGAGACATTCAAGCCTGAATAAAGAGGACCAAGATAAACTTGAAGAGGCTATCATTGACATGATGTGTAAATTTAAAAGAGTAACACTTGAATTTTTGCATATAATACTTGAGTTGTATAATAAAATTTCAGCTAGATGGACCTCTGCCTTAAATAATGAAAAAAAGATGAGAGAAAGGTCCATGATTCTAGCAATGCCCAATCTATAAATTCCAAAGATTGATTCTGCAATGCAAACATATGCCAACAATTTTTTGATGAAATCAAGAGCACTTAATATACTGCAAAGAAAATCGAAAGAAGTTGATGAATAAAGTACAGAGATATGGACTAAAATTCTTAGTTCAAAAGATGAAATTGTCCATGGTTAACACCAAGAAATCTATATCAGTTAGAGGAAAAGGTGTACAAATAGATGTTGATTTTGACACTACAAAAGATCCCATTCACATCTCTGACACCGAGCAGCTAGAAGACCAAACATATGCTGAAGATTTCTTATCTGTTGCACAAAATGTGATGGAAGATGTTCCCAAGATGTTTAAGAAAATAGGGGAAGAATAAGTACTCATAGAAGATATCACAAAAGGAGACCCCAATGAGGAAGAAAATGATGATGAAGATATTACTTCTTCTACTGAGAATCAAGAAGAAGCACAACCTACCGAGGTAGCTAGAGCACATATATCAAGTGATTTACCTATTATTGTACAAGAAATTGATACTACTACCGAGAAACAAACTAAAATGGT